>JAQQZY010000027.1:24537228-24547429 GCA_030068375.1 Ostorhinchus rueppellii | reverse complement strand
ACAATCACTCTCACTTTCACACCTATGGGCAATTTAGATTAGCCCATTAACCTATCAGTGCATGTCTTTGGATTGTGTGAGGAAACCAGAGTACCCGGAGAAAACCCACGCAGACACGGGGAGAACAGGCAAACTCCACACAGAAAGGTCCCAAGGTCCGCCCGAGAATAGAACCCGGGTCCTTCTTGTTGTGAGGCACGAGTGCGAACCACTGCACCACCGTGTCGCCTCATATTTTATTTTATTTTATTTTATTTTATAAATTATTGTATTACTAGCGTTGGTTTTAGTAGATTTTAACATAGTCGCTATTTATTGGTTATTTATTGTGATGGCTAATACGGGTCCTCATTTTGTAGTTTCGTTCTTGTTTTTGATTGAATGACTAAACTTCTTTGAATCCTCCAAAATATCACTCCTTTAAATTTAGTTTGTAGAAACCTGTAGGAACTCTGTAAACACTATTCCAATGGGACAAAAGATATTTTTTTAGGTGCACATCTACTTCTTAGAACATGAACAGAACACTAGCTGAATGATTGAGCAAAGCACACTGCGGCTATTATAAAAGAGAAAGGGTGGGGGTGCAGGGTGATGGAGGCGCTGTTGAAGACATTATGAGAAGCAGTACGCTGGCTGATGATGAAAAGGCTGCGGGGTCTGGCCGGGAGACTCTGTTGAGATATAGGTGTGATAGAGCAGGAGCGGGGCCCAGGGCTGAAGCAGGGAGATAATATAAAGCACCTCTGGACAACTTTAACTCCTGTCGTTCTCTGCGCTTTCCCAACACTTGCTCACTAACCTGTTGAGAGCGTTGGACAGTAAAGGTTACCGGCTCCTGCTCCTGCTGCCCGCTCTCATTAGCCTCTTTCTCCCATGTACCGAGACCGTGAAATTCTTCAGCGACATCATAAAACAAAGCGTAATGATTCAATGAGCCCATATGTGAATAGAACAGGCCATCATCTAGAGAATTTACAGCTGAATTCACACCATTATTGACCACTGATGACTGATTATTGATCAGTGATGGTAATTATAATTGCATGACTATAATGTCACACTCATTTTCTCTTTTTTTTCCAGCTACAGTTGTCATTACCTCAGTCAGACACATTTTCCTATTTCAACTGTTTGACCCAGGTAAAAGCAGCTGCGTTTGTGTATAAACTGTGGCTATAGTCTGTTTTTTTGTTTTTTTTTCTTCTTGTTTCATGTGAGTTAATGCAGGAGTTGATGTCCAGCATTAGTCAGAACGCCTTATGTTTTTAATATGAAAACTGAGCAAATCCTATTTGATTTAGCAAGACACTGATTTCATAGACGGTGGGACCTTCAAGTGCTTAAAAGTGTAATATTTCAACTAAATTAGAATAACCTGAAGAATAACCAGTTCTACCGCTCAGTATTTCAACTAAATGTGCATGACTACTGCTGCTTTACCTCGTAATTACTGTATTTCTTTTTATTCAAATGTGCAATAACTAACTTTTTTTTTTACTTTCCAGTGCTCTTATTTTTATTATTATTATAATTAGTAATTTATTCTTCAAATGGGTATCTGTACTTGTTTGTGCAATAACTTTTTTAAAAAAATATATCTTTTAGCTGAGTTTATGTCGTAGCTGCGTCTATGTTGTGTTTTCTGCTCTCATTCATGTCTTTTTCTCTCTCATTCATGTCTTTTTCTCTTTTTTTCTCTGTGACTCAGGGAAACGCACAATAATTCCACTATACCTATACTGCAATGTATCTGTGCAAAAGGCAAATAAACTCTATTCTATTCTATTCTATTCTATTCTATTCTATTCTATTCTATTCTATTCTATTCTATTCTATTCTGCTGCTGATATTGTTCTTCTCACTTGTGGAAAAAAGCAGCAAAGTCTTATTCCTGTACATTCTCTTTTCCTTTCTTGATAGAACAGTCTCTCTAAATACATGTAATATTAATATCAACACAAAACAATGATCATATTTGATACAGTTCTTTTCCTATCGAGTGCTACATGTGTGTAAATGTTACTCCGGACAGTTTGGATGAAAGACAAAGCTGTGATTCTCTGGACATTCCCCTAAAATCATGTGTGAAAATGGCTGGTTTCCATGTTCTTCTTGGTGGTTTTACAATTGGACTCGTGTCACTTAAGTCCAGTTGAACCTAGAAGAACCACCAAGAAGAACGATGACCTGGGCTTATGATAGGCTGGCTTCCATATTATAGCCCACTTTACAAATGCTGTATTATGAATGCCACTTATACTGTGGTTTGGTGATGTACAGGATTACCTGTAGGCCAGGTAGGTGTGACATCTGTGCATCTTTGTGCTCAGATTTACCTTCTATAGATGGTACACTGAAGTTATCACTGCTATTTGCTACTTTAGTGGTGCCGTTCGTGTACTTTGAGTTTATCTACAACTCAAAATAAGAAAAAGTTGGGACAGTATGAAGTGTATAGTTTTTTTTTCAACATAAATGCTTATCTTAACTTTGATTTGTGAAAAACTTTCCAAACAAGTTAGAACAGTAAAGCTTTGGCCACTTTGAGATTTATTTCACTCTTAAAAGAATCGAGGGATTATCAGTCTGCATCACTCCCTCCTCTACTGCACATGCCGACTGCAGGAAGAGCTGCGACCAGGTCTCGTTGTACTGTTGGTTGCATGAAACAATTTGATAAGAATAACAAAACAAGTTTTACAAAATAGTATTAACTGGTTCCCGTTTCGTGGCAAACAAGATGCGTCTTGGTTTGCAAAACCATCAGAAGAAGTGATTGGAACAAGCAGATGATTAAAAGTGCAAGAATTTGCAGCAATAACTTCATATCAGGTAAGCCAATCTAACAAGCTAAGCTAACAAGCTAATCAGCATCTTTGGTTTTATAACAAACACTATTATTGAGTCCTACACATACATCATAATGTTTATAATGAATGATTGTAAGCAATAGAGTAATCATGCAAATTGGAGTACAACTACATTACAAGCTAATGTACCTTGGTTCCGTTCTCATAAGTTGCGTTGCTAAATGTTATTGTAGCGGATGTGGGCTACCACAGGCTAGGCTGGTGACCTCTGGCCAAACATGAGGTTTTATCATTACCATAAGTCACTGCGATACCCTTTATCTGTACAGGAGGGTCATCTGTCAACTTCGACAGTCCTGACATTGTCCCGTCTATCTTCCCCTACTCAAACCAGTCCAGCAAAGACGGCGATACAAAAATGGAGTGTCAAATATGACCACTTCCATGTGACTTCTGACTGATCAAACAGCATGGCTAGACAATAGTAGGACTGGAAGTGCAGAGAAGAAATGTTGAGTGATTTAATGTAGCTATATTTGTTATCTGGGTTATCTGTCGGGCCATGTAGTTTCTGTTATGTCTAAAATTATGTCATGAAGCTCATTGATACAATGGGATGTGATTTGTACTTAACTGAACTGAGGATGTAATAAACCTGGGGTTGATCAAGTAAAGGAACTGCTTTCTTTGTAGTAAACGGTTGCTCTCTTCTGTGTGTTTCACATATAAGAGAAAAAGATGAAGAGATGAAACCCCACAGATGTCCAGACAATGGACATCAGTCCACACCCACATCCATCCCTCCAAATGATTATGAAATGGAGTCTGGTGTGATTTTTGTACTGGTAAGAACACTAACCCAACCAGGATGGTCTGTGAACCTGTTTGGGTTTTATAAAGTAGAGTATGTATATGTTTTTTATGGGGGGGGGGTATGTTTTTTTGTTTGTTTTAATGAATGATAACTTTTTAATTATTGTAGAACAGGACAGTCACTACAAAGATCATTCAGGTTGTCAAGTTTATATATTTTTTGTGAAGAAGTATGTGGCCATGATTATGTTTGGCACAGTCTGAATGATCACCCAGACTGTAACCGTTCACTAAATATGAAAAATAGGATGGTGAAATTGGTCTAATTTCTTTTTCAGAAGCTGTGGTCCTGAAGGCTGTCCATGATGCCCTCAAACAGAAGTACAGCCAACTTCATACAGAGTGTGACAACAAAGTGGAAGCCAAGAATGAACAATTAACAGCAGTGCTCAGGGGTGCACAGCTCTCCTTTGATTCTCTCAGTGTAAAGCAGCACAGCGTCTGTTTTTCACAGGTCTGACCAGTGGCCTGTTTAATTGGGTCCTCCAGACACTTAAAGACAGTGCAGAGGTTGTGCATGCTTCTCTGACCCTGGAGGACCATCTCTTGGGCATCCTCATGAAAGTCCGATTAGAACTCACAAACGAGGATATTGCATTCAGGTTAATGTCACCAAATTTGACATCTCAGATAATTTTGAGAAACTGACTGTTATGTCTCAGGCTGTGAAACCTCTAATCAAATGACCAAGCAAGGAAGTCATTATAAAGAATAAGCCAAAATGTTTCACACCTAAATACAAGTGTTGCAAGTGCATTATCGACTGCACTGATTTTTTTTTTTTTTATTAACAGACCCACACATCTAACAGCCAGAGCCTAAACATATTCACATTGTGAGAGCCGTTGAGTATTTGGTTGGCCTGTCACTGTTACCTGTAGGAGCAATTCCTTTTGTGTCTGCAGGTTTGGGTGGATTGTGTTTCAGATAAACAACTTACAGCTCAGTCTGGATTTTATGACCTTCTGCAAGTAAATGATGAGATACTGGCAGATTGTGGTTTTACCATCAGAGGTGAGCCTGCCTTGCATGGTGCCACTCTGAGGATCTCTCACTTTACCAAAGGAAAAAAAGCATCCGTCTGCTCTAGAAGTTGAAACATCAAGGTCTTTGTCCAAATGTCCAGCAAATGGAGGACTTTCAAAATACTGGCGGACCTGTTAGATGACACGGTAATTGTGGGTGTAGTTTTAATAAACATTTGTAAATGTGTAGTCCCTAGAAAATAGCTTGTACATATTTTGACAGAATATTCAAGTGTCAAAGATATATTTAAAGCCTTTGCTTATTCTTGTGTATGTACAGCAGCAGAGACATGAGGTAACTACTCTTTCCTTTTTTTTTTTTTTTTTTTTTTTTAAATAAGATGTACTCTAAACCTAAATGCAAACCTCGGATGGAAAACAGGAACAGTTGCAATAAATGTATTTCAAACTGCATCATTTTTTAGCTTATTTTCTTTTTTTTTTTTTTTTAACACTGCCCAAATGCCATTCTTTAGCCTTTCTTTTTATTTTTGCACATTCGTAGTGGAAGTGCTTATTGCACTTTGCACAGGTGGTGATCTTTCCAAACTCTGGCCTTCCACAGTGTGAGCAGACTGTAGGTGCTCGCTGTTTTGGGTTCATGCTGCGTGTTAAGAACAGTTCAGCAATAGGGAGGGCTGCGTACAACATTTCTTCATCTCCGGCTACACGAGTGATGATTAGGTCCCACTGTGTCCAAATCACAGAGTCACAGTACTGCACACAACATACAAACATGTGCAGCTGGACCTGATGGTAGTTTTCATGGTTCTTCTTGAGATGGAATGATTTGTCTAAGCAAAAATCTGTGTCCTCACTGCTCCCCGTCAGACTATCATGGTATTTGTCTGGGCACTTGATCTCTGCAGTCAGGTGAGAATGGATGTCCCACCACTGAAGTCTGGGCCATTTTTTCTCATCATTTATCCACCTGAACCTGACGTGTATGGGTCATTAAGGCATATCACATTCACTAATGGTAATTTAGCAGCATTTGTTTTATCATTTGGTGATCAATTGTTTTTCTATGCTGACAACATTGCTAGCTAACAACGAAACTGCAAGATAAATGTGAAACCGCTCTTCTTCTTCTTATTTAACTGTGGGAATGAAACCGATTGGGGCCAGTATTCATGTAGGAAAACATTTTAAAAAATAAATAAATTATTATTTACATACATAGAGGCATACACAAATAAGATCAAGAACAATAATAAACAACAGGTAATGCATAATGCTGGAGGCAAGGCAGGAAGAATGTAAGTAAAATAAATACAAAAATAGGTAGGAATAAGTAAATTAATGAGTTAAATAATTTAAAAAAAACATATAAACAAGAAAAGGAAATTTAAGTTTAAAATAAATAAATAATAATAAAATAAAAACTGTGGTTTAAATTCACTACACAAGGCTTTAGTTTTCACAGCTTTAGAATTTGTGCAAAATTTAAGAGTGTCCAAGTAGGATTTTAAATAAGAATTAAAGACCACAAAGTTGGGTTTCTGACTGGCAAATTTGCTAGTATGCGTATGAAATTTTGCTAAATAAGAAATGAGATTAACCATAAACAATTTATTCACAGTGAAAGGCTTCATAAAGAAACCAAATGAAATATGTTCAATTTTGAGGTTTAGATTAACATCTAATTTTCTATTTAAAAAAAAAAGACTATTGTCACACCAAAAAGTTTGAGTAAATGTGCAGTCCCAAAATAGATGAGCTAATGTTTCATCAGTATTATGACAGAATGAAGTAGGCAAACAAATAATCCCTCTATAAGAACTGAAGACACCAAGAAAGGAAGGATTTCAGATGTTTTTCACTCGTTTCCTGCAACAAGTCTTAAGGTGTGCAGCAGTATGGAGCCTTAGTTATTGTATTTGGGCTTCCTGCAGTAACCCTGACCCTATTCTATCTGTACAGGAATGACAGTCCTTGAGGTCAGAGACTGTAGTGTTCCCCATGTGCCCCAAAATGAATCCAGATTCCTTGAATGTTTTAATTCTTGCAGCGTAGAGGATGGAATATTCAAATCCCCTCCCAAATCATCTTATTCTTTTTTTTTTTTATCTAGAAACTTTGTTTTTAATCATTTCAATAATTTGCCATTAACTGAAAATTTCCCTTGTGAATGTGTTGAAGCTTGTGAGAAATCAGTGTATATGAACAAATGAATGGAATTGAAGCTAACCACAAAAAAGAAGAAAGATTCATACTGTCTACGATCAAATCCACATCAAACACTACTGTACCAATGCTTTCTTTTTTCATTTTTGTTTTCTTTACTGTCATAAATGTGTCAGACTTGGCATTGTTTGTTTGTAGATTTGTTTATACGGAACTAGGTAAACATAGGAAGCAAATTTAAGTTGTATTCGGCAGCAAAAAGCAAAAACCAGAATTAGCTGCTAACATGTAAATTATGTTTATTAGAGACCTGACAATCTATGTCGTGAATTGCATGCATTTTTTTAAAAATTTTTTTAATCTATATTAGAAGGGAGACGATGAAACACGGGCTTTCATCTGATTCCAGTGCTACAGAATATAAGAAATCTCAAATATTTTACAGGCACTCTAGGTCATGCTTTTATTTTCAGATTAGAACAGGCTTTCTTTCCTGTTTTTATTATGCACAGTGTTTTCTCTGTGCAACTGAAGTCATACGGCTTTCTACTAACGTATCTAGTTCAAATACTGTCAACTTTACACAGGCCTTTGTGGTGCGATTTCATCATGTAGGTGATATACTGCAGTATCTTCTGGGCTCATGTTTACCTAAAGCTGGTTTCAGTTCTCTCTGCCTCCACATCAGATTGGAGCTCCAGCTGGACAAGAATGTGTGCAAAAGGTGGACAAGGAATGTCCGCTATCTCTGCTTGACTTTGAGGCAATGGCAAGAACAGAAGGTGATGGGAAGGAGAGTAATGGATAATGGAAGAGGGAAGAGGTGTGGAGAGGTAGAAGGATGGGGAAAGAGCTGAGGGAGAAGAGGAGCGAGGGAGGGCAGGATAACTGGTGCAGGTAGTGAGGGAGCGGATGTTTCTGCTGGAGAAGGAGGAGGAGGAGGAGGAGGGGGAATAAGTCCGGATGTCAGAGATTGCAGCTCTGTGTTGAGATGGATTGGTGCTGGCTGTTTAGTGTGTACCTGCTATCGGTTCTTCAAGGGACAGAGAGGGGGAGGAGAAGGAAAAAGGAGGTGAGACAATGAAAGTAGATGGAAGAAGAGAAGAGGAGGGTTAGAGGACGAGGAGAAGAATGGGAGGATCTAACCCAGGAAAATGAAAGCAGAGGGAAATATGGTGATCGGGCAAAGAAAGTAGGGGTAGAAGGAGAGAAAAGTGGAAGAAGGGACGCTTTGAATTAGTAGTGTATCCACCTTTCTCTTTCTTCCACTCTCTCCCGCTCTCTCTCTCTTGTTCAGTATGATTTATGAGCACAAAGCTCCAAAACACTCTCAGACACTGTCTTCCACAGCACTGTTGATGATGTGGGTATTTATATACACACACGCTATAGCACTTCCTGCTTCCCTGCATGCAGCGCAAGTGTGTGTGTTTACGTTGCAGCTGTGCACCCGTGCATCATAGATTTCTCCTGACTTAACCCAATTTCTTTGTCCTCAAAATGCTGCCCAATGACTTTGACAACATTTGAGTCACCAGACGTTAGCCAAGGTACTGCAGAAGTATACACACACACACACACACACACACACTGGATTACTGCGAATCTCCTGTATTTATCCTGAGGCCGTAATGGTTTTGGCTTGCCACTTGACAGCTTTAAACACAAGGGCTTAGCAGTGGGACAGTATCAGTGGAGGAAGAAAACAACATTCATTAACAACCTTTGACCTATTCATAGACTCTCTGTATCTACCAAGGGGCACAGAGAGTCCTCCTTTTCAGCACACTGTCTTCCCTCACACTGTCTTGTGAGCAATGCAGGCAGAAGACGCAGACAATGAAGGATCGAATGAGCAGAGGAAGGAAAAAAAAGGTGGAAAAAAAAACTCAGTCAGTAAACAAATACCTTTTCTTTAATCTTATTTTACAATGTTATCATATCATGTAATTCCTTTGTAAGAGCTGACTGCTTTCATGAATAAAAAACAGGTTTTGCGTAAACAGCAATCACGGAAAATGAACGCTTCTCTGACGACGCGGCTCTTAATGTACCTAATAAAATACTCAGTTGATTTTACTTTGCTTTTATTTATTCATGACTCAGAATCCAGGCAATTTCATGCATTGTAGGAAACCATCAATGGCTGTAGTGTCTGCAGTGTCTTGTCTTTCTTTTTTTTTTTTTTTTTTTTTACCTTCCACGGACACTGTGGAAGGTAAAGCTTTATTAATATGTGTGGTGTCTCTCCCACACATCTCATTCATTATAGATAACCTTACACGGGCCTGGTTGAATGGAAGAGGATACAGTACTGACGAAAGGGAGGAGACAATGACTTGGGTGTTAACTGAGCAGGTCTTAGGGCAGCTCTTTAAAAAGGAGCAATCAATTTCCACTGGCACTAATGGGGAGGGTCTCTTTTTAATATGCTTAGTTTTTGGGTTTACAAAGTACTTTATCAAAGTTCTCTTTTTAATACTATTTCCATATTTCGTCTGTGCTTGTACAAATCTATTATTTAGTCACTGTTTCCCCTCAAACTCAACTTTGAAAAGCACATATCGGACATCATCAGTCAATTGAAGTCAAGTCAGAGGTTAGTTTTTGGGAAGGAAAAGTCAATGAGCAGAGTGCCCTTCTCTACAGAAGATCTATGAAATGGAAAAGGGAAAACTTTACACAGCTACAACTTATGCTATGCATTTGCAGTATCGGCTGTTTTTCTTCTCTACAGCAAAGCAAAGCTAACTATAACACTGTTGGTAGACAGATCACCCCTTCAGAACATCTGAGCTGAAAACCAACATCAGCAACGGAGCAAGAAAGGATCGTTTTGGGTTATGGATGGAAGTCAGAGGAAAAGCATATTTTTAGGAACCAGAGTGTAAGCAGGGTTTCTCTTACACTTGTAATGAAGCCTGTACCTACTGTAGTTTTACACAAGAATAGGTACACCTGGACAAGGTCATGAGCTGCTTCTTCTTCTTCTTCTTCCTCTTCTGTGTTCTTTGTTTTCTTCTTAACAAGTGGTTCCAGGCACAACAAACCCCACCCCTCGCACGTGTTGTAGCTTATTTTGGCATGGATCCACCTGATGTCATCATGTCTGTGCATGTGCTGATGTCAGCATCAATTGCCTCTATATATGTGTCAAGTTTGAAGTAAATTGAAACAAAATTGATGTTTTTATAGACGTGAAATTTCACCCATCACACTGCTCTACAATGTCTTAGAAAATCTCTGCTTCAGACATTAAATGTGCTAAGTCTTACATAGTTTAATAAAGATGAATCAGAAAAGAAATGACCAAAGTGCTGCTTAGCTCATGTTTTCAGTATATATGATGGTGTGTTATTCCAC
>JAQQZY010000027.1:24497049-24507948 GCA_030068375.1 Ostorhinchus rueppellii | reverse complement strand
TATAAAACTGAATTGTAGGGAAAAAAATCTGTGTGTAACTCTTGACAGTGATGTTTATTTCTGCATGATGTAAGTCTGCATAAATTGTATTCAAATGAAACACAAATAGTGTTCGAGATCATGGACCGAAGCTACTGAAGTGAATAAACTATATAATATACAGTAAATGTAATCAGTATGCAATTAACATTTGTATTTTTTTCTTTCCACGCACAATTTCTAAAAAAAAAAAAAAACATAAATAATGTGAAGATACGACTTCTGTACTGGTTTCATATATTTTACTGAGTTTTACAAAGTTTACCTTTTGCAGTCAGTTATAAATGTTCTTTTAGCCAGTTGGGAAAATTGAATTGCTGCAGTCATGTTCACAGTGATGGATCACCTTTACTGCATGAATTAGAAACCTCCCGTGCTGTAGCTTTTTGGAATAAATTGGGAGTGTGTAAGTTTAGTATGTTTGACCCATATATTTGCATGCAACCGCAGACATTAAGGGAAATTTCCCGGACTAAAAAGAGAATATTTTGATGATTCATCTTTTTTGTTGTCAAGTAAAATAAAAGCCCAAAGAGATCAATATTTTATCATAAATCCTGTGTAGAAGATTCCTTTTTATGACGACTTAATGTCGTTTGACTTGCTAATACCTTGTTCTAATACATTTTACAGTCTGCAATAAAAAAAAATGTCACATATAATTATTTGTGACTAGAATAAAATGTCCATCCCACTGTACAGGCTTTCATTGCATTGTGCAGGTGTAATGTACCAAGTGCATTATGAATCCGGTAGACAAAGAAATGCATATTATGTATTTTCAAAAGATGTATTTGTTGGTTTTTTTTGTGTCTTGCTTTTGGGAGGTGTAGATCTGGAAAAAAGAAGGGAAAGTCTAAGTAGAACTGAAGGTAAATGGTGTAATGGTGGGTGTGGGTGCAAACTGAACTTGCCTTTGTCTCTCTTGTCTGGTCCCAGGTGTTCCGGCTAAAAGAGTCCCCAGGGAGCTGGAGCACCTTAAGAAGGTTCTGGACCACTGTGGGAGTAGTAGTAGTAATAGTAGTAGTAGTAATAGTGTTCTAATTGAAGGGCCCACCAAATCTATTTGATATTTGAAGGTTCTCACTCTTAACTTAATAAAATGTATATTTTTGTATGAGTTTGTAGAATGTAGTTAATCACGGTACTGTTTGGACATTGGTCATTTTAACCCCTTTACGCCTGAATTTATTTCCAATTATGGAAAAATCATTTTTGTTCACTTGTGTTTTTGCTTTCAAGTAGATAGTATTTTTGGTTGCGTTTTGGAGCAGGGGTTGGGGGTTTGACATGAATTTACGACAGTCCGTGTCAAGGGTTTAGATAATGAATGGCTGGGGGAGTAAACTTACCTGTGCTATAGTATATATGTGCTGTAGTGTTGGGGGCACCCATGGCTCAGGAGGTACGATAGGTCATCCTATAACCAAAGGGTTTGGCGGTTCAAATCCAGCTCTGTCCCAGTCAGCCTGTTGTGTCCTTGGGCAAGACACTTCCCCCTCCTTCCCTCCACTGCCACTCAAATTGATATATGAATGTGTATAAATGTTCGGTGGTGGTCAGAGGGGCCGCAGGCAGCCACACTTCCATCAGTCTGCCCCAGGGCAGCTGTGGCTACCTATGTAGTTTACCACCACCAGAGTGAGAATGTGAAAGCGAATGAATAATGGATCTATAATGTAAAATGCTTTGGGTGCCTTGAAAAACACTGTAGAAATCTAATCCATTATTATTATTATTATTATTATTATTATTATTATTATTATTATTATAGTCTAGTGGATAGGCCAGCCTATAAAAGGCTGTGTTTATCCATTGTTCAACTAGCCTGGCAGGACCAACTACGCATAAATTGTATAGTCTGGAATCGGACCATTGAGAGAGCTGAAACCTGTGGGTGGATTCAACCGTTGTCATTCAAACTGTTCCTGCACGTAATAGGCCAGTTCTATGACCAATCAGAGCAACTGACAGTGTGACATATTCAGAGCTACAAGCGTAGCCAGCTGGTATATTAGAGTTTTACCATAGCCGGTCGGCAAAACAGCAAATACATCCTTCTTTTAAAACAAATGATTTGAGTGCTTCTTTCTGCTCAACTTTCAAAGAAAAGCCCAAGTCTGACTCTTAATACTCTTCTCTTTGACAACAAAAGCTGATTCAAATGAGCGCGGTTCATCAGCCACATCCATCTTTGTTGCTCTCTATGGTTGTTCTGTTATCTCGCCCTCGCACAGCCCTGACATTATCGTGCAAAGCCCGCCCCAACGACTCACTACACAGACAGGGCGTTTTGACTGGTCCGACATACTTTGTGTCAGACCAATGATGGGCTCCTACCGTGTGATGCTAGACCATAAATTCTGCAAGAATATTTCCTGTCACTTATGTGGTCTAGATTTCTAGGCTATTGTTCAACAGAACTGCTGCCTGAACTAAATAAGATGATGCCTTCTTGCACTTTTTTTAAAACTATCTTCATTAAACAAAGAATAACACAGTACAACACAAACCATTCCTTGGCAGCATCACAGAATATGTACAACAGTGCAAAAGAAAGCAAAGTCCAGAAAAGAAAAATAAATTAAAAAATAATAAAATCATATTGTGACTAGACAATTTAGTAATATCAATGAATGAAAACTAAATGAATGGACAGTTAAGATACTAAAACATAGTCTGGGGTTTCCCTCAGTCAGAGAGGTATCTTGCGATAGGTAGCCACCTCCTCACAAAGACATCAGCCTTTAATTGTAATTGAGCAGTTAAAGCCTCCATTCTATACACCTCCCTTAACTTCTGTTTCCACTGGGTCACTCTTGGTGGCTGTGGGTTCATCCATTTTATTGTCACCATTTTCTTTGCAGTCATCAAGAGTATATGCAACAGGTACTTTTGTTGTACATGTTTTGGTGTACATGTGTCATGGAGGCGTAAATGACAAAGAAATTTGTGGAGAATGGATTGGTTGTCAATCAGACCTTCCTTTATTGTGCACAACTGAGAAACTGACAGACAAAGCTTCGCCCTCTCTCACAAGTCAGTTCTGACCTATCCGGGAAGTCAGCCTAACTTATAGTAACCTGTGCTAAGCTTATACGGGATTGGTTAATAATATGTTGCATGATGCAGATGAACACAAAGAGTATAAGACCTTGAAGCCATTCTAGGAAGTTTTAGGGAGTTTGGACAAGCAGTACCTTGTGGTGTCGTTAGAGATAAAGAAGGTTACAAAATATGCAGACTTCAGGAACTGATAGAGTAAATATTCATATCTAGTGTCACGTCCGAACTGTGGTGAAAGAACCCAAAAGCAGAGATACGCATGGAGACATATATGTAATAAAACAGTTTATTTCTAGGTTCATTACAAGCAGACTTTTCAACAGTCAGATGGTTAGACTTTAGTGGTCCTATGATCCAAACTCGTCGTCAAAGGCAAGGCCAGGGGTCATGAACCAGGAGGACAGGAGAACCAGACAGAAGTATTGTTGGGGAATACACAAGCTCTTGTCAAAGGACAGGCAGAATTAATAACCAGAAAAATGAGAGTCCAAAAACCACAGATCAGGAGTGTAATCAGAGACAATATACCATTCGTTGCAAGGGTCAAAAGCCAGGCAGTCAATTCAACAGGGCAACAGCACCAAAGGGGGTCCAGGTAGGCTTGGCGGTCAAATCCAGATAAATGGTCCAAACAGGCAAAGGCACTGACAAAGGCGAAGACAAGGCTAGAGGAATCCAGGGTCAAAAGTAGGTTCAGGGCAGAAGAATCAATCTGGTTGAAAACGCTGGTAAGTCACACACGAGGGCTGAGACGAACTGGCAAAGGAACACGACAGAGCTTATATACACAGGAGGAGGGAGGATACAATTAGACAAAGGGGCATCACATTAGGGCAGGGAAGGTAATCACACAGGCAGGAAAGGTAGGGAACAGGAAGTAAAGACGTCAGACATGACACAGGAGGGAATCTAACAAAATAAAACAGGAAATGACAAGACACAACACAAAACACTAACAACTGGGAGCAGACATGACATCTAGGCCTGGAGTTGGAAAGAGAATTAAAACTGAAGAGCCATCACAGGTGTTTTATGAACTAACAGAAGATTTATGGTCAGTGTTAAAATCAGTATTAACACATGTCTTCAAGAGTTAGATCTAAAAGAAACTGACTTGGGGTGAATAGTAAATCAATTCCCAAAACTTTATCTATTTCTCTCTTTACCTCCTTCCATAAAGGAAGTATCATTGGGCTGTCCCAAAATATGTGTGATTGCCGACCATTCCACATTCTCTCCAGCAGTATATTGCAGTTGGGTTAGCTATGAATTTGGAAACTGCCGAAGGTGCCTTAAAAAAAATCCTTGTCTTCATCTTCCAATCAAACTCCTTCCACATGTTACTATTAATACCCTTATGACATCCAATGCATATTGTTTCCCATTTTTCTCCCCTGATTACAATATTTAACTCCAGCTCCCATTTATTTTGGATTTGTAGACCTTTTTTGATGTCCCTTTTGTAAATATTTTTCTGCCTTTGTGTTAAGTATGCACAAAATGTACTGTGGTCTACAACTGGAGATTTTGCCTCAGCTCTGCTCTGTTCTTCCGGACTACTAAGAGATAGGCCTACCGATGACAGGGAGATTCATGCAGGAAAGTATCCAGTGCTTGTAGTTTGTAATATTAGTATACAATTTACATAAGGTTTCAGACATACTAAAGAAAATTGTATACTTATATACTGTCGAATCCTACAGATTAGCATGTTAGCATAGCGTTCCAACTACTGCCACAATCTATTTAATATAGTTTGACTGGCTAATACCTTGTTATGATACATTTTACAGTCTGCAACAAGAGATGACAGGTAATTCTTGTGTTGCCTCATTTAACAGACGCTGTTACAAATCAGTTTTTTGTGAGACTGCTTTCAAACATTTTGCAGGCTGTCTTGTGAGGTGCTGTGACCAGAATTTGTGTTATTGTGCAAAAAAAATGTCCATTCCGCTGTACAGGCTTGTCCATGGAAATTAAGCACTATCCCTCATGAGTGCTGATGTATCACCTGTATGGAATTCATCTGAAATACATCTTTATGCATGGCAGTTTTGTGCTCAGTCTGAATTTGCATAGACTAAGAAATATCCTCCTGGGTGTTTCTGATAGACCTTTTTGCACATTTCATTTGTAGGAATAAGGCGATGTATTATGCCATCGGTATTAAAATGCAATCTGGAACTGAAAGTGGGCTCATTTAGATGTTTCTATAGCCTGCAGTGGCGGCCTGGCTCACATCGCCATTGGTCTTCTGCCAGTGTAAACTATATAAGGAAGTAGCCCTGTGGGGTAGAAACATCATGATTCTGTCTAAGCTTCGCCTCTCTAAAGGACTCCGACACTATCCACTCATATCTGTCATCGCTCTCCATCATCATCAATGAAGAAACCGCTGTAGCAGTGTAGCGTTGAAGCCGCAATAACAAGTGACACATTGTGAATCCAATGAGAAGTAAATTCAGGCTGTCACTGCATCACATCTAATGACCGTGTACCTGTCAGATTTGGTGTCTTGCTTTCACTAAGGTTTATCCACATGTAAAAACCAGACATCACACAGAGTTTGATCAGACGATTCATATCGAAGTAGCATATCTAGGCGTAGATTGTATACGAGTGTAGTTATATACGTGTATGTATGTGTATGTGGAAGGGAGACAATATGTTCCCTAGCCTGAAGGGCATACTATTCTTTGGCTGGTTTCATCTCCTAAGTGATGTCACCATCCCGTCTCCATTTAATCTGAGTCTCCCTCTTCATCTCTTTTTCTTTCTCCTCTTTGCTCTGCCTATCTCTCTTTCAAGCCAACACCTTTAACACCCTGGCTATCACCTCTTATCACCGAAAAACTGTCATTGAAAGACTGTGGGATAAAATCAGAGTATTTCTTTCTCATACACATCGCTTTATATCTCTGCGACTCCCTGTGTTATCTTGTCCACACACTCATCTGTCTTACTAGCTATTTTTGTCGTCTTTTTGCACCCTACAACTCATTTTTTTTCCCATCTCTCCACCTTATTTTTTTAAAACTCCCTTATTCCTTTGGCCTCTCTTTCTCCTATAAAAAAGGCAGTAAAATCATTACACCTTTCTCTTTTCCCTTCTCCTTGACCCTCAAGTGGTTTCTTCCTGATTTTGTAGATCAGCATTTTATTCTCCTACGCTGTTTGGTTCCCTTTTGTGAGGGGGCAGGGGTTGGGTTGAAGTGCCAATCCCACAATCCCTCACTCCAGGGGTTGAGGGTTGCGACAGGGGAGTTCATCATCTGAGGACTGTCCTTCAAGAATCACTTCCTCCTCCTCAGAACCTGAGTCAGCAAGGGATCACCTTTAGAGAGAAATGTGTTAATGGACTCTGTTCATTTTGGACCACTCCACAGTAACAAACCAGGAACCAGAGCATGCAATGCAACACGTAAAGACACGCACAAACATGCATGAAGTCGTTCACGTACATACACAAACTAAGTGCCACTCTAATAAAGTGTACAGTACAGTACACTGATCAATCACACCACTATGCAGAGAGCTAAATTACGCTTTTCTACAGGACAAAAAGGACTTGCAGCACATGAATCAAAGATGCCAGCAAACACAAAAGGCACACAAGATTGAAAAAACCCAAACCATTAACACTGAATCAATTATCAAGTAGCTAATTCCCTGATTTGGTCCATCCAAGGGCGTTTACGTGATTTGGCCGTGTTTTCTCCTGACAAATGATTCTAAAGCATCTCTTACTGTAGATTAATATAACAAATGAGTTTAGTCAATAAAAGAGCACTGAATCAGATTTTAATGATTTGTCAAGTCTCAAAAGTCAATTGATTTCTTTTTGAAAAGATTGTCTAGGTTTCCAAAGAAGTCCACAGATGTGTTATTCAATGTCTGTTGCTTTAAAGAAGTGAGATTTTGCTTTTTTTTTAAATGGATTTATGGATTTTAAACTATTTCCCTGTGCTCTACATAAACTGTAAATGTTTTGCTTGAGTCTGAATTCTTCATTAATTCAACTCCACAGGTCCATCTTCAACCCTTTTTCTAAGTAATGACACCAGAAAGATCTTTTTGAGCGCTGGCCCTTTAAATGCAAATGAGCCACTTCACACCCCACCCCCTCCAGGTTGTTGGCTGTGCTGCTCTGTCCTGTTCAACAACTTAACATTTTAGGTAATTGGCTCAAAGTTTGGCCATATTTTCAGTATGGACTACAACCACTGCTGCTGACAAACAATTATGTTGTACTCTGAGAAATATTCGTTGGAAGTCTTGACCTTATGTGCAAATGTTGTGATGCAATTAGTTATAGATATAAAGAATTAAGCAGGAATTAGAAATCCACTCGATCTTTACAAAATAAATATACACCTGGAGGGTTCAAAATCAAACTTTTTGAACTACTCGTACTCATTGTCTTCCGCTTATCCGGGTTCGGGTTGCGGGGGCAGTAGCTTCAGCAAAGAAGCCCAGATGGCCCTCTCCCCAGCCACTTCCACCAGCTCTTCTGGGGGAATCCCAAGACGTTTCCAGGCCAGCCGACAGATAATCCCTCCAGCGTGTCCTGGGTCGGCCCCGAGGTCTCCTCCTGGACGGACATGCCCATAACACCTTCCTAGGGAGGCATCCTCACCAGATGCCCAAACCAGCTCAACTGGCTCCTCTCGACATGGAGGAGCAGCAGCTCTACTCAGAACTCCTCCCAGATGTCCGAGCTCCTCACCCTATCTCTAAGACTGACCCAGCCACCCTGCGAAGGAAACTCATTTCAGCCGCTTGTACCCGTGACCTCATTCTTTTGGTCATTACCCAGAGTTCATGACCATAGGTGAGGGTCGGAACGTAGATTAACTTCAATAAATCAAACTTTTTGAACTATTAGGGTCCAAATACACAAATAAATGAACCAAGGACTAATAAAAGTGGGTTTAGCAATATGTGACCCTTTTAAAAAGAAGAAAACTTTTATTGTCCATTACATTGACATGAGGGGTTTATCTTTGGCTACTAGAAAATACATAAATACACAATAAAAAGTATAAATCTGTTATAAAGTATGTAACGTTTTATTCCCATGTTGAAGTTTTGAAATGTTTATGGTAATGGCAACATTAAAAAAAAAGACAAAACTTGACAAAATGGAGATATTAGGTTGATTTTTGCTTTTTCTTTTTCAGTTTTGAAAATAGTTCATGTGCATAATGGAAGGAAACACTGTTTTGAACTGGCACGACTGAGATCACATGACTTGTTTTTGGCGTCTTCTTGGATATTATCTTGTGTTAAAAGAGAGCTGTTCATAGCTACAGCAGGTATGGACTAATGAGGAGACCAGGTAAGTCCTCAGTGTCATCCATGAGAAATTCCACAGCCATTTGGAAAACATTGACAGAATGCTCTTCTTCTACTTTGTTTAGTGTTGACATGTGCAACGTAGCATGTAACACCGTCTTCTGGCAACATGATGCAGTCTAGTATATTCACTGTCAAACACTTATGGAAACACACGTGTTTTTCTTTATGCAACAAATGTTTGTTTCAAATGAATGTGACTCTTCATTAAAACATGGCTAATAACTCATGAAGCTATAAATTAAAGTAGCTGCAACTGGACTAAATATCCCAAGATGCACCACCCTGGGTTCATACATATTTTTCAAGGTAAAATTCAAGCACTTTTAAGGGTCATTTTCAAATTTTTCCAAAACAGCATCTTATCACTGGGGTAAAATTCATAACTGCAGGAATACATATACTCATGATTACGTTTTTATCACAGTGACCTACATTGTATTAAGCTGGAAACATCCAAAGATATGTTTAATAATTGCAAAAACTTTAGAAATTAAAGGAGAACACAAAGTTTTATCCAAAAGAAGGAAGCCACCTGGTGGTGTTTAGGCACATAGATTAAAATTAAGAAGAAAATGTACCTGAAATCACCCTGTGATGAACTGGTGACTTGTCCAGGGTGTACCCCGCCTTCACCCTTAAGTAGCTGGGATAGGCTCCATGCAACCCCTGTGACCCTAGTGAGGATAAAGCGGGTATAGAAGATGAATGTACCTGAAATCAACCTGAGAGCACCTGGGAATTTTATTTTTCATTTATTTATTATTTTTTTTACTTTGTACTTCTGTGTAAGTAGATTTGGTATGTCATCTAACCTGGAAGAGTTAATATTAAAAATAAAAATAAATAAATACCTGTTTCAAGTGACACTGGTTGGCTGAATGCAGGGGGGGTTCAAGCCAATCACATCAATTGACCAATCAAATTGCATGTTTCTTAACCAAATGTAGAGTTGTCAGTTGCTCGTTGTGTACTTGAGATTATCTTTTGCTGGATTTTAAGAACAAAAAAAAGGATTTGTAGATATGTACCATGGCTTTGGCAAGGTGTGCACTGTTTTTTGTTTTGTTTTGTTTTTTTGGATGTGTTTTTCCAAGTATTGCCATGCAAATCACAGCTGCATGGCTCACTACCTAAAGCTATGGAGGCGGTAGTGTGTCCATGATTGTCGAAGCGGTGCAAACTGAAGACACTTTACTATTCCTGTAACTCTCCAGGCCCACTCCACTACTGTATGGGCCCCAGGGGAATGCTGGATCCCATGAATTTGTCATGTTTTCCCCCTTTAACGGTGGCCCAGGCTGCAGACGTCAATGTTAATATTGATAAGTCTGGACTCCAAGAGTAAAAGTGTCCTTCTTGTTTTTAACTTCATTTCCCGTGTTGCAATGTGGTACTACCCTTCTGTGATTATAAGACAGTTGTGTTCCAAAATGACTAATATCTCCGAAAATATTGGTCCTATCAACTTGCCAAGGTATTTAATGGTGACATGAGACTATTCCTCAATGGCAGGCACCGGATTAGCCAGGTAAAAATGCCTCAACTTGTCAGAATCGTAAATGCAGAGGTCCTGTTTTTAACTTCATTTCCCATCATGCAACATGATACTGTGATTCCGTAAATCTAACATGAGTACTGTCTACGAAAATACTGGTCCTATCAACTTACTGAGATATTTAATGTGGAGACAAAACTGTTCCTCAACTATCGGTACCAAAGTGGTCAGTCAAAAATGTCTCAATTTGTCAGAATCATGCCGACACACACACACACACACACACACACACACACACACTCTGAGCCCTTCCTGTTTTATGATACGGATAGTTTAATCTACATGGAAGTTGTTCACTGTGAGGGAGGAAAATACTAAGAACAAAATTATTAGAGGTGACTTGCTGAGTGGAATGACTGTCACGTCCCAGACCTAGTGCTGCCAGGTTTCCAAATTGAACCATGAGTAATTGCTCATCTGCTGCTGCTACAGTGTTGATGTAACAGGAACATATTAGAGAAAGTGGGATATATTGTAATTCATTTTCAGTTGGATTCTATTTGTCCAAAAAAGGCTGTGCCCATTAACCCAGAGCACTTCATTTATTTTTTTTTTAGATTTGTTTAAGCAAGACATCGTCCTGCAGGCTGCGTTTAGGAGAGAATGTATGTTGTTTAACAGTCATTGTTTCATTATACACAGAGAACAAGGTATCAAAAATGTTCGTGTGTATGGTCCGTTAGTTTTTAGACCCAAAACTCAGATTTGGACCAAAAAAAAAAAAAAATCATGATTAGAAAGTCTGACTTAGGGATGTCCCGATCCAGGTTGTTGCACTTCCGATCCGATACCGATATTGTTTTACACTTCCGATCCGATACCGATACTGGCCGATACCGATACCGGCCTATCCGAGCATGTATTAAAGTTTAAAGTTATTT
>JAQQZY010000027.1:24436760-24449577 GCA_030068375.1 Ostorhinchus rueppellii | reverse complement strand
CTCACTAGGGTCACGGGGGTCACATTGAGCCTATCCCAGCTACTTAAGGGCGAAGGCGGGGTACACCCTGGACAAGTTGCCAGTTGATCACGTGAAACAATCACACTTCTCACATCTACAGGCAATTTAGATTAACCAATTAACCTATCAGTGCGTGTGTTTGGATGGTGGGTGAAAGCCGGAGTACCCAGAGAGAACCCACACAGACGACATGCAAACTCCACACAGAAACCGACTGGTGTTGGAATCAAACCCAAGATGTTCTTGCTGGGAGGCATGAGTGCTATCCACTGCACCACCATGTCGCCCCAGCAAAACATATACTGCATTAATTATATTAGAAGCATCATGCCTAAATTAAATCTGCTGTGGTGGTAAATTGTTGTCCAGTGTAAACAGAGTTAAAGACAGATCAGTGAGCTCCTCCACATCAGCAGCAGATTTGCCTATATGTCTATAATTGGCCCCTTCAAAGGTGAAGGTATACAAACACAAAAGTTAAAACTGGTGTCATCTTTACTGGACCTTTTCAGTCCATATTGCTGGCATTTCATGTTCTCAGTGTTTGGGAAATAAAGACAGAATAAAATGTGGATAAACAGGCCGTAGTAAGGGTGTGATCATCAACACTGGTTTAATGACAAGTGTGGCAAAAATGTGTAATAACTTTACTCCAAAGAACACACTTTTTCAGTTTACAGTCATGTGGAGGAAACGTGATCCAGGAGAGGGGTCACCAAGATGAGGAACCAATGAGAGGATGAGATCAACCTACACTGATAGATAATCCAATGTCTATTATACGTAAAACACTGGGTCAAGGAAAGAAAGAGTCAGAGTTTGTGAACTGTCGAATACTCTGTTATTGGTCAGGCAGAAGAACGATGACCTACAGCTGTGTAATAATATATCAGCAGAGGTGGGAAGTAACAAAGTATAAGTACTTTGTTACTGTACTTAAATAGATTTTTTTTAGGTATCTGGACTTTACTTGAATGTTTATTTTTATGGCAACTTTTTTCTTTTCCTCCCTACATTTTTGCATAAATATCTGTACTTTATTCTCCTTACATTCTCAGAATAGACTCATTACTTTTTCAAAT
This sequence comes from Ostorhinchus rueppellii, assembly GCA_030068375.1. NCBI lineage: Eukaryota > Metazoa > Chordata > Actinopteri > Kurtiformes > Apogonidae > Ostorhinchus > Ostorhinchus rueppellii. The sequence continues at coordinate 24,448,474 of JAQQZY010000027.1, read as the reverse complement.
TAAACGGGTCTGACAGTCTGTAAAATATGTCGCTTCAGAGGAAAAATCAGTGGAGGAGAGTAGGAGCCCAGGCTGTGAACAGGGTCAGTACCAGAGTTCTGCACAGGTCCACTTTTTCCAAACTTTTCCACCCGTATCCACAAAACTGGGAACTGCGACCTGACCCATGATTAAACCCATCGTCTGCACAGTAACTCATATTTAAGGGCTTTATTTTTGGCTAAAACGCACGCCATCAATAAATCTGTAATATGTGCTGCTCAGTGTCGTCTTAAACCATATATAAACAGAGGTGAAGTCACTTCAAAATAAAACAAACTGGCTGTAGATCCAACACTGTCCAATTAGCTGATCATCATCATTAAATGTCTTAAAAATTCTTTTCATCCATGAATCTTTTTTTTTTTATTTTCTCTTCTTTGCCTGTTACCTGCTTGCATTTCATTTCATTTTACCCATTCCTCTACCTGTGAAATTTCTTATATAATTGCATGATCCTCTATATGATTTTGGTTAAGTGAGTATTGTTTCATTTATGACAAAAGAAAAAAAATGCAGTTTTACTTTCGTACTTTATTACAATTGAGAGGTTGCCCTTTTTTACTTTTACTTAGCCCTTTAAAGTCCTCACCAAGAAAAAAGCAATGAAAATATTTTTTCTTTACATTTTTTAATTTCCTTGGGGCACTAATAACAACAATCAAAAATGTTTGTTTTTTTGTTTGTTTTTTTTAAACGAAAATAGATATGTGTTATAAACATTTATTCTAAATGTTCTAGACATATGTTGTAGAAATGCATTCATTTCTACCACTCTACTGAGTGGTAGAAATGGCTGAAACAGGTGGAATTAAGTAAAACATGTTTTCCAGTCAGATATAGTGAGTCAAAGTGTGCTCTACCAGATGGTTGAGCAGAAGATTAAAGGGTTAAGTAAAGGAGTTGAAGCAGTACTTCTACTTTTAGAAGAGTATTTTTTCACCCAAGTAGCTGTACTTCTTAAGTATAGAATGTGAGTACCTTTTCCACCTCCGTATATCAATGCTGTTGCTTTGCTAAATAAATGAGTTAAATTGAGACCGACCGATTCTTGCTACTTATTACCTCCATAAAAGACAGACACATCGAAGATACAGAAGGTCAAAGGGTAAAAGGTGCTCCTCCAACATCATCAACACTGGTGCCATGGTTTGACGACAAGTGTGCCTGATTTCTGCAGCAGTTGGCAGGTCTTTGCTGATTTCCAATAACTGAGCCTGTAGTTCACTATAAACTTGTATACATTTGTAAGCTGAGCCATCTGCTGTGTAAAAGTGTACTTTTTAGTTCAGAAATGTATCTCTCCTTGTTCAGGTTGTATAACAGCCTAAACAAACACAAACTTTGACCCTCACATGCATACCATAAGCCTTGAAGTTTGCCCACTATGGAGTTGAACGCATGAATATTTTATTAGTGAGACAAGAAAAGACAACATTATGTTGAGACCAACTCTTTTTATCACCAGCTTCAGTAACATGAAAGAAATAGCAAAGTGTGACCTTTTCAGTTAGAGAGTGTGTGTATGTGTGTGTGTACAGCATGTGGGGAGGCTCTGGTGGCGGTCCTTACTGTGGTGTCCAGAAGGAGAAAAAAACAAGATGAGTAGGTTTTCGAAGAACTTATCGATTGTGCCGTAGCTGAGGCGGAGAAGGCTAAAAACTATTAGAAAATACCATCAGGCCGTTTGAAAGCATGGGACTGGCTAACGTTTACCATGGCCCATTGTTACCTTTGAGGCTATTGCGCTTTGTGACAAGTCATATAGCGAGGTCCTAGAGGTTTTTCAATTATTCCAACCAATTTGGAATAATGTAAGTGTGACCCGGAGCCGTTTACGATGAAGGCATTATTACAGGGGAAAGCCAAGACTGAGTGCAGACGGAGGCAAAATGCAGAGCAGGGTGGTTTTTTTACCCTTGGATTGCCCTAATTATACAGAGCATTGATTTTACAATGCATCCATGGATTGATTAGAAGAACCCTGCACCTCCCCTAAGGAAGAAGGGCTTCGCTCTCTGGTCTCCTCCTCGCTGCTCTGCTCTCCCCTTGTCCTCTGCTTCCATCTCATTTAATTGCACCTTTTTCCTTTCTTCACTTTCCTCTTCTTTCTCTTTTTCTGTCTCTTTCTCCGCTGTTTTTAATCTTATACTTGACTTTAAACCTCACTTGCCACCTCCTTTTCATACCATCTCACCTCCTCATCTCCTTCATCCATGTTCACCCCTCACTCCTTATGAAACCCCCCATTTTGTCTCTCCCTCATCCCCCACCGTCTGTCAGGCATAAGGGAGAGGCAGAAAGGAACCAATATATTATGAAAGACAGAAATGCCAAGAAGATGATGCTTATCTTATAATAAAGAGATGAATATAGAGATACACCATCAGATAGGGAGGATCAATTGCTGTGGGCAACAGGGGAAAGTGGGGGGAAAAATAGTAGCGCAGGAATGGAGAGAGACGGGTGTGTTTAAAAATCAATTACACAGTAAATATGACACGAGTCAGCAATGACGCCCTCGGGGGAACCCAGAAAATATGTTCCTGCCTGCATGTCGGTAAATCTGCTCTCCCTACAAATGAATTACTAATTTTATGTACAGGAGTGGGAAGAAATAAAAAAAGGAAAAAAACAAATACCCACAGTGTATGTGTGTAAGAGTGTGTACAAGTGCTGCTTATGTACACAAGCTGTAACTCCCATGGGAGTGAATTATTAATTGATGTAGTTCAGTGGAGGAAGGGTTTTTTTTTTTTTTTTTCTGCTGAGGGAGAGGAGGGAAAAGCGGAGTGCAGACCCGGTGTTACCTCTGATCTTTGGGAGTGTCAGCAGGTCGGAAATCCAAAGGAAAACACTGCAGCAGCTGCTGCTTTGAACCAACCTCAAAGATTGACCTAAGGAGGAGAGAGAGTGGATGAGAGGACAGCAGGAAAGATGGAGAGAGAGATGAGGGGAAGGCCAGGAATTACTGTCTGCACAGGGAAAGCAGATGGGATGGAGTGGAAACAGAGAGGATCATGGGAGATGGAATGTACGAACTATGACAGAGGGAAGTGAGGCCAAATGTGAGGACTGACAGTGATCTTATAAACCACAGGTGGAAGACAAATGTGGGCGGTGGTGACGTGTGTATGGGGGGGGGTTATCAGATTAAAATATGTAATGCTTATGTAAACCAGAAAAACAAATCTGAGTAACTTTATATATATGAAATAGTTGTTTATTAGCACATTAATTGGTAGCATATTTGCTCTTCATGAATCATTTTAAAGCATTTATTAGTACTTTTGTTCTGCACACTTACCTCTAACTCACCTTTTATTTTCAGTAAGTGAACTAGAAATAATAGTCATAAACTACAGCTGAATTACTTATGAGCACTTCAGAATGCAGAACACATAGCTTATTTGTTCGAAAATCTTAAAATTGTTAACACATAGTCTTGAGTTTTGTTTTTGTAAACATATTAAATTCTATTTTCTTGTACGACAACGGTATAAGGTCCATATAAACTGTACGTAACAGAGGAACTGTCGCCCACTGGTTTCTGAACTGACACTGAAGATGGTTGTTTGCAGTTTGATCATCACCGTGTAGGCCAAAAGTGACCATATTTGGACAAAAAGAGGTGGGACTATAGGAGACTGATGGGTCAGAGGTGAGCTAATACTGAGGACAACTCAGTAAAATACTGTAGTAACTTCCATCGAGCGTCCTGGTGTGACATATAAGCACAGCTAGGCTTGTGAGGAAAAATGTGTTCTGTTAAATAAATTATTATTAAAGTCCAACTGAGCTGCGAAACAGAACCTGTCAATCAAAGTCTGACACAACTGGTGTCAAAGTTTCTATTTGATCTGATTCTGATTAACAAGGAGGGAAAACTAAATAAATACGGATCACTTCTTATAAAAAGTTCCAAATAAAACAATAATGACTTCTGCAAAAAGTCTATTGGGTAGGTGTAGTTAAAGGGTAGCTGTAGTGGATTTGTATTGCTTCAAAAGATCACATGGAATCCTAACGGTTCCATCAGAATCGGCAAGGTCTTTATTGCCAAGTAAGTTTCTGCACACAAGGAAGTTGTTTAGTTTTTTTTTTTTTTTTTTAACAATACACATGCATTACAGGTAGGATAGAAAAAAGAAAATACTTAAGAAGAGCGCTGTGCAGGTAGCTTACATTATATCTCGTTGTCAAGTACCCATGAGTACTAAGTCGCTGCTCCATCAGTTGTCATGGTCACATACAGGTTTCCTCCTTCTCAGGCTGTTCCAGCACCAGTAGTGACGCAGACTTGTATTATCCGATGACCGGGGCTGTGATGGACTGGGCCTGACCCTGTCCAGCAGACACCAGTCTAAGATGATGCTGGGTCGTGTATCTTGGACAATGGTGGAGCGTAAAGCTTACTGCTGCACAAACACGAACACGTACCTTCCACTCCATCCTGCTCACTGACTGCTGCTTGTTTACTTGCACTCTGTCACCTGGAAACACCGATGGTACGTCCCTTCCAGCCCATAGTGGCTGCTCCCCATAAGTTCTGCCCCAGCGCATAATTCACATTATAAAAGGTCCAGTTTGATGCATTTATGGTGATTTTTTTTTTTTTTTACTGAATTTGCACCTCTGTTGCTTATAAGTAAAACACAAAGCATAATTAATGTCATAAGCTTGACCAGTACATATACGATTTAAGAGAAGTTCACTGTACTTCTCTGGAAGCCAGGGCTGTTTGGAGCTAACCCCAACAGCTGTCAGCTCTGTTACAACTGTATTCCATATTTGGCTTCATTTTGGAGCCATGCTGGTGCCACAAATTAACTAGATTCTCATTAGGATCCAAATTGGTAGCATACTGGCACTATATTATTTATTATAAAGCATTTAACATCCTCTTCTGCACACTGACATTCTGCACTAACAGCTAACTCCCAGTAACCTCTGACTCACTGCTCATTGACAGTAAGTGAACTAGGAGCACTACCAGTCCTAAACTACTGCTGAATTAGTTATGAACACTTAACCTATAAAGAGCCGAACATCCACCACCAACCAAAAGCATCTACTAATCTAAAATGTGTAATACCTGTTGATCCACTAAACCTATCAGTACAAATAACTGGTGTAAAATAGTTTGTCATCTTTTCATGGTCATCAGATAAGACCCATTTGTTACCAGTTACCGTGAAAACACCGTCATCTTCTACAACAGGGGTGTCAAAGTCATTTCAGTTCAGGGGCCACATACGACCTAATGTGGTATAAAGAGGGCCGGACCAGTGAAAAAAATGTAAAGAAGTGTCGAGTGAAAAAAGAAGTAAAATTCCATGATGACAATGTTTACATCTACGAATTGTATGCGAACATAACATGAACAAATATGAACAACCTGAAAATTCTTCAGTAAAATAAGTTATTACATTATTATATTACACCTTACTTTATCATTTATACATGTGAATCACAACCTGGAGATCAGAGTGGATCTACAAATACACAAAACATTCAATAACCTCAGAACATTATTAAAATTCCACACGCTTCTCTATAGAGAGTTCAGGTTTTTCCCTTTTTATTTATATATATATATAAAAGGCTAGTCTGTAAATGTAAACATTTTTGTGTAATTTTACTTTTTTTTTTTTTTAACGCTAAAACAAAGAGAAAAATGTGCAGTTTTCGTTATTTATAGGTTATTATGATAGTATTTTACTGGTCTGATCCACTTTAGATTGAACTGACCTAAAATAATTTTAACATCCATGACTGTTTATATCTTCAGTGTAATTTTTACTTTTCACAAATTCATCCCAGGGGCCGGATTGAACTCTTTGGCGGGCCGGATTTGGCCCCTGGGCTGCATGTTTGACACCTGTGATCTACAACGTTAATGCACGAGTAAAAGCCATGGAAGTGGATCAATGACAGTGGACGGACATACTTGTTTTTACAGTCGACTGATGATATATTTTGTTGCAAAAGTTGTATTTTTTTCTTTTTTTTTAGATTTGATCTTATAACTTTTGAATTTAGTCTGAACATCTGCATTATCAGTAAATGAACTATCGGAAAACACATGATTTTCACAGAAAAAATGCAAAAAGCAAAGGGTAAGATTACAATAAATGATGTTAAATCACTTGGGAAAGACAAAAAAACAGTCATTAAACTATTATAGGTGTAGGTCTTTAAGGGTTAAACTAGCAGACTATACAATACTGTAAATTAGAAAAAGCTAATTTAGTATTCTTCAGACGTTGTCAACACTTTTGTTGCATTGAATATATTTAAGTGCTATTTTTTTTTGTATTACCACATTATAAGGTTCACACTGAGCGCACAACCTCCTGATTTACTCTCAATAAGCTGTAATGCAGAGAAAAAACTGGAAAACTGGCTTGTCGAAGAACATGGCTGAGCAGAATAAGGAGCTAATAGGTGATTTATAATAACTAATGGAGCCAATATGCCTCCAATATATATGCTAATAAGAAACAAGTAACTGCTAAGTATTTAAATAGGAAGTGTTATGAAATTCTTTGAGGAAAAAAATAAAAGACAAAAAAAAAAAAACTGCACTATGTGGTCAATTTAAAGCTATATACAAAGCATATCATTAGTTCAGTGAATGGCCTTGCATTAATATGTAAGGACCATTTCCTCCTCAAGAAACTATAAAGTCCAAAAAGTGACACACCCACAGGGGCACACACAAACACAGTGCCAGTCACTTCTCCCTTTGGCTCTTTCTGCATTTTCACCAGCTCTGCATTTCCCCTATAGTCTTCATTTGGGTGGCTGGCTTGGCTTGGCAGGGCAGCAGTATTGGGTCCAGCCCTAATGAAGAGCATTGATCCTTGTTGGGTTATGAGCAGGCTTTAGTGGCCGTGTTGAGATGTTAATAAGGCTGGCCTTATTCCGGAGGAGCTTTAATTAGCCTGTTGGAAATGTGCTTACGGGGCGCACTGTCACTCTGTTGTAGCACACATTGCTGAACACGTACACATACACACACACATACGCTGTCGAACACGTAGAAGAGGTCGCGCACAAGCCAGCGCAAGCAAGGGCAGCTGCACAAACGTACTCTCACACACATATTCACAGTACAGTCACTCATTTCATGGACCAGTGAGATGATGATCAAAACAACATTCTCCATTTATTCAATTAATAGTTTCATTAGCAAGTCAGGCAGTGTGAATTTACTCACTCTTCCCACACACACACACACACACACACATACTCGTACACATCTTCATTTACTGTATGTACTCTTTGTTCCTTTATTCTTTGTCCTCGCTGTCACCATTATTTTCTAATGCTCTGTAAAGGACTTACAGTAGGCACTGGAGCGTTTTTAGAGAACAAACACCCCTTCAGTACAATTTACACTCTGGCTCTGAGTGAGAACTTAAATACTTTGGCTGACAAAACCCTAAAAGTTGTGTTAAAGGGTCTCTCAAGTGCCTTTTTGCGCTATCAATTCATCCTGAAACCTTGGCATCTAAATTAAACTCGGAAATATAATCTGGGACCTCATTTGTATACAGTAAAAAATTGTCGTTGATTTTATTACAGAGATACAGACATTTAAAACTATGGCATGCAGTCAATTTATACAGTATTTAATGCTGATAGAAATTTAATGATGTTAGTTTTAGCTATTAATATGCCACTAGAAGAAAATCATTTGCCATATTAGTTTTATCAGCTCGGTGCAAAGAGCTCAGAAAAACCCTGCGCTCCTTCTCAAAATCAAAATCCTCTGTATATTTTTCTGCACGGGAAGATCATCGTAGTAGAATGTGTACCTATTAATAAAACATGTCATAATAAAATAAAAGTGTGTTAATAAAAGTATATCAAAGCCAACTGCAGACAGTAAGTGATGATGAAACATGGTTTTTCCTCCAAACTCTCCATTCTTCTTGTTTACATCAGTGGTTTTTAACTGGTCTGGCTTCAGGACCCGCTATCACCCCTCAATGACAAGCCAAGACCCAATGTGATAACAGTTAAACTCCTCAAGTTTATTTACTGAAAATATGCTGTGTTTTGAACCTGAGATAATACAGAATGTCTTAGTGTGAAACCACAGAAAAGCTTAATGATAAATCAAAATGACCAGTAGGTGGTGATACTAAAGAGGGAAATATTCCCTTTCACACTAAGGGTACTTTACATGGTAACGCTCCGGGCTGAAAAACACAAAATATTTTATGGGATGTCCATATTGTTTAGTTGGTAACAGTGTTTTGGGGGGTTGAAAACGCAAAAAAGTGAAACCACCCTTCAGAGTGAAAATCTTAAAACACTCCGCCCTCACGTCACCGTGTAAAGGATGAAAAGTGCAAAACTACATTTCTCGTCACATAGAAATGACATGACAAGCATGAGACAGGACCAGAAAAACAAGTAAACAACATGTGGAGCCTGTGACGGAGGTTAACTCGCCCTAGCCGCTGTCATTTACATCCAAGAGTCCTTTAAACAACTGATAAGAATCCTGATACATAGTCGTAGAGAACAGAGACCAAGAATTAACAACGTTCTACAAATTCTTGACGCACCAACACAGAGGGGGCGACCTAGACCTGTTTACTGTATTTCGTGCGCTAGGCGTCAACAGGTAGAAGAGAAGTAAACAGATTCTAGGCAGGCACTGTTGGGAGTGCTGCCACCTAGCCATCTGGTGTGTATACTGCATCCATAAATATGACATTTCACACACTTCTGCGTTTCCATTTGCACAGATTTCACCCAGAAACACTCGTCTAAATGCGGAGTTAAAAGTGAGAACGAAAGCCACTTTTGGGTTTTTGGTTGAGATGGTTTTCGTGTAAATGTAGCCTAAATGAGGTCCATTTTAAGTGCACTCAGTTAAAAATTCAAAGTGCATTCAGTCATTTATTGAAGCATTAAACACACTGAGCTTTTTGTCTTCTATATGTGATGCCCTCCATAGACACTTTTGCACTTCTGCTATGGGAATATTTCACCTTTATTCTGGAACGATGTTTGTGGAAACGAAATGGTGGGTACTTTGGTTCCACCTCTGTAACGCCTCTGGAGGTAGTAACAGAGGAGGAACAAAAGGAACAGCTCTTGTTCTGCAACCAAGGTGTGCTGCTTTGATGACCACAAACCCTGTACCGGAGAGACAGCGGGCACTTATGAAGGTACTGGCGTAACTTCGTGCCACTGGTGTCACCACTGCTTCATGCTTGAGGTGCCGCAGAATCCATACCAGTCCCTCCATATGCGCCCACTGTCTCTCCCACCCCAGGGGATTTAAACATGAGAATCAAACTGGGAGACGCTAGCTGTTGTCACTTCGGGCAGAAGACTCTATCCATGGTAATATTTGTGGAACAGTGAAATGGCCAACTCTGGAGACTTATACTTGAGGTATTTCCGACGCAGAAGTTATATGTCACACTACATGCTGCACTGTCACCGCCCCTTTGATTCCAGAATGCAGGTCTGCTCTGTTACTCCTTTGGCTGTGGAAATCTGTCACTGGTGGAAAAGGGGTGGGATCACCATCTCATCTTTTTTCCAGGATCTCTGTGTAAACGTGGCTTGTGTCATACCAGAGTTTTGCCATCATTTGAATATGTATATAAACGTTTGGGTCTTCTTTTATGTTGTGAAATGTATGGTGTTAATTAGCGTTGCAGTGCATTACTGCCACCTACTGTTGGGGAGTGTGAATGGACAGCGCTCAGCTCTAAAACCTAAAGCACAGGGGTGTTTTTTTTTTTTTTTATTGGGATTTTTCAAATATAAATATGATTCAAACAAGGTACAATGCAGTGCACAACTCTAAGTTCCCAAAAGAGGAAACAGAAGATAAACACATAAATACACACACAGTATATGTACAAAACCAAACCAAAGAAAGTGTCAATGGGAAGAAAAAAAGCACAGAGGATGTCATATGCACTTTATTTCTTTTCTTTCTTTCTTTCTTTCTTTCTTTCTTTCTTTCTTTCTTTCTTTCTTTCTTGTTCATGAATTAATTTATTATTATTCAGGGATGGTTTCTTAACCTTATTTTTTGTCGAAGCAAACCCACTGAAAACAGGTTTGCGACCCACTTTTGGGTCACGACCCACCAGTTGAGAATCGCTGGTTTAGCGTATGATTACTAGCCTGTGCTGCCACTGCTCTGTGAGGTTAATTCTCCAGTCCATCTGACATTCATACTGATACAATACCGTGCCATGTCAATAACGGCCTTTCCCTGAAACCGTCTTCCTCTCACTGTAACAGTCTTTCTCATATATCATCACACAGACTGTCAATACACCAGGCCCTCACATTTCCAGCAGCTACTTTGAACAGTCGGTGTGGACATCGCAGGATTCACTCTGAGACACAGGAGAAAGCTGCTGATGCTGCTGAAAGCTCTTTTTTTTTCCACCAAAGGAATGAGGCACTTCGGAATATCTGCTTAGATCCTCTGAGGGAGAGTTGGGACCAGTGTTTTATCTTACCTCACTCATGCACTCATGTCATGTCTGTCTCTCTCTTTGTGTGGTGTAAATCAGAAATTACTGGATGGTTCCCTGCTTGTGCTTTTGTTTAACTTCAATCTGAATTTAATTATTGTTATCACTTGTCTTACTCATTAATAGAGAGAGGGTGCATGGAGGTCAGCTCGCCATCTGATTTATATTCAGTTACATGTTCTCGCTCATGGGAGCTCATAGGCTGCTTAAGTGTGTTAGCGCGCTCATGTTTGATAGTTCACAAAAAGCATGAAAATCATTGTGTATTTAAACAAAATGTATGCTTGTATGTGTGCATGTATGCGAAGTGCATCATCAGGTCTATGTGCATGTGTGGATGATTTATGTTTCTGATCAGTGGGTTGAAAACTTTTACACCTCAAGACTCAAAATAGAAACTGGGTGTTTTATTTTGGAGCCAGACTGACAAAAATACACAAAGAAATTGAAACGATATCCACAGTTTTCACTAAATATTCTACTATAATAACAGTACTGAATAAGGCTGCTGCTTTGTCCTCATTAGGATAAGACGGGATAGCCAGTAAAAGCAGAAGGAGGTTAGCCAAACTGAAAAGAAGTTTCTCTGTTTGTCTCGATTACTTAAGGTTCTCTTTGACGCAATCGATCATTAAGTGACGATCAGATCATGGAAGTTCTTTATATAGTTTTATTCTTCAGTTGTTTGTGGATTTCCTTAATCGTTACATAAGATGGAACATTGATGACTGATTAGCAATGAGTGATGAAGGATGAGTGGTTTAGTCAGCGGACGCACTCTTAGATTTGTAAAACACTGGAACTTGCAACACACCATCGATGAACAGTTACTCTTCTGAACCTGAAGAAACCGGAGTGAACTGGCTGTGCCGTGTGGATCGAACCAATCATGGGGAAGCTGGAACAGTCCATTTGGAAGGGGGGTGGTACAGTCCAAGTTCAACTGGCCTTTTCAACAAAAACAGAATGTTAGCAAAACAGTACAACATCAAATGTGCAAGTAAGTCTTAACCTTTAGATCTCAAGCAAATCCTAAGTTTTTGTAGTGAAAATTAGGCTAGTGGAGACCTGGGTGCAGTGGTTAGCACTCGTGCCTCACAGCAAGAAGGTCCTGGGTTCGATTCCAACACCAGTCACTGGTGGGACCTT
>JAQQZY010000027.1:24400474-24413054 GCA_030068375.1 Ostorhinchus rueppellii | reverse complement strand
GCTACGGAAACCACAACTCTCTACGAGAAAATGAATGGGTGGTCCCCAGACTAAATCTCACTTGTGATTTAGTCTGGTGCTCGCCAGACTAGTCTGAAACAGATATTTTCTAAGAAATTGTAGAGCAGTGTAATTAGTCACAGTAATATATTGAATATTGTTCATTTGGAATGTGTTGTGCAGTAAAGCACGCAGGGCCTTTATCCAGTCTACTCCAGATCAAATCCAGCAGAGGAAGGATTGATCACACATACAGAAAGCTTTCATATCTTCACGGTGAAGACACATGATTACTTCTGTGTGTTATTTGTCATGTTGTTCAGCCAAGCGGCCTTTCAGAAGTGCATTTTTTTACTCTGATAGGTTGGTTTTCTAATAGTTACACATACAATAGAACGTGTGCATACACTGCAAATTATTTGGTTCTTACCAAGATAAAACAACTTAGATTTAAGAGTGTTAGGTCATTTATCTTGCTTTAAGAGTTAATTTCTGATTTTAACCCCTTAATGCCTGAATCGATTTCCCATTGTGGAAAAAAAAAAAAAATGACTTGTGTTTTTTCTTTCCAGTAGATAGTATTTTGGTTGCATTTTGGAGCAGGGGAGGGGGGTTTGATGTGAATTTGCATCAATAGGCATCAAGGGGTTAATTGTTCATACATCTGTAGACATCTGTATACATCTGTAGACATATTTTTACATTCAGCAATCTTAATTCAAGAAATCTTGTCAAGTGAGATTATCTTTCTGCATGGACAGATGTTTCACTTGCTTTGAGTGCCTTTTTCCTCAGATTTAGTTTTTTTATCTTGTTTATAGACACCCGTTTTTTGCAGTGTATATTTTACGATGAATAAACTGAATAGTCTATCAATACATTTTAAATACTGTCGTGGAAAAAATTATTAGACCACTCCTTGTTTTCTGTCATTTCTTGTTTATTTTAATGGTATAACAAAAGGTACATTTTTTGGACAAATATAATGATAACAACAAAAATAGCTCATAATAGTTTCATTCCAGAGCTGATATCTATCCATTTAACATGTTTTCTTGCTAAAAAAAAAAAACCCAAACAAAATCACTCCAGTTCTTCCATCAATATCTATGACATTGTACTGACAAAAACAGTTTCATGTTTTCTTTTCTGTCTGTTTTAATCACACGATACACACAGGAGTTAGCACTCGATTGCATCACCATTGTTTTTGATGACTTTTGATGGTCTAATATTTCTTTCCATGACTGTATGCTTTAAAAATGCAAGTAGAAGATGAACGGGATGCTTTCATCTTGCGCTAAATGATTTTCTCTAAATATGAAAATGTGTTAAATCACTGATGGGCTGTAGTTTGTTTCAAATGGTTATTGTAGACGTTTCCTCTTTAATGTGTGTGTAGGTTCTCATTTGTCCTGGTCGTTGTTCTTCTGGAGTAGTTTAGCTGTTTTGAAAATGTTTCCTTCCTCAGCCAACACATTTCTGCAGAACTGATGAGGGACGACATGTTTTTAACAGAGCTAAACCAGCCCAGTTCAACCGAGAAGATTTACTCTTGAATGTTTATGTGATGTGACGTTATAGATCAGGTGATCATCTCTTAACCCTTGTTGTTACTGTTGTTTTCATTCGATCTCTGCTGATGCTCCATATGTGCCAGAAACATTTACTGAGACGTGTCTTATCAAAATGGAATGAGAAACTGTACATGGGTAGAGTAATACATCTGACCAAATGTATTTTTCTTATTTCTAGTTAAAATATCTCATCACACTTAAAATAAAACACAATTACTTAAAGAGTAACTTTACAGTGAGATATTTTTAGACAATAGATCTGGTAAATCTTGTTTAAAGAACTCTTATAAGATCATTTTCACTTGTTCTATTGGCAGATTTTTTGTAGTTTCAAGATTTTTTTTTCTTAATTCAAGCAAAAAAATTAAAATAAAAAAATCTGCCAATAGAGCAAGTGAAAATTATAATAATTAATAAGAATTTCCAGATCTGTTATCTAAAAATAAGTTCGTATATCTCACTGTAAAGTTCCTCTTTAGGTCAGTGATACTCACTATTTTTGCACAAGAGCCACATTAGCAGAGCAAAGTCAAGGAGGAAGCCACTTTCATGAAAATATATGAAATAATCCCCAAAAATGAGCATTTCTACACGTAAAAAGCAGAAGCAACACAGCTAATACATTTAAATTAAGATCATTTACTATTTAACGTAACCCTTTCATGCATATGGTCCCTCCAGTGGACAGTTCTACAGCTGTTCTATGGTTTATTCATGGGTTTTTGTTGTTTTTGTTCCATATCAGTCAACACAGTGGATGTTTGTGCACCATCCCATAATAATCTGACATTCATACCATTACTGTGACTTTACTGCTCTTGATAAACCTGATCTGCACTAACATGTATGAGTGTAAATCAATAGCTTGCTATTGTTATTAGACTGTTATTTATAGGTTTGTTTGTTTTTCAAGTTGTTTTTATTTTTGTTTTGTTTTGTTTTTTTGGCATACTATTTCCATGAAGTGAGTAATGACTAGTATTAAAATGTGTTAAAATGTGAAAAACATTAGATTTGCAGCATTAAAAAAATTATGAAATAAATTTTAAACATTATATCAGTAAATATATGTTTCTTTGCTTCAAAAATGAAATGCACGGTGTCCAGCTGAATGGACATTTTTATAACCCCATGAAAAATAGTAATTTTTTTTTTTAAGTTCAAACTTTTTTTTTTATTTGCCTAAAGAGGAAGAAAAACACTCAGAAAAAAAAAAATATTGATTAAGCCTCTCATAATTCATGCATGAAAGGGTTAATATTGGCATGAACAGGAGTCGACATGCATGTCCTTCATTATGTTGTATTTGTAATTTTTTATTGTGTTTTTGATCAGAAATCGATCCATTTTGTGTCCATGCTCACAGTGCTAACACATCCCACTGTTGTATAAATGATGGGAGCACGTGTTGCCATGTTTGACAGTTACCCCCTTTTAAAACAGCATTAATTGAGATGAAAAGTGACATTTAATGTGGGTATTTGCATGTTATCGCATAGTGTTCTTTGCAGATTCTTTTTGTATGCATTCCCTGTGTTATCATATTGTTCTAAATTACTCCCAGAGCTGCCAATTAAAACTTGATGAGCTGCATGTGGCTCACGAACAATGCATTGAGTATGACTGCTTTAGGTGATTATGTCTTATTTTAAGTGTGATGAGATATTTTGACTAGAAATGATAAAAATACACGTGGTCAGATTGAGATTTTTTGCAGTGTACAAATGCAAAGATGAGACAGTGCATAAAGGTGAGAACATTAACATCTATGACCAAACATCACCTGGACTGTGGGACCTTCCACTCAACCCTCAAGAGACAAATAAGCATCAAGGTTCTACAAAGTGCATCTGTGAAGGCACTAAATATAGTCATTTGATTACCTCAGTGTAAAGTAGCTGCACTGTTTAACTAAACTGTTGTCTGTAAATCGAGCATCTTTTTTTTTTTTTTTTGCCTCATGAAAGGATTCAGACAATGTGATTTATTCTGGATAATAAAGTGTAAGTGAGCCTCAGTATGTAACCATTGCACCAGGTCAAAGGTCATTACTAATGTGTAGGAATATTTAAAAAAAACACACATTTTCCTTTCATAACTGGCCTGTAGCTGTTGTGATTCCATAAGAAAAATGAACAGCAGACCTTGTTGGAGGAAACATATATAAATTGCAAAGCTCATGTTTATGTTTTCTCTTTTCATTTTGTGATTAAATGCAGCAGATGAGAAGCATCTCATCTGTTCCGTACAAAAATCTGTCTTTTCTCTGGTGGATATGGGAGGAAAACATGTTTAGTTTTTGGGGTGTGGTGTGATGTTGGCCTGCATCCCTTTGACTGAAAGGAAAATGACAGTATCTGTTAACAGACACTATAACTGTGCATGTTTTCACTGTGTAGAACAAAACATGGTTTTCTCCATTTTGTCTGAAGAGCAGCTGATAGGGGATGAATTATTCTGCATTATTTATACGACTATGATCCAAGACCAACACACGGATGAACCATGGAGTCATTAAAGACGTTTTACTTGCAGCCTCTAAATTAGGGGTGTCAAACTCATTTTAGTTTAGGGGCCACATTCAGGCAAATTTAATCTGAAGTGGGCCGGACCAGTAAAATAATAACATAATAAAATATAAATAATGTCAACTCGAACCTTTTTAGAGCGAAAAAAGTACATTTACATGATGAAAATGTTTACATTTACAAACTATCCTTTCAAACAATGTGAATAACATCAACAAACTGAAAACATAAGTGTATTTTTAACAATATTATGTCTCCGTTTATCATTTACAGACACAGTGGATCTACAAATACAAAAAAACATTTAATAACAGGCAGAATATTGGTTAAATTGTACTTCTCTTAAGACATGTCAGGTTGTTCATATTTGTTCAGGTTATTCACATTTATTGCATGAAAATGTTTACATTTACAAAGAGAAAAATTTGGAGTTGTCATTAATTATATGTTATTATGATAGTATTTTACTGATCTGATTCACTGCAGATTGAATTGGTCTGAACTAAAAGGATTATTAATATCTTCAGTGTAATTTTTGGCCCCTCTTTGGGGGGGCCGGATTTGGCCCCCGGGCCCCATGTTTGACACCTGTGCTCTAAATTAATGTCAAATGCAAGTAAAAGAATGGAAAAAAAGCTTTTGCGCACAAGTTAAAAAAAATAAATAAATAACTGATAAGCTGTTGATCCCTCATGTGGTGCAGGTTTGTATCACAATGACAAATTTCCCAGACTCTACAGTGATGCAATCCTCAGAAGGTCTTGTGAAAGAGTTTTCACAAACATCACACATTTGACTGCAGGTACAGGTTACACTCTTTCTATTCCTGGAAGGAATGTGCTCCTGTTATTGACCAACCATTTTTTTCAGCGCCAAACCACACACACAGCTGATTCCTTTGACTGAAAAAGGAGAAAGTCATATGAGGTGATAAAAGAGAGTAGAGGTCCATCCTTAACCCGAAAGACCCAAACATCCAAAACATCTACTGATATAAACTGTTGATCCATTAATCCTATCAATGCATGTAAATAATACAGTTTATCATCTTTTCATGGTCATCACATATGACCCATTTGGATGTTCAGAGGCTCTACAGTTACCATGGAAACACTGTCATCTTCTACAACATTGATCCATGAATAAAACCTATGGAGTTTGATAAGTGGATGGACACACTGGGTTTGTGTTCAGTTAATGATAGATTTTACAGGAAAAGTCAGTGTTTCTTCAGTTTTTTTCTGGTTCGATATAATAACCTTTACATTTATTCTAGATTATTTTATGAACATCTACATGATCTGTCAATTAAACATGGGAAAATAGAGGATTTTCACTGTAAAAAAAAAAAAAAAAAAAAAAAGAGGCAAAATTCATGGATATCATAACAAAATGATAAATCACTTTGGAAAAGTTAAATAGAGAAAAACTCATCTGTACTGCAAAAGTATAAATCTTACCAAGTATATTTTCCTCATTTCTATTCCAAATATCTCATCACGGTTAAAAGACAGTCACCTAAACAGTAACTTTCCAGTGAGATATGAGAAGTTATTTTTAGACATTAGATCTGGAAGATCTAATTTCAAGAAATCTTAAAAGATCATTTTCACTTGCTCCATTGGCAGATTTTATTTTTCATGCTTGAATTAACCCTTTCATGCATGAATTTTGAAAACTTTAATCAAGATTTTTTGCTCCGGAGTATTTTTATTCCTCTTTAGGCATGAATAAAACAATGTGATTGAAATAAGCTTTATAAAAACGTCAGCTGGACACCATGCGTTTAATGTTTGAAGCAAAGAAACATGCATTTATTGACAGACTCTGTTTAAACAATGAAATAAAAACATTTTTAAAGCTGCTAATCTGACGTTTCCTCACATTTTCACAAACTAACACTAGTTATTACTCACTCGGATAATATGCAAAAAAAAAAAAAAAAAAAAAAACCTTTGCTAAAAAAATACCCAAACACTTAATTACAGTCTGATAACAATTAGCCATTGGTTTACATTCAAACATGTTAATGCAGATCAGGTTTATCAAGAACAGCAAATTTACAGTAATGGTATGAATTAAAGTATAGGGTATGGGATGATGCATAAGTGTCCACTGTGTTGGCTGATACAGAACTAAGACAACAAAACCTACGCTGTAAAAAGTAACACGTGGAATCAACTACAAATTTTATCTTCAATAGTTAACACATATAAAAAAACGAATTGAGTGAACCAAATGAAATTACATTATATTACATTGAACATAATTTAATTTGGTTCACTCAACTCATTTTTTTTTTATGTGTGACCCACTGAAGAAAAATGTTTAAGTTAATTCAGTGTTTTACTTTTTACAGTGTATGAATAATAAAAGTGAACAGCTGTCCACTGTAGTGACCGCTAGTTAATTCAATCCAATCCAACTTTGTTTGTAAAGCACTTTAAAACAACCACAGTGGACCAACGTGCTGTACAGGAAATAAAATAAAATAAAATAAAATAAGAAAAACAGAATATGCATGAAAGGGTTAAGCAAAAAAAAAAAAAATCTTGAATTGAGAAAAAAAAAAAATCCAATGGAACAAGTGAAAATATAGTCTGTTAGATTTAGATCGTTTGGGGAACTGACCCAAAAGTCCCACTGGGTCGTTCTGGGTTAAACCTGCAGCTCTGTACATGGCACTTCTTCAGGCTGCTTATTTACATGTTTACTTTTTTGGAGTATTTGGAGTAACCTTTCATGGATATGGTCACTCCAGTGGACAGTTCTGCAGCTGTTCTCTTGTTTATTCATGGGTTTTGTCGTTTTAGTGGATGTTTGTGCACCATCCCATAATACACTGACATTAATGAATTCTTCTTCAGGCTGCTTATTTACACATTTACTTTTTTTGGAGTATTTTATTCCAGCAGATCTTGTTGAACTGGATATTTCAGTGAATCCTTTTTTTTCCCTCTATATTTAATTTTCACCAGTGATCGATCACAATTTTTTTTTTTTTTTAATGATTAGACTTTTTATTTGCACATTCAGAAGAACAGGCACAAACAGATACAGCTTGAGAGTGCACACATGAATAAACTGCATAGATGAACTCAGTCGCATCCGTGCATTTACTGTGGACAAGCTAGCATGATTCAGTCCAGCTGTGGTCTCCTCTAATGATACAATGTTAAGTAAAGATCTAATCCATTAACATTTTAAACTAATATCGGGTTTCATTCAACCACAACTCGAAGATAGTCTTTTCGGCAATTTCAGTGAATCTTTATGTATGTGCTTTAGATCCTTCTGTTCAAAATACAACCTTTTTAATTCCAGATAATAATAAATGACATTATTGCGCTTTAATCACTGGATGAAGGTCTATTTAGAGATGAAATCCAAATGTGTTTATGTGTAACGACTAATAAATGTGGAGGTGATGAAGTCCTGTTTGTGATTAGAATGGAGCAGAAGATAAGGGCCCTAATGTGAGTTCCACTCCTCTTCATCTGCAGGAGTTTGTGGAGTTTCCTGTACAAATGTGTCAAATTCTGTTTTCATGGTAGATGCACTGTAAAAAAGTCAAACATGAATCAACTTCAATTTTTTTCTTCAATAAGTCACACATAAAGAAAAAAAATGAGTTGAGTGAACCAAATTAAGTTCTATTATATACAATTTAATGTAATTTAATTGGGTTCACTCAACTCATATTGAGGAAAAATGTTTAAGTTCAGTCAGTGTTTTATTTTTTACAGTGTGTGTGGGTCTGTTTGTCCTCATAAGACCATCAGATACATTTCGATTAGAGTTCATTTCCATCTTTTATCGGCTGCAAAATCAAAACAAGGAGAAGTGGGAACTGGTTTTTCAAAGTAAAGCTCAAATAATTCAGGTTCATTTATAATTTTAGGAGAAAAACAAGAATTGGCTAAATTGGGTAAATGAATTGTTAAAGTATTTCATATAATAAATAAATATGTGGCTGCTGCGTCCGATGTGAAATGGGAAACAGCTTCACCAATCCGCATCAGGGCCATTAGTTAAAGAAATAAAACAGACAGACAGACAGACTCCTCTCATTTCTGACGGACGTGAACGCACCAAGGCAACAAACGGACCTATTAATTAACCAAGTCCAGACAGGAGGCATTTTACTGTCAGACCTTAATGTTATTAGGGACAAAAGTGTGAGTGGAAAATAAAAATATGGATTAACATGAAATAAAATAACCCTCAACATTTAAAACAAGTTTATAAAATTTAACATTTAGTGGAAATCTCTTAATATCGGTTTTTTTTTGTTTTTTGTTTTTTTTTTTACTTTGTTTTTTTTCCTATTTTAGTTTTGATAAAAATGCTCCTCGGAGTAAATATGAATTTAATGTACACTGAACATATTTAAAACTGGTTATTTTTATTTATCGTTGATGAAAATAAGACAATTGCAAAGTATTTTAATAATCATGAAATGCTCGTTTGTATTGATCTGATGAAATGATGCGGTATTTCTGTTTCATCAGCGCGTTAAAGCTACTTTATTTTCCATCGTTTATTCTATTTTTATTATTATTTTTATATTATTATTATTATTATTGTCATATTGTATCTGGACAGTGCTGAATCATTTCCACTGCAGCAGTTTCTAAACGTCCTTCTGTCATTGTTGCTCAGTGTTTCTTTGGTTGTATTTCTTGCTTTTACGCAGGAAAAATGACATTAATATAACCATAAAAACGCTAACATTATCTGTGCTGTATATTTTACTGCAGTGTGTTGTTTTATAAGGGCAGTTTTTGTTTTTGAGAGTTATACAGGCCGACTTGTCCTTTTTTTTTTTTTAACACTGAGGCTCAAATAAAATGTGTTAGGTGGAGATTTAATCAGAATATCCAAGTAATAACAACCAAAGTGGCGTGTAGATGTAACATAAAACGCATATTTCTTCCAATTAAAGTCACTGAACCAGTTAAAATCGCAGATAGAACCCTGTTTTATGTTCTTATCCAACCAAACCGCTTTACTTTTTGGCTTCTCTCTGGATTAAATATCCTTTTGGTTTCATTCTAGTTCAACAATAAAAGCTAATAAAAAGTGAACACAGGTGCCATTCAATCCGATCCTCATACACCCTCCGCTTTGGGCCCTCTCCTCCCCTCCCTGGCACCCACAAGCCCTCCTTCCCTCCCTCCCTCCCTCCCTCCTTTCTCCCTCCCCACCTAGGCCTACCTCGGAGCAGCGGACCGCGTCACGTGTTTTTCTCCCGTACAAATTTTCCAGTAGGGGAGCGAATAAGAGCACACTCATATCAGCAATTATCAGCGACAGTAACTATCTCCAGATACACCAGCAGGAAGAGAAAAACTTGCAGGAGTCCAGGAGCAAAAAAACAAAACAAAAAAAAAACACTTTGGCTTCATTTATCTCCAAACCGTGCGCGCAACTTTTACGCACTGGAACCACTTTATTTGGAGGAGTCTTCCACGGAGCGTTGTCTCGTACGTGTCCATCTGTGCAGAGTGACAAAGTTTGCCCACAGCTCTCCTCTATTGAGGTTTGGACGGCTGAGGACCGGACTGCTTTATCACCCGACCGTCCTTATCTGGTGAGATAATACACTGAGAGCACTTGGAAAGAAATGGTGTTCCTCCTATACCCGGCGCGCGCTATTATCAACGTTTTATGTGATTTGAGTTACTATTGATAGAGAATATATGCATGGTAGATATGGAGTGGCGTTTGCTATCTCTTGTGTTGTTTGATTTGGTTTCCGTTATGGCTATGATTGAAAAGACAAAGCAGTGCTGCAGGATATCTGGGGTCGCTGATTGTCGCCTGTATCTGCACAGACAGATATCAGCGATCGTTAATGTCATTTTAATCCATTTCATGTCAGTCTCAATGATGCAGGTGAAATATGACTGATGGTACTACTGATGATGATTAAAGTTTCTGTGTGGTTTAACTGTGAGCCCCTTCAATGATCATGTAGAATTGAATGAATGCAAAAGCACCCGTAATAATTTGGGACATTTTGGAGGAAAATGTAAGAAAAATTCATGATGATTTTTTCCAAATGTTGAAGAAATTCCAATTTTTTATGTTCCTGAATAGAGTTACTTACATTCTGGTTATTTTTTATTTCTTTTACAGGTCAGGAAACAGAAAAAGGTTAGAATAAATTATCAAAAAGGCGCTGAATTTGACACGCGTGGACGAACCCACACACACACAGGACTGAGTCCAGCCTCAGCATCAGCCACAGTTCTGTCCCAGATCTGAAACAGGACCTAAAACATCCAAGATGTACCAAAGCCTGGCCCTGTCCTCCAACCAGTCCCCTTACGCGCACGACACCGGGAATTACATGCACCCCTCGGCCAGCTCCCCGGTGTATGTGCCCACCACCAGGGTACCGGCCATGCTACCCACGCTGCCCTACCTACAGACCTGCGACTCGCCTCACCAGTCCCACGGCCTGGGCGCGCACCACGGCTGGCCCCAGACCGGCACGGACGGCACCTCGTTTACCCCCAGCAGCCCTCACCCTCCGCCGGGCTTCTCCTACTCCCACAGCCCGCCTGTCAGCACCAACACCGGCCGGGACTCCACCTACCAGAGCCCGCTGGTTCTGGGGAACGGAGCCCGGCCGGAGCAGTACGGAGGAGCCCTGGTGCGCTCCGTCGGTGGCTCGTACTCCAGTCCGTACGCGTACATGAGCCCGGAGATGGCCACGTCCTCCTGGACCCCCGGACCCTTCGAGAGCGGGGTCATCAGTCTGCAGGGCCGGCAAGGAGGCCTGTCTGGAAGGAGGTCCAGTCTGGGTGAGTGAAGGCCCCGAGTCTGTTCATCACCACAGATCATTTATGCAAAGTCCAAATGGAAAAATACAAGGATATTTTTTTTTAAATAATATGTATTTTTATATATATAATTTTAATTTGGTTTGGTGTTTTACTTTAATTCATCGTGCATCCTTCCTGATCTCAAATGCAATTATTTTAGCTCTCAATCTGTAACAAAAAAAGAGGAAAAATAAGGATATATCTATAAATCTTATAGACATTGTCAGTTCATTTCCCAAACTGGCAAATATGTCCTCACTTATACATCTAATCATATTAAATCGCATATTTTCCGTTTTCTTACGCAATATTAAATAAATTCGCACGCTTTTTTAAAATCTTTTTTCCCAGATGAATATAAAAATGTCAAAAATGCCTGAGTAATTTCTTGCCTCTAATACAAATCCAACAGTTATGTAAATCACAAACATTATCCCGGTGAGCTGACTTGTATTCCAAAGGTTGTATGATGTGTCTACTGATAAAGAGGCCTGTTGTGAGAGCAGATTTAATCATTTAGAAACACAATACACATTCCTCAGCAGAAGAAGGCCTTCTAGAAACAATCAGTTAAAGTGTTAATTTAATCCCCAGCTATAGTTCAGTGTTCTGATGACACTTCAATACACAATGACACTGCAGCCATTGTCTGAACGATCAGAGCAGTTATCACCTGGATCGAGGCCTGAAAAAAAGGGGGTCTGGACCTGCAGATCTTCAGCATTTCTTCAATAAAACTGTTTGAAGTCAGTGATGAAAAAGAGTGTTTCAGGTACAGATGTGATGAGTGGCTCCGGATCACTTCATGAAGAAATAAGCGGAACCTTTTCTTTTTTCTTTTTTTTTTCTTTTGGTTTTACAGTGGTGGATTAAGGAGAGTCTTCACACCAAAAATATTTATAGTCCTGTGTTTAAAACGGGATTAACTGTTTTACATTGTCTGTTTATTCGTCACATGCATCACCCTGCAGTCAGTTTATACTCAATTTATACGCGTCTGTATTTTACGAGAAATATATTCAAACCTTAAACGTCACACGGGGTGCTGAGACGCTTTTTCCGCCTCTCCACATATACTGTCCGATCTATTTTATAATTTCTATGATTGAAATAAATAAATAAATAAATAAAATAAATAAATAAATAAGACTAGACAGCTTCCTAGATCCTCTGAGCCCGTTGAAGGATTAGGAATTTTGGCCAATTAATGCCAGGAGTCCGTCGTGTGTCAGACTTGTGATGGATGGAGGGGGACCCCTGGATCCTTCAGGCTGATAACAGACCTGCCCCCCCCCCCCCCCAAACAGATTCCTCTATCCGTCTGTCTCCATATTGATTCATTCCAAGGGTTTGATCTCTCTTCATCACAGAGGAGAGGAGGGGGTTAAATTCCTCTTCTGGCTATTCATCATGCACTGGTCCGTAACCAGACCCCCCCCCCCCAAAAAAAAAAAAAATCCCACTCACACACCTATAAAAAACAAAACAAAAAAAAAAACAAAACAAATTTTAAGTGAAACATTTTGGTTTAAATGCTGAAATAATTATAATTAATCCATTCATGCGCATTAATAATAATAATAATAATAATAATAATAATAATAATAATAATAATAATAATAATAATAATAATAATAATAAT
>JAQQZY010000027.1:24350203-24363147 GCA_030068375.1 Ostorhinchus rueppellii | reverse complement strand
GAAAACATGAGCTAAGCAGCACTTTGGTCATTTGTTTTCTGATTCATCTTATTAAACTATGTAAGATTTAACACATTCAATGTCTGACGCAGATATTTTCTAAGAAACTGTAGAGCAGTGTCATTTTTTCATTTTATTTGTGTTTTTTCTCCTCTTCCTCTTTCTTTTTTCAGCCCCAGAAGGGTACATCCTTTTTTGTGACAATGTTTTGATTGGAAGTACTCAGGATTTGGATGTGTAGTGCGCACTGTACGGCAGGAGGGACCCATTACGGCGCAGCGGAGTTTTCCCATTTAAAGCGAGGCAGTAAGAATCACTAGGCCTACATCAACAGCAGCACAGAAAAGTGTGTTTGTGTACAATAGTAGAATTTTGATCATACATAAATTGTCACTCATGCATGCAAAAATTTAAAAACAAGAAATGTCTTAATTGCTCTTGGGGGCCCCATCGTGGCTGCGGGGCCTTAAGCAGGCGCTTAGTTCGCTTATGCCTTGGGCCGGCTCTGAGGAAACGTATGTCCTTTTAATAGTTTCATCCTCTGATTTGCCTGCTGTATTCTGTGTCTCATTCTAACCACGTATTTCCCAAGTTTTAAGCGATTTCCTCTTGGTTTTAATCTTCATTTTTCACAATTCTCAGCTGTACACTTACTTTGCTCTGTGGACTTAGTAAGCCTCCCTTTTGGTTGCTTTCAGTTCATACTCTGGTCTCTTTATTCATTCCTTTCACCTTCATCTCTTACCCTCTCCCTCACTAAACTACACCCTTTGTCAGCTGCCTTTTTTCCTCCATTTCTCTCTCTTGCGTCTCAGTCTTTACCTTAATCAGTCTTTCTGGCTCATCTGTTTCTGTCTGAGCTTCTGAATGTGCACTCTGGATAACCCGCAGTGCAGCCTCCCCTCTGTTTCCTGTGCTGAGATGCACCCTATTTATTTCATTGATTTTCACGAGGGAAAGAATGTGCAGACCAAAGACTGACTGGCTGCAGAGGGTTTAGCCAAGTTGAGCCGCTGCGTTACTCAAGTCAGTAGAGAGACAGTTTGATTTGGTCTGCGTCCATGTGCTGTTAAGAGCTGTTAAAAATTGGATTTGATGATTGGTTTGATTACACGGAGGAGTGAACATGGAGTGGGAAGTCTTTAATGTAGCTTTTTTTTTTTCTCTCTCTCTGTACTTTGCTTTCTGCTTTACTTCTCTCAATGTGATCATCTTCCATTTGGGACCAAGAGTTCAGAGAAAGTTTTTATTCAGTTGGGCTGTAATACTTCAGAGTGGACAGCAAAGGACTAACACATACAATCAGGGAGACAAAGGATATAGAGCCTCTGTGCTTTGGTCATTGAGGTGAAGGACCATAAAATGGACACAAAGAGCAGAAGTTTGCTCTTTTTTTTTTCCGATTAGTCATCTTCAGCTCTCTATTTGCAACTTAAGCACCTAAAACCCATAATCACACGCATCCACTATGAAGAAAAATCTAAATAATCTAATGAAAATTATAAGAATAATGTGCAGCCACATGTTCAGGTACGAGATGATCCATCCCATTACCTCTCAGCTCACACAAAGACAAAGGCTGGTTACTGCATTCTTCGCATACATCAGCTAAACGTACAGATAAATGTCTTTACAGCAGCTTAGAAAAGTGGCTTAAATGCAATGAAGAAATAAATAGTTCCAAGCAGCTCAGCCAGAACAGGAGACAAGGTACCCACAGGAACAGTCTTATTCTGTGAAGTATGTGACTTCAAAAGCGCGTTACATTTATTCTATTTTAATATGTTCTAAAAATCTGAACTGAATGATTAGATATGACATAACAGTTTAAAAAAAAAAAGTTAAATGTTAGTCTGATGTCATTTGCACCATGGTATGGAGAGCACACGTCTGTAGAACTGTAGCACAGTAGTAAAAACCACTCCTTAGTCATTGTTTTGGTGATAGTGTTTGAAAGCATTGTCTTATGTGACGGTGTTAAGTGACTGTTGACTTGGCTCGAGTTAAGGTGACTTATTAGGATTTCTATCATTTTAACCCGTAAAAACCAGTGCTACTTTTATAACAGTTCCCAAATGATTTTTTTTACTCTTTACATTTAACCTTTTTGAAGTGATTTATTGTAATATTACCTCCTGTGTTTTGCCTTTTTTTGGTCAAAAACTGGCAAAAACTCTAATATTTAATTTACTGATCGTGTAGATGTTTGTAAAAGCTGAGATTAAAATTGGTTATTAAATCAAAAACAGAGAAAAAGTTACAAAAAAAGTGACTTTTAAAGCAAAATATAACACTAACTGAACATATACTAAGCATCTCTATCCACTGTCATTGATCCAACTCCATGGGTTTTACTGGTGAATCAATGTTGTAGAAGATGAAGGTGTTTCCATGGTAACTACAGAGCCTCAGAACATCCAAATGGCTCATATCTGATGACCATATCTGATGAAAAGATGACAAACTGTATTTTACACCAATTATTTACATGTAGGATGAATGGATCAACAGGTATTAAACAGTAGATGTAGTGGATGCTTGGGTCTTTATGGGTTAATACTCATCATGCCATGTTTAAAGCAACAGAGGAGTGTGTGAGGAGATGATATACATATAGATGTGTTGACTGACTGGTATCAGTGTCTGTACGTGGTGAATTATGGCCAGAACGTGTGCCCGGCGATCTGTATAATCAGGAAGGTCAGGTATCAAAAAGCAAGCCGCCCGCTCATCCGGAGTGTGTGTGTGTGTGTGTGTGTGTGTGTGTGTGTGTGTGTGTGTGTGTGTGTGTGTGTGTGTGTGTGTGTGTGTCAGCATGCACACACACTGGGATTCCTCATGCCTGTCTCATTGTCCTGGGCCCTGTAAGACAAAGGGTTAAGTAAATGTTTGGGGAAGATAAGGCCACTCACCCTGACAGGCAGCAGGCCCCACTGCCCAGGGGGACCCAGACCCAAATACATCACACACACAAACATAGTCGTACACACATTCCCTCAGCGAGTATTTACAATCACACAAAGACTCTATCTCTATTCCAATATTCCCATATATTTCTCACATAATCTGCATTTGACTCTTGGTATTAACATTAATCCTTCATCACCCATTAAATCACACAGTGACGGTCTGACGTGCGCTACAGTACGAGGCTGCACGTCCAGGTCTGATCTCAGTAAAGTGTGTAGAAACCAGTTGGATTCTGTTTCCAGCAGCGAGTCACACAAACACAGCACTGACTCCTGCTTTTCAGGTCCCACCGTGGGGGGTTAAAAGTGTTAAGAGATAAAGGATTAGCCTTATACTGAAGCTCTTTGACTACGTTTAGAAAGAGGACTTGGGACTTAAAATGCACTGAGGCATCAGGAATTATGTAACTTCTACCATCTTTACCCAATAGCACTGTTCCTGGGAGTATTTTACCAATGTGGTTGTCATTATGGCAGCCAGTTTGACTTATTTCATTGTTATTGTTTTATCATTTGGTATCATAGATGGCTCTGAATACTACCATGTATGTAAGCTTCTGCTACCAGTGCTACAGAGGTAAAGTGACAGTTTTCTGTTGCAGCTGGAAACAAAATACTGGATCATAATTAAACGGTATCACTGACTTCATCTAATATTGACTCATAAATTATGCAGCGCAGTCTAACTTGCGTAGTGTATTATCAGGTTTCTAAATAATGCAATATAGTGTTTAGGCTCAGCTTGAAAGGTTTCAACACACAGACATGATGTATTTTCTCAGAGTTGCCAGTGGCTCAATAAAAGTGTGGATAGGAAACAAACTACCTCAAAAATGAAGAAATCACTGCCTGTGGACATGAGCTCCAAGGCCTCAGAATGACAGAGTGTTCATACTGTATATCACTTTCACGCTTTGCTTGGCTTAGCTGTTGTCACAGTGATGTACAGGCCTTCTGCACCAACAGTGAGCATTTCAGTATACACAGAGACATTTGGTTTTTGTAACAAATTAGCCATTTAAGTAAACAGTTCATTTAAGCCCCGAGGCAGAAAAGGAGAGCCGTCAAACAGTTTACGAATCCCCCATTCTTTTACTGTGCCCACATTAGAAGCTGAGGGGAAATCCACATCAGCACGAGAACATTAAAAAAGGAGCTTGTGGTCAGTTTGAAAGCCTAATTCTTACAACATGTTTCAACCTGACTGGTTATCAGAAATCTGGGACTATTCAGTTGTCACTCACATGGACCACGCACATTTTTGCTTTAACTTTAGTGCAGTATTTTTATTGTACATAGCAGCCACTGGGGATACATTTTGGATCCTTAAAGAATTACTTTTCTTTATCTTGCCTGTGTGTGTTTTAATAGAGTGTTACTGAAATCTGACTGTGGCGCTTTTGAAAATGAAGTGTGCCATAAATGTTAGCACCGATGACTAATGCCTTATAAATGATTGTCAAAACATTATTTCAGGGGTAGCCTCAGTTGTCCTAAGCAATTATACAAAGCATCTGCTTCAATCAACACCCATTTCCCATGACCATCAAATCATCTCGCAGATCATTTTTCTTCCCAGAATGCACACTGGTGTGGTTTTCCACATATCACAATAACATAATCAACCCCCCCTGCTACAACGGAGGCCAGAAGACGCAGACAGCTGTATTAAACAATGCCACCCACTCACTTTGGATGTGCTCATTAATGACCACTGATCACTTGAGATTTGGAGTTCGTAGGGGTAATAATAACCCGACCACCTCCCCTCCTCCTCCGCCTCCTCCTGCTTTAACTTTGCTCACTCTCTCTCCTTCTCTCTCACTCCCTGCTGAGCTTTATCAGCGGTCCTGGTCAATGTCCTACTGTCATGTCTTGATGTGATTTATGTCGTGGGCTGTGAAGTCGACTTATCTCCCTCCCCTCCCAATTCTCTTCCCCTCCCCTCCACCCTCCCAGCCACCTCCACCCTCCGACAGAGTGTTGTCTCCCTCTGTCTCAGCCAGCCTGTCTCCTCCAGCAGGGACAAGGGAGGAGGTTTTAGTTTAAGGAGGGGGACGCTAGAGGTGTGAGGGGGAGAATTCCTTGCCCGACATCCACCTGCCCTGTAAAATGATCGTCACTATTCTCACACTACTTCACACTATCTGCTTTGGGTGTGCAGATTGTATGTGTATGTTGCACACACACCCTTATTGTCCACATTTCCCATCCTAATGCTTCTCCTTCCTCCGGCGTTTGATGTGCTTTTAAAGTGGCCGTGCTCTCTCTGCTTTCTCTCTCACTTGACAATTGTTTATTAGTTTTGAAATGGTCTTCGAGGACCCTCTGTGTCTCTCAATGACATACTTAAAGAGAGAATAACTGGCTTTGAAACAAAGAGAGTCAGATGATAGGAAGCGGAGAAGCAAAAAATGAAGAAGCACAGAAGAAAAGTGTTTATAGCTTTTATCTGAGTTATTATGGTGTGGGTTTTTTTTTTTTTTTTTTTTTTGGACAAGAAAATCAGCTACAAAGAGGAAATGTAGAGCTGCAGAAGAGGGAATGAAAGGAGGGAAAAAAGGAGAAAACAAAAGGCAAAGACAGAATGAATAAAAAGTGAAAGAAAGAAGGGGAAGAGAAAGAGAGTGGACCACCCAGGTGTCCTGCTCCTCACTCCAGTTAGATGAATGGTCTCTGGTGGGTCCACACTTATAACTAACGGACTTTGCCAATATCAGCTTTGATCCTGTGACTGAACATCCCCAACAATAGCAGAACTGTATATCTTACTTCCACTGCTCTACTGCTTCTGTTAATTACTATAATTCTAAAATATGTATGGTGTTGTAGAGCAATAAGTTGTTTGATAAGTTCAGCACCAAATAATTAGGTTTAAAGTCACTGATTTTCATCTTCATTATATGCTCATGCATGTAATATATAACACAGTCTTCTCTCTCTCTCTCTCTCTCTCTCTCTCTCTCTCTCTCTCTCTCTCTCTCTCTCTCTCTCTCTCTCTCTCTCTCTCTCGCTCTCTCTCTCTCTCTCTCTTTTACATGAGTAAACAAGTCATTTGAATGCCCCCCTGCCTGACATGTTTGTGTTGCATTTGTAAATTAAGCCACACTCCTACGTGAAGGAAGCTTTTGTAGTCTTTAATACAATACCTTTTACCTCCTTCTGTTCCTTCTACAACCAATTAAAAGTACAATAGCAAATAAACTGAACACTTCATTGCTACCGTGTTCTGAGAATTCAAATTCTACTTTAGTTAAACACCCAGTACATCATTTCAGCCTCTTGGGATCTCTCAATTAAATCACTAACAAAAAGACGTAGTTTCAGGATGTTATGAAGAAGCCATTGTAACAGTTTTCACCGCTGCCAATGAAAATCTAGACAGAACAGATGAGCTAAGATTTTAATTATGTTTAGAGACACATAGGATATTCACATTATTCATGAAAAAGCAGGAAGTAACAAAACCTAACATGTAGTTATTTCCTCCATACAAGAAACATGACCTCTTTGACATTCCTTCTGTCAAACCTAGTCATTACAGTGCTTATATTAACCCTTTAAGTGCCAAAGTTGCAGCATAACTTAATGAAACAGTACCACCTCCCACCAGTAGGTGGCAGATACGTACCCCTTCAATCCAACACCATTTCAGGGTGTGTTTCTACTCAAAGTGAAGAAGAAAATCCAGTATGAAAAGCATGGTCCTGGGCTGGTTTAGTAAGTATGTAATGTTTATTTAGTTTAAGTTTTGATGGATAAGGACACAATTCTGCTGCTTTGGCTAAAAAGCTACTAAAATTTACTTCATTTTACTTTGTATTAATGTTTAGGTTTATGTGTTTTAAGGATAAGATGACAAAAAAAAAAAATACAAAGAAAACTTTCAAGTCAAATTTTATTAAAAGTTTTGTAATCCAATATGGCCGCCGCCGTTTGATGTTATAATATGCAAATTAGATGAGTAAATTTACTCCCATCATAAACTTTAGGTTATATCCAATATTTTTCTCATTGACAGTATGACTTTATCTCTAAACACTTTTATACAGCATTTTGAAATCTTGATATGAAAATTTTATATGACAAAAAATAATTCCAGCGCTCAAAGGGTTAATAACTGCCGATTTCTCCTCATTTGAACATTGCTGGAAGCATTTACAAAACACACTTATATAACAAAATCAATACCAAGTACAGTATGCCAAGTTGAGTTCAGATATTTCAATGTTAGATATATCTTTAAGTGGGTTTATTTTAATAATGTGCTAAAAATCTTAACATTTCTATCTGTTTTGATGGACTAGGTTTGTCTGTGGAAGATTTGACACAAACGTGTATCTGGATTTAATCTTTAAAGAACTAGAGCTATTCCTGTGGTGTCTTTCAAATTAATTTTTCTCTACATCTAACCTTTCATAAGTGATTTACCACTATTTATTAATTTACCGTTTACATTTTTCAGTGAAAAGCAGTGACCACAGAGATATTCATAAAACAGTTAAGGTTACTTCATCATAACTGAGAAAAATGAAGAAAATGTGTTGGTTTTTGTTTTTTTTTTTGGCAAAATATATGAGTAACTGAACATAAAAAGGAGCAGCTCTCATTTGTCATCCTATGGGTTTTTATCAGTGAATCAATATAACTATTGAGCCTCTGAACATCCAAAAAAAGACTAATCTGTTGTTGCTGGTAAGACGAGAACCAGCATTTTACCTAAATTATGTGTATGTATTGATAGGATTATTGGTTCAAATATTATTAAACATTTTAGATCAGTGGATTCTTTTGGTTGCCAGTGGTTGTTCAAGTCTTTGAGGGTTAAGGGTGAACTGATCGGATTTTGTCTGCCAAGGGTCAAGCTCATTGTGACCACACGCAACACATTTTTGGCTCTAACTGCTACAAATGAACATAAGGGATGCAAAGACAGTGGATACAGCTGATAGAACCAGTGTTTTATCTATATTTATGAATAGTTTTATTCTGTTCAATCAGTAAGTTTGAGCCAATAAATAAATTGATGATGTGACATGATGTGAATTAATTTAAATAACTTGGCTTAAAAACAGAAGCCAAAATACCACATGGGAGTAAAAAAAAAAAAAAAAAAGATTATTCCTGTATCGTGTGTAATTTATAAAGGGGAAGTCTGTTATTTGCCTTTCACCATTTAAACTAAGCAGGTTTGGATTCAAGTGTATTTCATCAGAAGGTAAAAGCCACTTGGCAGAAACAAATCTCCATCAGGTCTTTACTAATCCTTCTTTGCCTGAACCTCCTTCATAACTTTCTCTTGTCATCTCCACTCTGAACTCTAACCTCACTTTCTCCCTCTTTCATATACCTCTCTCCTCACTTTTATCCTCTACTTTTCCTCTCATTCACTCTCTGCTATCCAGCTTTTCCCCATCCCTCTTCTCCACCATCCTCCTCAAGTCCTTTCAGTGATAATTCTTCAACTGTGCTTCAACCGCTGTGGCCGCCGTCCCTTATCGGCCCATGAAGAGGCTAAGAAAACAGTGTGATGTGGGATCCTTATAGGACTAGATGGTGTAATTGCCTAATTGCTTTTTTTCTCCCGTCAGAGGGTTCTGCTTTCTGTCAGGCAGGCAGGAGCCCATAAACACGGCCCAGCTATTCCCAGCATCTCCCTCAATGTCATGGTTTTGTGCAGCTTGATTGGCTTAACTTCGAGCCAGGGCCTATTTCTCATTGGCTCCTCCCAGGATGAATGGCCCCGCTGACAGCCAATGGGGCCACAGCAGGGTGAGAAGGGTGAGTAAGAGAGTAAACAGCATTTTTCTGAAGTCAGGGACATGCAGGGCTGTCTTTGTTGGGAATTCCAAGTAATGTTTCCAGTTTTGGTTCCCAGGAGACCTAAAGATGGTTAAAACTGTAGCCGTTCGAACCCACAGGTAACGAACGAATGAACAACAAAGCAAGAGTTGAAGCTGATAGAAAAGCATCTGAAGCTTGTCACACACACACACACACACACACACACATATTTAACCGCATTAGAAGAATATACACAACCATAGGTATTTCAGCACACCAGTGACTCCTTATACTTTATACAAGGCAGGGGGATTTGAAGTTTTAGAGTGTTAGATGAAGGCCGTGGCCTAGAAACAGGGCATAAATCAGGGCAAAGTCTCTGCCTCTCTACATCTCCCACCTCTAACCCTCCCTCTACTCGAGCACACTCACTTCATCCAAGGCCAAGCATTCTGTCTGCGGACGCACAGAGCACTGACTGAGGGAACGTGTTGTATCAGCAGGAAGAAAAATTTGACAAAAGAATGCCTCATATTAGCCATCTCAAACGCATCATTTACACACCTCTCTCAGTCTGTTCTCAGTTCATACGTCTAGCTGCCCCCCCACACACACACCCCTCCACTCCAACATGTGATAGACACAAATACCCAAAGTCTCTCTCAGACCCTCTGTGCTCTGTCCGTATGTATTACCATGAATGAAGATAAATGTGGACATTGTATATATTCACCAGCCATCAATTTCATTGGTGGTGGCGTGCAGGGGTGCAGCACCAAAAAGGGAGTGAGGTAGTGACCTAGAAGAAGGAATCTAAAACAGAAATAGACGCAGCAAGTGAAAAGTTCCCGGATTTTTTTTTTTTTTTTTTTTTTTTTTTATCAGCTGAGCCACATGCTAATCCAGTGGAGGAAGCCTGAAGGCGTCCTGTCATGGAGGCACACAGGAAACAGGCTGGTACAGACAGGAAGTCAGTGGCAACCCAACAAAACGGCAGAGTTCTGCAACAATGCCTGCTTATTGTAAACTACTGACACACAAACAAACAAATCAACTGAAAGACAGGTGTGCGTCTGCGTGTCTGCCTGTCTGTGTGTGTGTGTGTGTGTGTGCGTGCATGCGTGCGTGCGTGCGTGCGTGTGTGTGTGTACAGAGGAAGCATGTCTGGTAAATTACAACTGCAGATGAAATGATTTTCTGTTGAGCATCATAGAAGTAAATCTAGTATTTATTAATTATTAATCCCTTATTTAACCAGGAAGTCCCTTGAGATTAAAAATCTCTTTTCCGAGGGAGACCTGGCCAAGAGAGCGTGCCATTGCAGAGATTATAAAGTGAGCACAGTATAAAAACATTAAAACATTTATGGAATACTTACAGATAAGAAATATAAAACAAGCTAAGAATAAAGACAAAAAACAAAACCAACAAAAAGATCAAGAAAAGCAGTTACATTCATGGGTTACATCATTCTGTAGGCTCTGTTTGAAAAATACGGAATTCTAGAATAAAAAGCTTCCCTTGTGACAACACCATTCCCCCCAAAACATTTTCATACGCTGTAACATGCTGAGAAATGTGAATTCCATCAGGTCATTATTGTCTTTAACATTCATCCCGACATTTGATTTGCATTTTCAGAATGAGCTGTGATACCAGAACAACTTCACTGCACCTTGGCATTAATTCCACCAATCTGTAAACGTTAGTGTTCTGATGAATACCATTCCTCTACAAAAATACTCCCTCATTTAGTGTTTTGATGATGATGGTGATAGCGAGTGCTGTCTAACATATCAGTCTAAAATCTCACATAGTTGTTCAATTTGGTCGAGATCTTGAGGCTGCATAGCTGTATAACAAATGATTTACCACATTTCTGTACTCATCTGACCGTCCACTGATCCTTTGAGCACAGGTAAACTAGTGGTATATGAAAAAATTCACAATCAAAAACACGACATTTCTTTTGATTGCACAGTTACACACATGGTTGCCATTATATAACTGTAAAACTATATACACTATACACATATTTGGCCATTCTGAGGCCTAAAGTTTATAATTTGGTCTGCTCTGTGTATTGAGATGTGGTTGACAGGTAACCAACACTGGTTGCTTTTCCATTTATCGTCAAACTGCATGAATATATAAATTATGGATTACAATTTTCCAAATGAAAAAACTGCAATTTCGCCAAAACTTTCAGTTTTCAATTCTGTTTTTGCAAGGGGTGGATTTTTGGATGTAGCACAAATAGTATATCACACAAAACTTCAATGGACAGACCTTTTTCTGTTACTACAGTCACATTAGTTAAAAAAAAAAAAACAACAACAACATGTTGACAGACATTACAACAAGTGAAGAAGAGCTTTGAAAGAAACATGGCGCAGTATATGTTGACATACCAGGAAACGGAATCATTTCTAAATTTAGAACAGGATAGAGGGGTAATGTGTAATAATAATGAATATGTCTGTAAATCTACGTGGTATTTACATTGGTTGCCAGGTTTATGGCATGACCTCTCATCTCATCTCATGATAATACAGTTTTAAAAATCATCACATTTGTGATTTAATGGAAAAACTGGCTGTTTTTTCAACATTTAGTAAATATCGGTAAAGTTTTGCGTCGATGTCCAATGCAAAAATGATGAGAGACAGGCTGAGAGGTGTGTATGTGTGTGGTTTGCCCTGAATTTTGTCTCGCAGGCAGAACTGCGCCACAGCCACATGAACCAAGTCCTTGTGTTTTCATATCATTCCCCCAGTGTACACGGCTATAGACATAACCTTTAAAGTCACTGCCAGACGTGTCCTGTACACAACAAAACGAGGCAAAACTAAAAAGAAGAAAAACAGGCAGAAGGTGGGGTCTCAGCAGGTAAATACACACTGACAGAGGGTCAGTCAAAAGACTGAGGAGGCTGAGAAGGATTTTTACTGTATAAGCTTATACATAGTTTTTTTATGTTGCATTTAACATGATTTGTGACGTGTAACTTGGAAAAATAGCACTTGTTTACATTTAGTGTGTTAATGCTGTTGCATTATGGGAAAATGTAGCTGATCCTGACAATGTAAATCATTAAATTTGAGGGTTAAGGCCTGTGTTTTGGTGAAAACTAAGGTTATGGTGTGGAAAAGGGTTTCAGGTTTAGGCACTTTGCACAAAAGGGATGAAGTCAACATAAAGTCTTAAATGCATGACCTAATACACACAAGGACAAGACCTTGAGACAGGTTCAGACCAAACTCTTAGGTTCTTTCCTGTATTTTTACTATATACATACAGTCTCTTGACAGGAATATACCACAGGAAGCACAAAAGAAAAAACATGCCCACATGCACGTAGTGAGACAGACTTGCCCTACAAAATACATACACTCACACACCTTTGTACACAGAAACACACTGACACTTTCTTCCTCTTTTTCATGTTACATTTTCCTTTGCAGTGTCACACACTCCTGTTCTCAACACAGCCCGTTGGTTCCTCTCGTCTTCTCTGTCTTGCTGGCGTTGGAAGTATTTATCCTACCTCTCTGCTTGTTTGACGTCTCAGGTTTATTCATCGCCCTGGGTGGCCTGGATCGTACTGCCAGCCCCTGATGCTCTCTGGCTCGAGTATAGAGAGGACATTATTCTCAGTCACACTAATATGTACACCCACATCTGTGCTTTTTACAGTTTGCAAGCACTGCAAGGGGATTTTAACTATGTGTCATAGTATATTTGATTCATAAATCAAGTGTTTGGTAAAGTAATAACGTTGCAAATGCCACTAGAGTGGATGTTCCTCTTCCTCAAATTAGAACAGAAGAAGGCTACATATTAGCCCCTTTCACACAGCACTTCTATTACGGGACTATTTCACCTTTATTCTGGAACAACGTATGTGTAAAGGAAGGGTGGGATCATTTGGGTCCACCTTTATCACGGCTCTGTAACGCCTCTGGAGATGGTAATTGTAAGAGCCAAAAGATAATAGCTAATAAGAATTAGGCCGAATCCCAATTCCCCCCTTAACCCTCAATCTCGGTCCTCAAAACTAAGTGTAAGGGCTGTCTTGTTACTTAGAATCGGGACAACCCTTAAGCTTTTTGGAAGCCTGTTTGCTCCTCAAAAAAGCCTTTTCGTTGTTGGCCCTGAAATGTATCAGGGCCCGTGTTGTCTCTGTATTCC
>JAQQZY010000027.1:24281785-24292964 GCA_030068375.1 Ostorhinchus rueppellii | reverse complement strand
GAATGTGGAACCTGAACTAAAATTGATTGTAAGATTGTTAATATCTTAGTGTAATTCTTGAATTTCACAAATTTATCACAAGGGCCGAACTGGACCCTTTGGTGGGCCGGATTTGGCCCCAGGCTTTGTGTTTGACACCTGTGCTCTAGCAAGTGCAGAGTCTGCTCTCGGATTAACTTTTTTCACTACACCTCTGCCTTAAAACTACTGTTACTAAATTACTCAAACAGCAGTCATAGGAAAGGATGTCTCCTATTTCAGGTTTGATGTCTCTTGTTGGCCCTCGCCAATGGTGCCTTCCTCAAAGCCGTACTCAGATGTTATCAGCAAGCAGATCATATTTTTTAAAGGACCATAATGTGGCATTTCTCATATAATGTGAATGTTGGCTTTAACTCTATAATGGTGTTAATATTGTGCTATACATTGACATTGAATATATATACCCCATGGAGAAGTCTGAATTATATTTGACCCCCTACTTGGCAAGTATCTGAAATTGGTTGGTGGTTTAACAATCATAAAATCAGGCATTCCAAAACTACCACACTTCCAGTAAAGCATGATGTAACATTATTTTCAATATAACGGCAAAAAACACTTTTTCCAAAGAGTGATGAACTGTTAAACATAGTGCAAAAGCCACCAAAACACCATGAAATTGAACTATTAACTTGTAGAGTCTCAAAACTCAAAGGACATTTTAAAGAAGTATTTTAAGTTTTTATAAAGATTTTGTTCATTACAATCTGTCTATGCATCATGACATAAAATGTTTGACCTGGTCTGCAGGAGACGTGGTGGGCCTTGCTGCTGTTGACCATGTTGCCTGTGGTGCGGCCCTTTTATGTTCCCGGAGTTGCACCCCGGGACTTCCATGAGGGTGAAATTGTAGACATTAAGGTATGACTAAAATTTAATCAGCCCTCCCATTGCTGAATAAATATAGTGGTAAGGAGTATTCAGGGTTTCACCTTAGTGCATTAAAAATGTACACTGTTGCAAATTATACCTACCTTTTGCTTTTGAATGAGGCCTAGGCTTTTAGTTAAATGATTTATCACAGAACTGCTAGAAAGGGATGTCCATACAGCAGTATTTAGTTATGCTCTGCAAATTTTGAGTCTTAGAAGATGCCTTGACCAAAAATTACTATTAAACTTCAACATGAGTTGGCACAATTAGAAGTTCCAAAGTTGACGCACAGTCTCTGATATCATCTAGGCCACTTTTTTGAAAGTGTACTTCTACTTGCCATAATGTCAGTGACCTAATAAGACAACCAACTCATTTATTTTTCAGGCAGTGAAGCTCACCAGTTCCCGGACCCAGCTCCCATATGAATACTATTCCTTACCTTTCTGTAAGCCAAAGTCCATTGTCTACAAGGGAGAAAACCTAGGTGAGTTTCTTCCTATTCACTGTTACATGGAATGTAGTCCACAAAGTCCTGAGGCCTTATTTCATGAAGCAGACTCAATCAAATCATGAGCCTAATCTGGAGGTTTGTGTCGATAAAGCAAGAGACAAAGAAAGTTTATGGCTCCTTTGTAGGTGATCTGATTTAGTTAAGGCAGCACCTCCATGAAAAGAGTTCCCTTCACTGGGGCTAACAGGTGGTGTGTCACCAAGGTATCAGGCAGCTACAAAAGCACTTCCTCCATGTTAATTAAATGAAGCTCAAATATTTGCAGGCATTTTCAGGCTGTAAACATATGTACCCATCAGATTTCTATAGATTTCAGAAACAGTTTCATTTAAAAAGTGATTCATAGTGTGTTCATTAATACTTGCAGTGAAGGTGATCTGTCCTGAAAACTTGACAGCTGTATTAACACACATGTTGTTCATAAAGAATCTATGATATGTAATATGTGAATGTCAGGGCAGGACAAGGATCCCAGTCCAGATTACAAGGCATCATATGTCTGAAACTGCTAGTATGTTGGATAATGTGACATGAATGTGAGAGTCCTGTGTCACTTCTAATTGTTATGGATGTGTTTGGATAATGGACACATCTGTGTGTGTTAACAGCAGTGGAGGATGCACTGAAACTCAGTTAAAGAAACCTCCCAGCGAGTAGTCTATCTTCACAGCCTCAGTAACTGTCTTAGTCACACTGTAATTGCTTAGTGTAACTAATCTCTTCAGTTCAGGGTTAACCAATCAATTTTTATTAAACCCACTTTCTCAAACAGAAGCATTAGTGTAAAACACATTTGTTACACGATGTTTAGATATGTTTTCTTTGTAGCTCAAAATATTTAGCATCATTTGTTGACATCATGTCAAAGGCTTTGTTTTCTTAGCATCTTTCCCTGTTGTTTTGTAGGGGAGGTGCTTCGTGGGGACCGCATTGTGAATACCCAGTATAATGTGGAGATGACCAAGGACAAGAAGTGTGAGATGATGTGCAACAAAGAAAAGCTCAGCGTTGCAGAAAGCAAACTGTTTGCTGAGCGGATTCAGGAGGAGTATTATGTTCACCTGTAAGCACCATTTCTTCAACTGGGGCTGATTTTGACCTTTTCCCTTGTTGAATACAAAAGCAGCATGTTGTTGTAGTTCTACTGTATAACATCTTGGTATGACCTTGGGGTAAATACTGTATCCTTGGGCACATATACAGGCTCTTACTGCATGCTGTACATTAAAAAAAGTTAAATATGCAACCCAGAATTAATGAACACGTCATATGTCTCAGTATTGCAGACAACTTACCCGTTGCCACCAGGTTAGAGTATTACCCCCCTAACAGAGAGGCAGGAGGAGAAGAAGACCAGAAGAAAGACATCCAGTTTGAACATGGCTACAGACTGGGCTTTGTCGACAACAACAAGGTAGCCATTATAATCACTCTCCGCCTTCTGTATACATTCTTCGGATGTTCAGCAAAGTGGAAAGGCTTAATGTGATGTCTGCTTGTATATTTGTGTGGACTGACATTGTCCTGCTCTGTCTGTTTTCTCCATCACAGTTTTACTTGCACAACCACCTGTCCTTCATACTGTACTACCACAGAGAGAAACTAGAGCAGGAAGACATCCACAACTACAGGGTGGTGCGATTTGAGGTTGTTCCCCAAAGCGTGAAAATAGAGGGTAGGTGTCAGTGCAGCTGGAGGTTTGGTGTTTCCAGGATGGGAAAAAAGATGTTCAGTTATATGGAAGACAAATGCATATTATAGTGGTTTACTGTTTCTTCATCAGCCAATGGAAATTATGTAGAAAGCAGGGTGACTGTTAGCTGGTTTACTGCCTACCATGTTGGACTTTTGCATCCGATAAAATAAAGTAAGATCTTTTCTGTGCTCTGTCTACTGTACACTTTACTTAAATAAAAATGTATCTGTAAATAAATAGCAAAAATCACCTTTTGAATAAAAGTCACGAGTGGTCAAATTCATTTTTAGTGCACTTAATAGCATTTATCAGCCAACAGCAGCATTTCCTTGTGTTTGAGAGACATGGTTGTCATGGGAAAAACTATCATAGCATGGAATTTAAAACTTTTTCATGTCTGGAAAAGTTGGGGGGTTATGTTTTTAGTGACTTAAATTAGTTTATGATATTTCAGTCCTAAAACGGTCAGGAAAAAAATACTTATTGATGTTCATTCTTGTCAGATCTGAAGCCTGTTGAAGAGGAAAAGATGTGTACGTTGCCTGAGGCCAGTGGCTCAGCCCCTCAAGAGATTGACCCGAGCAAAGAGAATGAAGTACTCTTCACCTACTCCGTCACCTGGAAGGTTAGTGATTCTGCCTGATTTGACCCATTGTGTGACCTGTGATCATATGCGTCACAAGCCCTGAAAACATCACATTATTCCTTTCAAAATTGTTTAAGCAAGAATCAATTAAAGGTTTGATTGAGTTTTGCTTTCTCCCTGTAAACCTCTTATTTACTGTTCATTCACTATGGACATCAACCCACGAACCCTCTAATAATAATAATTGTAATAATAATGATAATAATATCCAAAATGCTGTGAAATTATTCCTTCTCAACAAGATCAAAAGAAATAAGTGGAATTTTCTCGGCCTTTTTCCGCCGTGTTCTTAGCTAGACAATGAGAAAATAATAGTAAAAGGAGAACTGTTGAGCCTTTGTTTTTCTTCTGCAGGAGAGCGAGGTGAAGTGGGCATCTCGATGGGACACATACTTGACCATGAGTGACGTCCAGATCCACTGGTTCTCCATCGTCAACTCTGTGGTGGTGGTGTTCTTCCTGTCTGGTATGACCAACCCTAGTAACAATTGTCATCTATTATATACAGTACAGTACAGTGCTGACATTATCCTCTTTACTGATGATGGACTTTCTTTTTTTGTCCTCTCAGGTATTCTGAGTATGATTATTATAAGGACACTGAGGAAGGACATCGCAAACTACAACAGAGAGGATGACATAGTAAGACAGGCTTTGATTCAAGTGTTGGCGGAAGAATTTTCATAGTCTTTTTGAAATGGTACTGATTAACTGTGTCTTTAAACAGGAGGACACTATGGAAGAATCCGGATGGAAGAATGTCCACGGCGACGTCTTCAGGCCACCTCAGTATCCCATGATCCTCAGTTCTCTGCTGGGCTCAGGGATTCAGCTCTTCTGCATGGTCCTCATTGTCATTTGTGAGTTTGTTTTCTTTAACAGTAACCCTTCCTATATTTATATAATGGAAATTTAAAATAATTAGTTTGCTTGTGTGTGCGTGTATCATGTCTCATTTATTTAAGTGACCAATTCTGTCTCTGTCCGTTGCAGTTGTTGCAATGTTGGGCATGTTGTCTCCATCCAGTAGAGGGGCTTTGATGACTACTGCTTGCTTCCTCTTCATGTTCATGGGGTAAGAGCTATGTCCATGTCTGTCATCCTCCTTTCATACTAAAAAGTACAGTTATGAAAAAGAGGTTATTTTTCATTTTCCTTTAATTTTAATCTTAATGTTGCTTGGGTGGTTCTCTGCTAGTGTATTTGGAGGATACTTTGCTGGAAGACTTTACCGCACACTGAAAGGCCATCGGTGGAAGAAAGGAGCATTTTGTGTGAGTCAGTCTTTTAAAAAAATCCATTTTTATTAGTGAAAAATTCTACTATAATTTCTTATTTTTCAGTCCACTTTCCCTTCATCAGAGTACTCTTGTTAGAAGCAGGAATAAATGAAACCTATCTCTTTAAGATAGTGGATGAATTGATCATCTGAGGGTGCCTCCATGTAGCTGGTTCTATTTGCATTTTTGAGCAGCACAATTTAGACTAGAAAAAAACTGAGAAGTTGGTGTGTCAGTAAAAGTCACGTCCATAAAGGTCAATGGAA
Organism: Ostorhinchus rueppellii; assembly: GCA_030068375.1. Taxonomy (NCBI): domain Eukaryota; kingdom Metazoa; phylum Chordata; class Actinopteri; order Kurtiformes; family Apogonidae; genus Ostorhinchus; species Ostorhinchus rueppellii. The sequence continues at coordinate 24,287,647 of JAQQZY010000027.1, read as the reverse complement.
ACACATTTAGTAAATAATTATGTCTGTCTCTGCAGCAGGCGTAGACCGATTAAAAGATCTTCAGACAATATTCCTCAATTAAATTTCAAGAAACAATCATCTTTTGCCAATGAAATGCTAAAAGCTACAGAAAATAATGTCAAAACCTCTGTAAGAATTTGAAGCTTCATTATATGATCCAGACAAGCGGGTTTGGTTTAGGAGGCAAAAGAGGAATCCTGCATCAGGTTTTTGGACCAAGTATCTCCCACATCTGTCAGCTGCTCGTGAAATATATCAGGGTAAAGTTTTAAACCACGATGAACTGAAGTCTTAATATTAGGGGAACATGCATGCACTCACATTTTCTTCCTGCCAGGTTTTTGAAAATTCAGTTAGACTCTGTTGTGCATTTGGGAGGAAACCCGACCAACAGAAAGGCTTGTCTTGTGTCTGTTTTGTTTCCACTGTAGACGGCAACGTTGTATCCTGCAGTGGTTTTTGGAATCTGTTTCATCCTCAACTGCTTCATCTGGGGAGAGCACTCCTCTGGAGCAGTAAGTATCATCACTTCAGTATGTTTATTGCAGAAATGTAAACAACTCTAACATTTCCTGTAGCCTCATAGCATAATTGCCTGTCATACATGTGGAAAATGTGTCGGGACACGTTGAAGTCATAGTGTTGTTTGTCTGAAATCGTTATCCTCATAGCTTAATTGCCTAACTCTTGCGCTACGTGGACAAACGTATTGAGAGACGTTGAATTCATGTGTTTGTTTTCTATCAGGTGTGAGATACAAAACGATAATGACAAATGTCATAATAGAGTTTTTTTTATTGAGATAAATATCATTGCATTGGTTAGTTTTGTTAAAATTGTTATCTTTGCTTCCAAAATGCCTCAGAAATGTTTTTTACTGAATCACTGAACATTTTTTTTTATCTTTTTTTTTTTTTTTTTATCCATGATTATGACTTTAAATGTACTACCTCCAAATTTCTAAAATATTTTTCATGCTCTGACTGTAAATAATAATTTTCTACCACAAATAACAATCAACTTACTTCACATCTCCCATTAAACATTTGGGAAATTAAGACGTTTATAAATTATATAGACAAAGATATTGGGACACATCGTGACCACAGCTGTAAGATGTGCTGTTCATGTTGATTTGAGATATAAACATCAATATTAATAACCAATATGTTATGTATCACAATATAAAACTATATTATGACATGTCGTAGCCCAGACCCGTTAGAAGAGAAACACCTGAATTCAGTGTGTCTCAATACTTTTGTCTACTCAGTGTATGAGTTCAGCAATTATGCTATGAGTAAAATTATTTCAGACAATTTACACTATGACTTGTTAATTTAATGTTATAAATCGGGTTAATATTCTGGAATTCCTGTCTCCTTTTGTAACCACAGGTTCCCTTCACAACCATGCTAGCCCTGCTCTGTATGTGGTTTGGAATCTCCATGCCCCTGGTCTACCTGGGCTACTACTTTGGCTTCCGCAAGCAGCCCTATGATAACCCAGTCCGCACCAACCAGATCCCTCGGCAGGTCCCAGAGCAGCGCTGGTACATGAACAAGTTTGTAGGGTGAGCACTGATTCTGTCTTCAGCCAGTAAAGGAGATTGAATCCACGTGTCTCTGTCCTGCACCTACATGATTCATAACCTTTTTTTTTTCCCCTTCTCAAATAGAATCCTGATGGCTGGGATCTTGCCTTTTGGCGCCATGTTCATTGAGCTCTTCTTCATTTTCAGTGTAAGTTGAGCTTTACTTTCTCTAGACTTTTGTAAAGTATTTCAAGTCACATCACATGTTTTATTGTTTCACCAAAATGTGGTAATATGTCTGGAGAGTTCGAGAAAAGATGAAAAGTAAGGCTTATTTTTCTCATTCCGGTGTGTGTAACTGTCTACAGGCCATCTGGGAAAATCAGTTCTACTACCTCTTTGGCTTCCTGTTTCTGGTCTTCATCATCTTGGTGGTCTCCTGCTCTCAAATCAGCATCGTCATGGTTTATTTCCAGCTCTGTGCAGAGGCAAGTGAAAGCACCAACTGGGTTTTTAACACCAGCAAATCATTTGAGCGTTCCCACGGTCATGGAAAACCAGGAAGTTTTAAAATGTTGTCTTCCAGGAAGTTAAATAAAAGTTTAAGTCCCGGAATTAAGTTTTAAACAAATACAGTGTTGTATGTTTGAGCAGTTGTAACACAGGGTGCTGGAACAGGTCTTGAAACCCTTAAAAAGTATGGAATTTTGACACACTATTTTCCAGACCTTGAAAAGTCTAGAATTTTGTCTGAAAGTCTTAGTAAAGTATGCAAAAAAAGTTTCTCTCATAGTTGAATTTTAGAATATGCTCAAAGGCACAAACTTCTAAGATAATACACGAGGAAATAAAAACTTGATATGATTTGGTTAACCAGTCGGTATTGGAATGATTGTAGTGAAACTTGTTTGTGGGAAATTCAAGCACTTTTGTGATTTTCGTATGTTTTGAAAATGTTTCTGTCAGTAAAACATAATTTAGTGCAATTTATTCATTCCTACATTTATTAAAAATAATATGTTTTTATATTTACTCTAATAATGGATCTGGTGGTTCATTCTTTAAATTATTACTGTTAATACGATCTTAAATTCAATAGAAGGTTTTAACATCTGTCATGTGGGGTTCACTGACCTCTAGAATCAGACTCTCACTTTTCAATTATTTAGTTCTTTTCACCCAAATATGGTCACTTCTGGCTCCAAAAAACCAACCTGTGACTACTGGCGTTAAAATGGCAGTTCAGAAACCAATGAGTGACATCACATTTCCTTTCCAATACTTTTGATTTTGATGTTAGAAACGTGTTTGTAGATGAACCACATTATACAGTGTAGCCTTTTAAGGCTCATCTGTGCTTTATGTACATAAATAGGTCTGTCCGTTTCTGACATTGTCTGTGTCACTGCCTTCATACTTTGTGCGTCCTGTACGTTGCAGTGAGCATTTCTGAATCAATCCACCAGAGGGCGCCACTCTTAATTAACATACTGGCTGAATACCATAAGGAAAAGTGAAGTTTTTTTGAGAAGAAGAAACTCAATAATAATGATAAACATGGCGATAACAGAGGTTTTACTAATGTTGATAGTAATGTTAATATTGTGAAGGTTAGTCGTCATAAATATGTTGGTTGTCTTTTACCAGCTCACACACTCCCTCTTTGAAAAATGTCAGTATTTATGAATATTGTTTTGTTCAAATCTCAACACTGCCTCTTCGGTTCCTGGTGGTGTTGCTCTGTATCCTCCATCTGGGTACACATCCGCAAGCTCTCGGAAAACAGAATTACAAAGGGGATGGACAGAACACTCTGTCTGTATCCGTCTGCGTCTTTCACGTAGAACATAAATGGGCCCTTACTGGTCCTGGTCCTGGTCCTGGATCTGAACCCTGTCTGCACCTACAACTGTTGTGATTCCTGTTTTCCTCCTCACTAGGACTACCGATGGTGGTGGAGAACCTTCCTGGTTTCAGGTGGCTCAGCATTCTACGTGCTTATTTACGCCATCTTCTACTTTGTTAACAAGGTAAAAAAAACAAAAGGCTGTTGTGGTACTTCTGATGTTCACAACACAAAAAGTGCTCAGTAGTGAAGTCTTTGAATAGACGCCATGTTAATCCTGAATCTGCTTTTCCTCTCTCTGCAGCTGGACATTGTGGAGTTCATCCCTTCACTATTGTACTTCGGCTACACGGCCTTGATGGTCTTGTCGTTCTGGCTGCTAACAGGCACGATTGGCTTTTACGCAGCCTATATGTTTATCAGGAAAATCTATGCTGCAGTCAAGATTGAGTGAGTCATCACTGTTGACACTGCTGGGGTTCTTTTTTTGTCCTTTTTGTTTTTGTTGTCGGTCACATTCTTTTTTGTTTTTTTTTTTTTCTAACTTGTTTTTTATTCATGTCCAAACCAGCACTGACTTGTAAGTAGTGGGAATAAGAACGGTGCGTTTTTACGGTGCAACAGCCCCACCCACTGGCTTCAAGGGGAAGAACAGCTGTGTGGCAGCGCTACACGGCTCTGTTGTTTCTATAAGCCCCTTCCCCTCGCTTCCCCCTCCTTTTCCTCCTCCTCCTCCTCACAGGACAGAGACAGAGAAAACCTCCTTATTGGACAGTAAAAGTCTTCTGCTGTACACACATCACAGTGGGCCAAAGCTTGTCAGACGAAGTGTTCTGCACATTTTTTTTTCTTTTGTGTGTTGACTCAAACAAACCTAACTTATCCAAGGTTTTTTTGTTTTGTTTTTTGTTTTTTTTGATCACAAAAACTGCATCACACTTAATTTCTTTAAATAACTTCCTGGGAAGAGATTTCCTCTCTGTTCTCTTTTGATTATCTTTCTTTCCAGATGTAGTTGTTTTTGTTTTGTTTTTTTTCTCTTTTGTCTGATTTCAGAGACTTTACAGATCTGAGGAGGATTGGGTTGTCTTAACTGTGGTTATGGTGTTGAGCTTGTTGTCTTGAACTGATGTGGGTGGAAATAATGCTGGGAAGTTTTACATTGTAACACAAGAAAGGATAAATTAAATGTACTATTATTTTTTACTACAGTTTCCATGTCCTGGTGTGACCATGTTAACCACAAGTGTAATCAAAATATTAGTTTCTCCTTCCAAAACAGTGGTCTCTTATTAATGTCAAAATATTGGTCCATTTGCTCTAAATGATACAGAACAGCACTGAACGGGACTGTGCTAAAATATGTGAACCCATTGCCCTGAAGTAATGGACTGTCGGGTGAAGCCACTGGAGTCGGACAGAAGAAAAAGCTCTGTACAGTCACAACACATACAAGGAGGACTATCTTCTATCTGAACAGTAGAAGCTCTTCTGTCTGATGTGTGTTTGAAGCTTTTCCAGGCGTAACTTGCAAAAATGTCTAAGTTTTTTCCTCGTTCTTTTCCAGTCTTGAACTATGCCGTCAGTGTAGCCTTAGCAGCGCCGGGTGCCTGCTGAACTATGCAGTTATGGAAGGAAGTGCAACATTTGTGATGGTTAAATCCAAGGACCATTTAGCTGAGGATTAATGCCTCCTTATTTGTTTTGAGTCTAATGTATGATACATTCTGTGTACATGATGAAAATAATTTCTGAGAGCCAGCGAGGCGACCTGTGCGCGTTCCAGACCAATAGCAGTAGGATGCAGAGACCTCCAGCGTAATCCATTGTTGTTAATAGATCTGTGCAGTAACGTCAGGCTGTTTCCGTGGAGACTGACACCAGTGTTCTTACATTACAGCTCGTGTTCTTCTGCTTTTAAGATGACATTTTTGTGGTTGCTGAACTGTACTTGCTCTTTCCTCAGGTTCAGAGCAAAGTCTAAACTGTTTTTCTTAATGCATTTGTGGAGCTGAGGAACTTTCCACCGACAACCACTTTAGTTTACTGTAGCAGATTAATGATGTCTGCGTCCATCTACATTAAAATGACACACAACATATGTCTCCGTCTGCTCCCCCGTCAGTAAATGTGATTACAGCATCTGTCCACAGGCTCCCTCTAAACAATGTCAGTTTATTTTCTTCCTGCACCAGAGGTTACTGTCAAACTGGTTTTAGTGCAGGATGTATTTATGGGTGTAACTTGATCAGTTTTTAGCGTTAGGCATTTTTGCACAGGAGTTTTTTTTTTGTTTTGTTTTGTTTTGTCGGTGTGGGGCTGTACAGAGGAGGGACAGGTGCCTAAGACCAACCCTGATTCTCCAGGGATAAAACAGTTACAGTGATGGTGAATGAATGTCTCATCCTTTCATTTTTGAGTAGACCTCAGACTTGGATCCTAAGAGGGCAAAATGAGCCAA
>JAQQZY010000027.1:24269618-24281759 GCA_030068375.1 Ostorhinchus rueppellii | reverse complement strand
ATTTTGGCCATGTAAGACTGCTCAGAAAATCCCAGAGGTTTTAAAAAAGAAAAAAAGGAAAGAGTTCATAAATGTCTGGATTATTACTCTTAATTCCTGTTTCCTTCCCATCCAAAGCTCTTGTCCACAGACCACCGTTTGTCCTCTGTTTTCTGTCAGAACCGCTGACACTCGGCTGCTGTCTCACGTAAAGACAGAAGGACACTGCTCTCCTGCTGCTGAGGTGCACATGCCAGGGGAGATTTTTTACAGATAGACTTTTAAGTGGCCCGAGTCATGCGTGCATATGTATGATCGAGGGGTTTACAATGTAAATAAAAGAAAAACCGCTTTGTATTGTTGCGTTTTCGCTGTTTGTGGCGCTCTGTAATGACCCTGTCATCGTTTTAGCCAAAAGCATGATGCTCATGATGACTTTAAAAAAAAAAACAAAAAAACTTGTTTCTGTTACTTTTAATCTTTGGTTTCTTTTACAGAATGTTCAATTATAAAATGTACAATGACAAAACAATAAAGTGATGACAAGTTGAATATGAACATGAGCTTCAACTGTCATTTCCAAAATCCAGATCATCCTCTTCATCTTCATCAGTGTGTCGTTCTCCTCATTAACGTATACAACAGGGGGGGTCAGTCCTTTTCAATTCAGCCCAAAGTGGGCCAAACCAGTTAAATAATATAACTATATAGTAATAATATATAATTATAATCTATAGCCTATAAATAATGAGAACTCCAAGTTTTTATCTTGTAGTGCAATAAAAAAAGATTGAGTTATGAAAATATTTACATTTACAAACTATCATTTCATTAAAAAACTGAAATTTTGTTACTTAACAATATTGTGCCTGAACTTATTATTTATACATGTGCATTACTCACAATGTTACAGAAATATTTAGTAAGGGGCATAATATTGTTAAAATAGCACTTAATTTTCTTTACACTTGAGGTTGTTCATATTTGTTCATGTTACTCATATTTTATTGTTAAAGGATGGTTTGTAAATGTAAACATTTTCACCATGCATTTTTTTCCCCACATTAAACCAATAAGAAATTTTGCAGTTGTATTCTGCTGTTATTTTACTTGGGATCACATTGTTCTGTGTACCCTGACCTAACACAACTTCCACACCCGTGTTTGTTCATATCTTCACTGTAATTTTTGAACTTCCCAAATTCTCAGATTGGACCTTGTGGCGGGCCAGTTTTGGTCCATGGGCCGCGGGTTTGAAACCACTGGTCAAGAAGATTCCCACTGCCACCAGAGTCTACAACACCTCCGTCTGTTTTTTGGGGGTTTTTTTGAGCTGATTAACCCATAAACACCCACACATTCCCTGGGGACCAAAAGCATCTACTGATCTAAATATTTAATAACTTTTTACACTAATCCTATCAATACATGTAAATAATCGGAGTGAAATGTAATTTGTCATCTTTCTTGTCATCAGATATGACCCATTTGGACGTTCAGAGGCTCTGTAGTTACCATGGAAACTATCTTCTTCAACAACATTGATTCACCAGTAAAACCCATGTGTTTTTACTTATGACAGTAGATGTAAACACTTGTTTTTATGTTCAATTAATGACATATTTTGTTGCAAAATTCATTTTTTTCTAATTTGATCTGATAACTTTTGGATTTACTCTGAGCTTTTATGAATATCTACATGATCAGTGAATAAAATATGGGAAGACACCTAATTTTCCCTGAAAAATGCAAAATTCAGAGGCCTATAGCAATAAATCACTTGGGAAAGACATAAGAAAATCATTTAGAAGTCACGACTAAAATATTTGTGGGTCTCTAAGGGTTTAGGAAGTGAATTTCCCTTGGGGATAAATAAAGTTCATGTGTATCTGTGTTTTAAATGGGGTGTGTGTGTGTGTGTGTGTGTGTGTGTGTGTGTGTGTGTGTGTGTGTGTGTGTGTGTGTGTGTGTGTGTGTGTGCAGGAGAAGGTGTTAAATCCGGGTTTGTCCCTCTGTATTTCAGAAATGTTGAGTGTCTGGAAGGATGTGATCAAATTACAAAGTCTGTGTTGTGGTGTCTCGGCCCTCACAAATCCCTTTTACAAGCTCTGCAGGTTCCCTCTAAGAAAATTTTACAAAACCAAAAGAGTTTCTATTCTTGAGTTATGGCACAGTTGGCATCCAGTAAGTGTATGTGTGAGAGTCAGCTCAGTTGATGTAAGTATAGGTTGGCTGCGTACTACTATAATTAGGGCAGTCTTGACACTCAGCTATGCATGCAGGCCGACTGGTGCAGCTCTTTGAGACATAATCCAGACCCTCCAATACGAGGGCTAGACACACTGCGGGACACAAGCCACCAGTCAGATACTCCAGAGATATTCTGGGATGGCATTTTGGACTATTTTTCAGCGTAGCACTAAACTTTGAATTTTATTGACTTTTCAGTTAAAAAAAAAAAAAAGCCCAAATCTATACATCGTGACATTTGAGGATAGGTGGTAATTTTGCCTCCTGACATGCAGTCTGTATCTTGTTACTCAGTCTCATAGTGGGCATTTTTGTGAATCGTGTCATGACATGTGGTGGCTGCCTGTACATGGAGAACGATAATAACGCCTGGGCTGTGGAGTCTGGTCAAACCATTCTGCTCTGTTTTAAGCACTTGATCAGAAAAGAACTGAAATGAAACTTTTCTAAACTCAGTGTGATGGATGGATGCACTTGCGGGAGGAAGAAAATGACTCACAGAGACTGTTCCTACGAGCATTAAAATACTAGTCCTGTTGCAGCGCACGTGGGATTTTCCCAAAGCCAGAAGAGGGATGCAGGAATAGGTCATGAACCCTTTTTTAATGGATAAAATATTAGGAAACATTTGTATTCCAGTGGTGGAATGTAACACAGTATGTGTGAGTCAGGGGTCTCAAACTTATTTTCTTTCCAAGGCCACATTCAGCCCGATTTGATGTCAAGTGGACCGGATCAGTAAAATATTAGCATAATAACCTTTAAATAATGACAGCTACATATTTTTGTTTTCGTTTTAGTGCAAAAAAAACCCCAAAACATTAAATTATTAAAACAGATACTTTTATAAATTATCCAAATAAAAAACATGAATAATATGAAAAAACTGAAATTTCTTAAGAAAAACAAGTGCAATTTTAACAATATTCTGCCTCAACTTATCATTTCTACATGTGGATTATGGATCAGATTTACAAAGACATAAAATAATAAATACTTAGTAACAGGCAGAAAATTGTTAAACTTGTGCTTAATTTTCTTTAGATGTTTCAGGTTGTTCATATTTGTTCAGGTTATTCACATTTTATTTATACAGGATAGTTTGTAAATGTAAATATTTTCATATTTTAATGTTATTTCTTTTGCCTTAAAAGATAAAAATTTGAAATAGTCATTATTTATAGGTACAATATAATATTTTTTTCACATCAAACTGAATATCTGGAGTCATTATTTTTTGTAGGTTATGCTGTTATCATTTTACTGTCGATCATATTGGTCTGTACGTGGAACATGAACGAACACTTTTGCACTTTGCAACTTCACCCCATGGGCCGGATTGGAACCTTTGTCAGGCCACATTTGGCCCCTGGACCACATGTTTGGGACCCCTGGTGTAAGTACATGTTACACATATATGTTACCAAACTATCTTGTTTTTTTTATATTATTGTCTACTTTTACTCTGTTACACATCTGAGGGAAATATTTTTACACCATTATACTTATTTGACACTCGTGGTTATTTGGGACTTTTTTATATATAAAAAAAAAAAATTACATGATTTGAGGTAGCACTATGCTTCGAATTGTTAATGATAGAACAATAAAATTCTATAATACTATTTGACCTTGAATGCAGAGTGTGTACTTTTATTGCTGTTACATTTACTTTACTTTTATCATTTTTTACTTGTATTTCTACTGTGGTTCTTCTAATACTGAAGTACAGGATGAATGCTTTGACTTAATCTGTTTTTTCTTCACTGATCTGTTCATCTCAGATGTATGCAACATGTTGATGCAGTAAAAAGAAGATGAGTCATTAAAAAAATACAGATGTTCATGAATTTTTGCAGTTTTGAGTCCCAAAGGAATATACATTTGTTGAAAAACTCTGCACTACATTCATCTGCAGATGGGAAAAAATGTTCATTGTTGAAAATATGAATGACTATTTGTGTTATTCTTTCTTTCTTTATCTATTTTTATTATTACTTTTCCCCCTATTTTGTATGGTGTATGGCAAAACAAACAATTTGACCTCAAAATATGCTGTCTAATAGTGAAAAACAGTCGACAAATGATAGAAAAAACCCCCAGCAAATTCTAAAAAAAAGAAGGCAAAGAAGGTATGAAACCGCTGGTTTGTCTTTTAATCATTTCAACATAACACATGACAACTCAAAGATACACTGTACTGTACAATAAGTCAATAGTTCTGTTGTTGTGTTCATCATCTCTTTGGATCAACCAATATACAAGTCTGTCACTTTTACATTTCAGCAACTGATTGCATGTGAGATATGTAACAAAAAAAGCAAGACTTCTCACTTTTCTTTCTTTCTTCCTCTGAAGCACATCATTTATATAATTCTCCCTGTAGTTGATAAACTCCATGCTATATAAAATAGTGTAAGTGAATGCAAATATTCTTTTCTTTCACCTTTTTTTCACCTTTTAAATCCAGAGGTGGCTGTAATAGCGAGTGATAAAAATAAAATGGGCTATGTCACTAAACGAGATACACAAAGAGGTTGGAATGCAAGACTTACATTAAGCTAGAAATATATAAAACTACATGTGGATGTTGTCTGCAACAGACAGTACCCAGTTTTATTTTACTAAAAGCAAAAAAAAAAAAAAAAAAAACAGGAGAGAGGGAGAAGCAAAAGAGAGAGCGTCATTAAAATTAAAATCAGTTTTTCTCAGGCTTAAACTGAACAAATTCCCTTAAAATGTTTGTGTTCTGCACCTACTAGTAAAGAGGAAAACGTGAGGATAAGTGCATCCCTAGTAGGCGCAGGCGAGGTAATGGAGCTACAGCCAAGGCCAGGAACAGAGCAACATGTCTGTGTGTCAGAGGTCGGAGGTGGGGGTGGGGTATTAGCTGTTTTTCAGATCAATGAGTGAAAGCAGAGAACAGGAAGAAACAGACATCAGAGCTGAAAACCTCCACTGGTGTGAGCTCTGAGAACCTGGAGCTGTCAGTGTTTAACAGACGTTTCCTCGCATTAACCCTTTCATGCATCCTGGATTCTACAGCTGTTCACTTCTATATTTATGGGGTTTGTTGTTTTAGTTCCATATCAGCCAACACAGTGGACGCTTATGCACCATCCCATAATACACTGACATTCATACCATTACTGTAACTTTGTTGTTCTTGATTAGGGTTGCAAAATTCCGGGAATTTTCAAAGTTGGAAACTTTCCATGGCAGTTAATGGGAATTTATGGAAATTAAGGGGAATTTATGGGAATAAAAAAGAAATTTACAAAATTGAAGGTTGGCCCTCAACAGGGAATTTAAATATGGTTGGGGGAAATATATTGTAGCATAATCTTGGCTAAAACAACCAGATTTAATGCAAGTACACTCCTCAATGACATGCACACAGGACTGCTTCCTGCAGGGCTATTGAGGCCACGCCCCCTGCATGCACTGTGCACTCCTTCATCACATGCACAGATGATTGGTTAAACCCTGGAGGCCACACTTTACAGCCCAAAGCACCAGACTATTGAAGCCACACAGTTGAGCCTGTGGATTATAGAAAGTCAAGTAAGTTTTTTTTTTTGTTTTTTGTTTTATAATATTATGGGATAATTATATTTGATCTATAATAGTACTACTGTTTAACTTGTAAAAATTAAATAAAAATGTAATCATATAGTAGCTGGCTAGCGAGTAAGTTTCCAATTTGGAATATTTCCAAAATTCCCCATCTTAACTTCCCTTGGAAAGTTTCTGAAAAATTAATGGACATTTTCCGCCCCTTTGCAACCCTATTCCTGATAAACCTGATCTTTGTTAATTGTTAGACTGTACTTAAAAGGGTTTTTTAAACCAAATTTTTTCCCCATATTATCTCCATGATCTAATAACTAGTATTAAAATATGTTAAAATGTGAGAAAACATCAGATTAGCTGCATTAAAATGTTTTCATATCACTCTCTGCTACTGGGTTTTAAATACATATTTATTTGGTTCAAAAATTAAATGCATGGTGTAGCTGAGTGGACATTGTTGTAACTACTAATTAATTTTTTGCACGCCTAAGGAGGAATAAAAACACTCAAGAAAAAAATCCTGATTTAAGAGTCTCATAATTCATGCATGAAAGGGTTAATGACGCCATGATTTGTGTCTGACATTCACTCCCTGGAGAACAGGAAGTGTAATTCAACCAATGCTACCACATCAGCATGAAGTTGTTGTTCCCTTCAGCTGGAGCAAAAACTTCAGTGCTTTAAGCTTTTAGGTGCTGTATTCCTGACTTCATCTTTGTCTGGCCGCATGGCGTACAAAAAAAAACAAAAAAAAAAAAAAAGAATAAAAATTAGGTAGAAAAAAATAAAAGTAGAAAAAGCGTCCTGCAGATGGGGCTCTGTAGCAACAGCATTTCTTTCAGTGGCAGCTTGTGGTCACGTTGCGGCTTTGACACTCTACTGACAGCCTTATTTATTTCCGCCTCAGAATTACAGATATGTTGTTGCTGTTCAGCTTTAGCGCTTGGCTGTAGAGTTTTATTAGATAAATTTAGGAGGGAGAAGGCAAAGCTAGTTACCCGACTCCCACCACCACCAACAAAAAAGTTTTCAAGGAGGAGAAAGGGGGGCAGGGGGCTCATATGTAGAAGAATATTAGTGAAAAGTCTATCAAAAATACTGTTATTCTTGTGGAGAGAAAATACACAAAGGTTGATAAAGTCTACACATCAAACTAATGGCACATACATATACAGGATCAATACAAAATTAAAAACATATGAACAAATAAGCTGAAAATTTAAAAGAAAAAAATACTCTTTTTTTAAAGGTTGAAAGTGCTAGAATTCAGATTAGCTCACAGAAACCCAGGGAGGACAAACTTAAAACATGCCAAAAGCTTTTCTTTCTTTTTTTCTTCTAAGGACAAAAATGTATATACTCATTTGTTACAAAAATATAAATGCTCAATTTGATTGCTACAAATTAGGCTTAAGCCTTACATCCTATCTTTTTTAAAAGTTCACAATGAAGCTCAAATTTGACTCCTCTTGAAATTTTCTGAACACATCATTGAGAAAGGTGCCAACAGCAAATTTATTTAGGATCAATAAAAAGTTTGATCGTGTTAAAGTAAAAATCGCTGCAAAAGCCACCATTAAAATATTGATGACTTTCCAGGGGGAAGACGAATAAATCAAATGAGTTCAGAACTTGGATTATTAGAAGTTTATATAACGATACACATTTTTACAAACAGTCTAACTGCTGTTTTCTTTTTTTTTCCCACGTCACTGCTTGTTGATTCTGAATTACCTGGCTGCTTCTATCTGTCAGGGGTAAATACTACTCACACAGGAGGGCCGATCGTCACGGATTTAATATCCTACAGTATCACAAAAAAAAAAGGTATTTGAACAAGCAATTGTGCACAAATGTAGTTTCTTCTCCCCAGGTTTTGGTAAGAAAAATAAAACAAATAAAAATGAGGTGATGTGTTGTGTTGTTTTCGAGGTCCTGTTTTATACAAACAGAAAATAATATATCATATGACAACAAACAAAACAAATATATGACTATAAGCGACATCCCAGTTGTGCAGTCAGTCATGTGTCCCCCGGGCTTTGAATGTCAAAGCACGGGAAGGTGACTGCGTTCTTCTGGATGTTGCATTATTTTCAGACCCTTTTCCTTTGACTCTAAAGAAGCAGCTGAGAGAGGATGAGGATGAGGAGGATGAGGAGTACAGAGGGGAAGGGGCCAGGAAGTGGGGGGGGGCTGATGAACACTGTTGGTTCAGTTTGTGCATGTTTTCAGCTAACTGTCCATCGTGGGGGGAAAAAATGAAATTGAAATGTTCTAGTGGTCTACAGTTGGTATCCATTAGCAACTGTAGCTAAAAGCAGCAACATGTATTTAATTTTTCATTTTTATTGTGTTTTATGTGCTAAGTTTTTTTTTCTTTTTGAGTTATTGTATTTTTTTTATTTTTTTTTATTATTATTACTGAGGGTGGGGCTCACCTGCGGCATGACAACTGATAAAGGTGAGGTTCCTGAACGCACCACAGTCGTCAGAACATTAGTTGATTTAAATGACACAGATAAGAGCACCTATTTCATCTTGAGGTTTAGGTTAACTTTGGGCTCAGGTTTGTTCTTTTTTTTTTTTTTTTTTTGTTAAAGGCTGGTGGTGAATGGTTATAAAGGATTTAAAATCCCAAACCACTGAGCTCAGAAAGAAATCACGTGGGATTTCAGTACAGCAGCAGTGGTGTAAATACTCAACTGCATCAAGGATAAAACCTACAGAATCATAGGCTGTTCTTGTCAGCATTCATATGACACAATCTAAACTCATCTAGCTCAAATCCTAGTTGATTATTAAGCCACTAACAGCCCTCTATAGATACTTTTCCATCCACAGTTTGGATTCTGCTATACTAACGTAAAGGTAAAGATTGGATATGACAGAGAAAGCTTAAGGGAAAGCTAATACTTCATCCATTGTTTGATCAAAAATGCAAGATACACACAAATGTAAACCTGCCATACATCAAAAACATCATCACTTAGTTTTAATACGTCTACCTAAAATACACTTTACTGAGATAAAGGCAATTATAATATTCATTTTTGAGATATTTCGTACACTGCAATAACATTCAACACATTTTCCTCATCTGTCAATGTAATTCCTTTGTTCTTGCCATTCACATATGTCAGGGTTCATCATGACCACGATGATGCATCTTTTTTAAAAGACTGCCTAAGGATGTATTTTATTCCAAAACTATATTTTACATATATTTGGGCAGCTGACAAAAAGCTGCGATATAGCATTATAATGGGAGCTTTGAAAGATAAGGAAGACAGCTGAAGAAAGGAGAGTCCTCACAAAGGGATCCAGTCGGACCTGGGTCTTTGGAGGGTCTCCCAGTGAGGAGAAAGTCTCTATCACAGGCGATCGGCCTGTTTACGGCCTGCAGAAGTCATGAGGAAGGAGACAAAAGGTTTTCCATTTGAGATTCCTAAAGGTGAAGTGCCTTCTGCTAAAAAAAAAAAAAAGTGCTTCTCTTGAGGAAAAGTAAAAAGCCAGCGTGATATTACATTGTTTTCAATCAGATCACACACTTTCATATTTCTTTTTTGAGGGTAACTCCTGTCAATCCTGATACAGACACAGACATGTCTTTTTTTAGTCTCGTGAACTACTTTCATTGAAACTGACTTGACTCTAGGAGCCGCTGCATCAGTTCAAGTACACAAAAGGGACATTTTGGGTTTTTTTTACATATTTTTTTGTTTGTTTGAAGAGCACTTTTTAGAGGCAGGGGTTAGTTTTGTGGCTCTAGCCTAGCCATCTAGAGGAGGATTTGTCTTCTTTTTTTATTTTTTTAATTAAGATTCGATAATTGCCTGCATCTCTTCAGTCCTTCAATGAACTCTCTCCTCACCATACTAGTCATGAAAGTTTAGGTTATTAGAGTGGGCAGTTCAAAACTTAAGATGAGACACATTCTAGCATGTTCTTACATTTGGAAAAGAAAAAAAAAGTAAAACAAAATATCCACTTCAAACTATATTTTTTCTGGGTCACAACAAAACAGATAATCTTCACTAAAAATTATCTTTGATTTTTTTTTAACATTATTACTTTAGAAAGTATGCAGTACCACGCCTTTTGGCCTACTGATCCTGCCCTCTATACTACTACATAAGGGATGGAGGGGGCATAAAAGAGGAAGTAAATGGAAATAAAAAGGTTAATACATCATTATAACTATAGGATAGAAAAAAGCCCAAATAAAAGCTTCTTCAACTTCTTTTCTCACCTTTTCCTTTTTTCTCTTTTTTTGCTCAAAGGAGTTTAACTTCCTCTAAGGCTCAACCAAAGCTTTTGTGCGCTTTTATTTAAGGCTTCTAAGTGTTCGTTTGTGTATTTATTTTATTCTAATTCTCCAACTTTTTGACCAAGCCCTGAATAACCTCAGCCCAAAAGCCCCATGCAGAGCTGAGGCTGCTGTGGAGCTCATCTTGGCTGGGCAGGGCTGGGCCAAGGGCTGGCGCTCTCACTGGAAGGCCTGGTGGAAGCGAGGCAGTGTGGTGGTACTAAGGCTGGAGCTGAACACTGGTGGGAGGGGGTGCAAGGGTCCGAGGCCTAGACCCCCGCTGGAGCTCTGCTGCTCCTGAGGTTGCGGTTGCAAAGAGGTAAGAGGTGCCGTGGCGACGGCAGCTGCTGCCGCGGCGACTGCTGCAGCATGGGGCTCGGCAGCGTGCAGAGATGAGGAAGAGGAGGAGGAAGAAGAGGAGGAGGAAGTTGCAGATGAGGTGTAGCCCATCACCAGCCCTCCCGTACTCATGGGGGTGCTGTAGGGAGGCAGGTTGAGAGGCAAGAACCCCAGCAGGTGGGAGAAGTCCATGTTAGCAGCACACAGAGACTCAGCGATCACCGCAGGGCTCTTGGACAGGAGGGGATCCCCACAAAGCTCATCCGCCAGGCCCGAAGTGGGCTCCAGTCCGTCCTTGGGGGGCGAGGCAGCAGCGTGGGGCTCTGCAGAGGGAACTGGGCCTGGCAAGCCGCTCTGCAGATCCATGAGGAAGCTCTCCATCTCCACTTTTAAGGGCTTGTCCAGCAGGTATGAGGTAGATCCCAGCTGGTATTTGGGGGCTGGCTGGGGCTGGTGCTGCTGCTGGGGAGTTGGAGGCTGGTGATGTGGGGGCATCGGAGGGGAATGGTGGTGGTGGTGATGGTGGTGATGATGGTGGTGGTGATGGGAGTGTGGGTGAAGTGATCCGGGGGAATCCACATGACAACCCATGCCCATAGCTGCAGACAAGGAAGTGGGCATTAGGGAAGGGTGTGGGTGACCCACACCAGAATTAGACATGGCCTGGATATGGTGGGGGTTGTACATGCCCATAGGAAAAGGGGCTCCGCTGGGGAACGGTTTTCCCATTATAGGGTCTTTGTTGGGACCCATGCCACACATCATGGGACTAAGCTCCTCCTTCACAGAGCAAGGAGGTGACCCAGAAGCTAATAGACCTAACATATCTGGAGGCTCTGTTTTGATCTTCAGCAGCTCCTGTGAGTGGCTCTTCTTTACGTGGCGTGTCAGGTGGTCCTTCCTGCCGAAGCGCTGGGCACAGTACTGGCACAGAAAGTCCTTCCTGCCCGTGTGGACCACCATGTGCCGCCTCACATCCTTCCTCGTGTAGAATCGGCGGTCACAGTGGTCACATGGGTGTTTTTTCTCCTTGGCGCCACCTGAGGATTTCCCCGAGTGGCTCTTGAGGTGCTCCAGGAGCACAGGCGTGCTCTCGTAGCTCTGCATGCACACTTTACAAGTGAGATCCCCTGCAGTGGCAGAGTGCATGGCCACATGGCGCTTATATCCCAGCTTGGTGTTGTAGTGCTTCCCACACTCCTCACACTTGAAGGCCTCCTTGTTGGGGTCATGGGTCTGCAGGTGGTTCTTAAGGTGGTCTTTACGGTGGAACATTTTCTCACAAAACGTGCACTGATGGGTCTTCTGTGGAGAGTGTGTGGCCATATGCCTGCAAACAAACACATGGAGGACAGAGAAAAAGAAGCTATCAATAAAAGCAGTGCTTTTATCATAATCTGAATGCACTGCACCTGCTACAGTCAGCCACAAATTCCAGGCAAACGCCTTGAGACCCTATAGCAGAACTATGTTCATGAGTCACCATAGTTAACAGAACATCAAATGACTTTTGGAACTCTTTACTATGATTGACCAAATGCCAGAAAATCCAACTGCAATAATTAAGCATTGGTCAAAATATCAATACAGGACTACATATCGCATTTATTCTTATTCTATATGTTACTGATACTTTGGTGCCACATTCCATTATTTCTTTTATACCTATGGTGTACATGGAAACAGCAGTA
>JAQQZY010000027.1:24218751-24237716 GCA_030068375.1 Ostorhinchus rueppellii | reverse complement strand
ATTGCACTTTTGCAAAAGAAGGTACATAAGAATTCTTAATTGTAAGAAAGAAAAACCGAGAAAAACAGCGGCTTTGATGATCTGAAAATCGTGTTGTTTGAAATCGCGATTTTCGGTCCAAAACGGTAAATCGTTCAGCTCTACCACTTTCATTGGTTAGTTCCAGCCCAAATTTGCATCTTGTCAATATAATGAAATGATCTGATTTTTGACTGCTCTGCTAAGCACACTGAAAATGTACAAGCACCATCACTAGAGACAATGTTTAATTTATCGATCTGTTGGTAAATATTAAATTGACTGCCAAGGATTGTGACGATTGATGAATCTGTTTGATTTGTGAGCTTTTATCTTCTAGTTTATTGATCCCTCTTAAGGCTACTGACCAAAAAGCATATGAGGACAATATCTTGACTGACAGTTCTCACCATTTTCTGACATTTTATAAACCAAATAATTCATCATTCAATTGAGGAAATGAACAAATCAGTGGGTTAGTTCAAGCAACACTCATCACACTAACAAAAGTCTACCTGTGCCTGTCTCCATGTGAGCTAAAATTCTTATAATAAAGATAAGGCCAAATGCCACATTTTACTGTGGATCATTTGAAAATGTTTTAAGCACAAACTGCTTTTAACAATAACATTCTGGGTACATCTTTGTCATAAAATCTATGACATTTTACAGTTGCTTAATAAACTACCTTTTCAGTCGTAATAACTCACTTTAAAAATGCGTTTGTTATTACTTTTGATAGATAATAGAATGGAAGAAAAAATAATAGACAAATAATAAAATAGAGAATAATCACACAAAACAGGGGCAAGATGATTATGTTAATGAGAACTAGAAGCTAATTACAGGTTGACGTTACAGTGGATGAGTGTTAGGGGACGAAATATTTTAGTGTGAAAATTATACAAGATATTCAAGAGAAAGATATTCTAAATTATAACTTTGAGAGATGAGTTAATTCATATGGCAAATGCAAAAAAATAAATAAATAAATAAAAATTTGAAGCTTTTCAAAAGTAAAAAAGTAAAAGGAAACTTTTTTCTTGTAGTTTAAGAAAGAAAAATAAATACTTCTTTTTAAATACTGTTTTGAATATTGAATAGTGAGTTGTTACCATTGCTTGGATTTATAGAGCAATTTTTAAGTTTTTAAAATTCTGATGTATTTATTTTCTATATTTTACAATCTAAACAATTACTAATAATATTATTGTAATCATGCCAATAGCTTCAGTGTGCCACAACAGATTTGATGAACTTTTCATAGTGGTTCACAGACTTTTTAAGGCCCTTATGAGTGCAACTGAAGGCCTGTTTCATCCCGTGTCAAACTTGAACCAGACATAGTTAGTGTCACCGTGTAAATCTTTCAGCCCAATATTCTTAATTTGACAGCGTTTTTTTTTTTTTTTTTTGCATAAATGCAATATAGTTAATAGTTGTTATTTTCAAGAACATTCAACAGAGCACATTAAATCAAATCTATTTTTATGATCTGTCAAAAATCATATTTAAGACATTTTAGGCCTTCAGTTTCAGAGAATTACATTTTAAACTATTTTTAAAAATCTGTATGAAAATCTTGGATAAGTTAACAGAAGTAAAAATTAGAAAAAGTGCACATTCAGTCAAGATAGAGCTATATATGCATATTGTGAATCCCACTAGTCTGAAATTACAGTACGCATGTAAAGAGTGTTCTGATGCAAAGACATCAATGTGCTAAAAATCATCAATTTTCCTTTTTAACATATTTTATGTCCATATTATTTTGTTTCATTTATTTCATGGTAAAACATAAATCTCAGCTGATGTATTTTAGAAACGGATGCTCACTTACATATACCTCATATTCTCACTTTCCATCTGTCAGCGACATCAGTCCAGTTACTACGAGCAGGAGCTTGATTCTACCAGGGGAGTTGGAGGTTTTGCTTGGAATTATTTAGTGAGTATGGGATTGTTAAGCAGGGCGGAGTGGAGGAGGCGTTATTAAAAATCACTTCAGAGGAAGGAAGAGGGGATGTGTCATCAGACACTGTGGCTACATTCTCCTTTCTCCAGTTTTTTTCCTGCTCCTTTCTTTCTTACTCACTCTTGAGTCCGACTCAGAAGCAGCGTAATCATCTGTCACTTCTACTGTAGCTGAATCTGTGTGTGCGTGTGTGTGTTTCTGTGTATATCTGTGAGTCAGATGTAACTCTCGTTCTCCACTCGGATCAGATTTCAGCCCATGCGCTGACTCACATATCGGCATCTCTAGACCGGGGCTGGACTGACCGGGTCCGTACTCCCGCTCTTACTGTGCCCATAAAACACACACATAACTTTCTGCTGACTCACGTGTTAAACCTCAACAACATTTTGACATGCATCAGTCCTTCCTCTGCATGTGTATACTAGAATGTCTAGAAACAGGGCATTCCTCTGCACCACAACACTTCTCCTTTCGCTTCAACTGTAACTTGGCATGTGAACGGATGACCCGAATCACTGATGACAAATTCATAGAATTATATAGAAAACACAGATTTCTAATTAGGCTTGTCAGTGTTCTCAGTATTGGCAAATTTCTGTCATTCTTAGAAAACTAAATGCCTGAAATAAAATATACAAATATATACATGTAGAAGGATAATTTAGAGAAAGCTACTGTTAAAGTAGATGACCAGGGTATTGATACATTTAATTAATGTCTGTCATCAGATTAAAACAATCAAATTCATTTACAGATTAATGCTCTCTCAAGCTAAATATAAATCTATCCTAAATCACTCTCTGAATAGATTCCCCTTTAGTGGAAATATTCAGCATCATTTCTGATATTAAGTTTATATAAATGTTTAATAGAAAATTCCAAATCCCAGGGCCTCACCTTGGTACATAGACTGAATCCTGTCATTGCTCTTTCCCATCATTTTCCCAGCTCTACTGTTGTTACAATAAATACAAAAAATACCCCCAAAATTATATTCTACAAATAAATAAAATGGCAGTCATCCAATCATATCCACTACTGGTCAAACATTAACCCATAAAGATCCAGTGCTACTTTTGTTGCAGTTCCCTAATGATTTTTCTTTATTTTTAATTTTTCTTCAGTGATTTATCAACATTTATTCTAATAATATGCTCAGTATTTTTGCATTCTTAAGTGAAAATCAGGTATTTTCCCACATTAAATTTACTAACCATGACTGATGTCCATAAAAACTCAAATTAAAACTTAGGCTTATTATGTCAAAATCAGAGAAAATGGAGGAAAAAGTTATTTTTTTAGTAAAACATATCTTTAACTGAACATAAAACCCAGTGTTTTCATGCACTGTCATTTATCACACTTCATGGGTTTTACCGGTGAATCAATGTTGTAGAAGATGACAGTGTTTCCATGGTAACTCCGGAGCCTCTGACTGTCCATATGGGTCATATCTAATGACACCAATTATTTATGTGGAAAATTATTGGATCAACAGTTATGTAACTTTTTCTATCAGGAAATGATTTTGGCCATCAGTGGATGTTTGGGTCTTTATGGGTTAATACTAGAGATACTGTTAAGACCACGTTCTGGGATTTCGTTAATTAAAAGGTGAATACAAAATCAAAAATAGGGACAGACACATCAGCGATGTTTGATTGTTCTCAGCTAGATTTATACAGTTAATGTGATGTCCAGTGATTTGGATTCATTCAAGGTATTTATTACTTAGTAATGTTCAGATCCCCTGTTTTCTAATAAGAAATTCAAGTGCATGTCATTTCAGAATCATCAGCCATTGCTCAACTTTTAATCAAAATCCTCAGAACATTTTTTGTATTTGTAGAACTTTCTAACCCTACAAATAATCAACATTCATATTTTCTGTGTTTGCTTGTGGAGGACAAGCACCTCCTCCTAAATTTTACCCATAATTATTATTGTTTAAAGAATAAGTTGAGTATGCGTCAGACTGCGCTCCTGTTATTGCAATTTTGCTCCACTTTGGGAGTCGTGAATTTAAAAGCCAGTAAATCTTTTTTTTTCTTCTACTGTACACAAAATCAACAAGAGGACTTCTTGTTTTTCAGACCCAACATCCTAAATTCACAGGTACAACTGCTGTTTTATCACAAACACATGCACACACACCACTGTCACTTCGAAACAAGAAATCAAAAAGTTTCTGTTAAAAAGGAAAAAAAATAATGTATATTAAAAAAAAAACACATCAAGCATCAACCATCTTGAGTTAACAAACTGCGTAGTGCTCAGAACTATTCAAGACTCCCTGTTCAGGACAAATCCATCAAATGCAGCCTTCTATAACTGATATCCACATATAATGTGAATAACAGAATATCCTTTAAGGTACGTCCTGGTGTTTTTCTTTTTTCTAACCATTCAATCCAACATGATGACAGGCCAGTGGCGCAGGAGGTCATGTTTCATTTGGAGGCTCTGCAGATCGCTGACCACTCGCTCCATTACCTTTTCGTTAAGGCTCATGCAAATTCAACGTGCCTTACAGCTCTGACAGTCCCAGTCCCATGGAGTCATTTCCATGTTCAAATAGACTTCAAATGTTCTGCTGGTCACACTCATGTCTACTAAAATAAGGGTAGAAAAATAATATATCATTTCTGTTTTGATTCTTTCACTCTGACTATGGACACTAGTGGCAGAAAGAAGGTAACGAGTCCTCTTTTACCTTCCAGTGGACATCTGTGCTTTAGTGTAAACTTTGCACCACATGTAACTTAAGCCATCTAATGACCTTTGTGACAAGGCATCAAGTTTGCAAATGCATTTGTTTTATGTCAATAAGCAATGCATATAAACTAAAACCGTTCATAGTCTATAGATTTCTTCCGCTGTGACTCTTTTCCCCCTGTGTTTGTTTCCAGCAGTTCTGCTATGGCTATGGATCATCTCTGAAACCAACAGGCTTGCCTTTTTTCTCAAGTCACTCAGTGCCTAAGGTTAAGCACAAGTCTATCAGTGTCGGAGAGACGACCCCCTAAACCAACGCTATGTTTACTGCAGAGAGAGAAAAGCCTATTAATAAATCTGTTGCAGACAGCCTGGCGGAAGTGGCCCGGGGGCTGTAAACTCAGTCTGCAGAGAGAGGAGATGGATGGACGAAGGGTGAAGCAGAAAGGGATGGATGGATGGACGGAGAGTGAGAAAGAGCACGAACAGAGGAAACTGAAATGAATTAAGATACATGGAAATGGAGAAAGGAAGGAGGAGGGGAGGGAAAAGAGGGAAAGAGGGTGTGTGTGTATGTGTGTGTGTGTGTTGTGTGGTGTGGTGTAAACCATGGGTGCTGGTTGATGGATGGATCTAGGTTCTGAAAAGCCACAGCTGCCCCACTCTTCCTAGAAAAAGATCCACAAGGAAAAGTGGCAGTATGTGGTTCAAGCATCTAGCATCCTCTTACTATTTCTGACCCGCATACTGCAGGACCCGTCAGAATGTGCGCTGGTCCAAAACGCTGAAGCAAGAGTGTGAGCATATGAGAGCATGTGAGAGAGAGGGATATTCACTTTGCGCGTATGCATCATAAAAATGAAAATGTGAAGGTTTGTTTTTTTTCGCTTTCCTTTAATTAGCCTTGTAAATATCAGCGCGTACGCTAAATTGCACATTCATGGTGTGTTCCGCATGTCTGTTTTCAATCAGTCTATTTCACATTAAAGTAAAGCATCACTCTTTTCTGTCACGGCTGCCAACAACATATAGAGACTGTACCTAGCACTGAATTTACCATTAAGTGCTTTTGTGTGTCTTTGCAAACCTGAGACTCTCAAATAAAAGAAATACCGTTAATTAATTTGATATTAAGAGAATCATTAATGACAGGTTTTAGCATCTTATGTCACTTTCCGAATCAGCAAAGCGGCTTATAAATTAAGATAAAACAAGGAGAACGTGTTGTTTCTACACATATTTTCTCCACTGTCCTTCACAGATTAAAACCTTAACAAATTTAAATACTTTTTACAAGTTTAGTGCGAATAACTGACATGACATCAGTCAGAAATCAGTGTCATCTGTTTGGTAAAGTCTTAAACTACATCACATCAAAAATCAAAGATGCAAGAAAGAGAAACAACCTAAAAACATGTGAATTATAGGGAAAAAAAGGCTAAAACAACACTATGGTCAAACGAGTGTAAGCGCTGAAATGATACTTGGGGTTTTAGATTACTACTATGTATTACATATATACACACATACACTTTTTTGACTCCATGCTGTAAGGAATATGAGCTTTTATGGTGTTTTATAGTGCCAGACAGACGCCAAAATGTAAAATATTACTTAAGTATACACAAAAATTGACAGATAAATGCATATATGGATCTAACAAACCATTCTTTAACCCTTTCATGCAAGAATTATATGAACTTTAATCAAGATTTTTTGATCCCTGAGTATCTTTATTCCTCTTTAGACATAAAAAACAAACAAAACAAAAAAAACAATGCGATTGAAAATTTTCATGGAATTGCAAAAATGCCCACTCAGCTGGTCACCATGCCTTTAATTTTTGAAGCAAAGAAACATGTATTCACCACTAAACTGTGTGAAAACTATAAAATAAAAGCATTTTTAACACTGCTAATCTGACGTTTTCTCACATTTTAACATACTCTAATACTAGTCACTACTCACTTCATGGAGATAATATGCCAAAAAAAAGGCCTTTTTGTTTAAAATAAACAAATAAATAAATAAAACTGCCCTGTCAATTACAGTCTAATAACAATAACAACCAATTGATTCACACTCAAACATGTCCCTGCAGATCAGGTTTATCAAGAACAACAAACTCACAGTAATGTATAAGACAACAGCTTTGAAGAGCTGTCCACTGGAGTGACCACTATGCATGAAAGGGTTAAATAATTAGATAACTGATAAAACAAAACATTGAAAAGGCAATAGGATTATTTCCGCAAACTTGATGCCATCAGTTACTACTTCTTATGAATATGCCGTAGACCTGTTTCAGTCTATACAAAATCCATACAGAGGTCCAACACACACACGTCATGTTGACCTTTACCTTAAAAGTAACATAGATGAAATGTAGAAACTGGAGGCAAAGAAAGGGATTTTATATTTACAACCTGAGCAAGAATTTAGATTTTCCCTTTTCTTCATTTGCACATCACATCAGAATCGAGTGCTGTTGTTACATCTAACCAACAGTGCAGAGTCCAAAAATAGCCACATGACACACATTTAAGATGCACTAAAGCAAAAAGTAGTTTCATTTAGAAACTGAAAGAACTGCATGTGACTTTTGACTGGAAAATGAAGATTAAGGTCTGATGAGAACAGCATCAGACTGACTTTTTGTTCCTTGACTGGTCATCTAGTCACTTCTGTTTCTATACGTATATTTAGCATCTCTTCGTGTTCTTCTGCAGTCGTGCCTCTGTCAGCTAATGTGTGTGAAAGCTAACAGATCACAAGTAAATAAATCCAATCCTTTCCTGCTTATCCCATGACACTGAACACGCATACATGTAAACACTTATGGTACACATGTGAATACACAGAAATCTGCACATACACAAACCACATCCACACACACAGATATACGCTCCGGCCTCTGCGATGCCCCATATTCCAGTTCCAGTTCTCAGGCTCTCAGCTCACTTGTTTTTTTCTCCCGCTGTCCTCAGAAAATAACTAATAGTACAATCTTCTTGCAGCCCTTCAGCGAACAACATCCATTCTAGCATGAACCCAGTGTCCCTTGTTCCCTCACCCATCTCCACTGCACACCCCCTCCCCTCCCAACCCCATCCCATCCCTGCTTCTAGAAGGTGAAGAAGTACAAAGAAAAGGATCAGAGCTTTTCCGATTCTTCCCTGGTTATTAACTACCATTTGTCCCCTCAGAGGGCTGTCCCTCCCATTAACCCAACTGATGCTCTTTTCTCATGGTAATCAGCCTGCTGTTGCTGCCGCCGCCACCGTCTCTGCTGCCACAACCACCACCAACACCGCTGCTGCTGCTGCCCGCAGAGGTGCAAGGAATTGTGGGGGATATTCAGAAGAGAAGACCTCCCTCTAGCTCAAAAACAGTGCTTTAGCTCTCTCTGTCTTTCTCTCTCTCTCTCAATCTCTCTGACAAACACATACAAGTTCACACTATGGGCTCAGACACACACATGCGCACTTCTATTGCACATACACACACACACCAATCACAGCACACATCTCACAAATAGACATGTGTGTGTATGTGTGTGTGTGTGTGTGTGAGCTTTCAGAGGCGAACACATTCACCAAATCACAAAGCCAAACATGAAACGTGCTGCCTCCAACCACAGGGGCATGGAAGTAATGTAAGGCAATGCATGGAAGTTAATGAGAAGAAGCTGGCTGGAAGCTGATGGACCCAGCAGAAAAATATTTTTGCAGAGTGCAGACCAGCTAAGAATGTTTGGGCATCAAAATAAAACGAATCATCAGGAGTTTATGACAGTGAAAAAAATATTTATAAGAAGGGCACTGTAGGATTTTAATTCTTTATGTAATGACAACCAGATTAGCAACAATAAGTGAAAAATATGTTTAGAGCTTGAGTACTGGACGTTTTTAATTCAACTGCAAAATACAGATACTTATTGTTATAAAAAATATTCCAACTGATGCAGTGTCATTTGCAGACACTGTCCCAAGTTAGGCTTTTAATAAATGACACTTTTACAAGAATAAAGGCTAAAACATATAGAAACTCCCTGAGGATGAACACACACACACACATGCTTTGACACAGATTAGGACACAAACAAGCCCAAAATAAGCCAAAGAAACGAAACCTATAGAACTATATATTTAGACTTTAATTCTAAAAATGGCTTAAAGGTTGTTCTTGTTATAACTCAGGAAAACAAATAGGTAGGGGTTGAATTTCTGAAAGCGCTCACATTTCACAAATTGACCTTTGATCTTTAAAAGTTTGATCGGACTCTATTACAGTCAGTTCCACGCGCTTTCGTCACTGCGCCTTCAGTTTGTGTGTAAAAACAGGTGCACGAGAATAACAACCGTCCTCACTTGATGTTTGAGAAACCTCTCGAGGAAATTAAATCTGCTGAAGCTCATGGAGGGAATCCATTGCTAACAGGGGTTGTTATAGTGAGAGAGTAGCAAACATCAACACATGGGTCTTGACTTGCACAGCGACTGGCAGCAACAAAGGCATTGTCTCGTGACAAACTCACTTCCATTTCCTTATTATGTAGCTGGAGGCCTTGATGGAATACGCTTGTCTCAGACATGCTGCAACAGTAAATACACATGTAGCAGTGAAGTGGAGGGAAAACACACTTTTCCCACCTTTGTTGATCTGCAGATTAAGAAAGTAGCAAGGCCGACTGGAACCAACTAAAGGACTCAGAGGAATATTTTTGGATCAACTCGCAAACTTAAGTGTGATTTGCTCATATTTGTGGAGCAGCTGTACAATATTTAAGTTAATTCATGTACATTCAGTTTATTTCCCACTTGTTGCTACTTTTTTCCTCCACAGATGATCACACTGAGCTGAACTGCACTTACAGCTCACATAAGTGTTACATTAAGTTACTGTCAGTGTAAGAACAAGCTCAGATATATTATTGCTGAAGAGTGCTTTTGCCTATATCACACCAGTGCAGGTGTAGCCTCTCTGCATGTACAACAAACCACAGGATGCCTGTGTACAGCTTCTAGCAGATTTAATGAAAACAAGTAAACACCTCCAAAGGTCTTCTACATGTCAGCTCCCTGAAGTCATTTGCTAACCAAACTAGCATGAAAGCACGAAAAATGGCCCAAATGTTTTAACAAAATCGCAGGCCATATGTTCATTGTAAACAATTCTTCAGAACTTGGTGTTACTTTTTGGAGCTCAGTTTTTATTTCCCTTTACTACCTGCTGCTAAATGTTCTTTAACGTTACCAAAGTTGAGTTTTTCTCCATTTCTGGTCTGTGTAAAAGCAGAAGCAAACAGCCAAGTCAACTATCAATAACAAGTGCATAAAGTGAACCCCCACACTTCAACCCAACCCCCCTTTTGCTCTTGGATGTTATTTACCCGCTTCCAGGGAAAAACCACACTTTCTCTCTCTTTCCACACACACACGCAGACACGCGCACGTACACACACACGCTCACGCGCACAAGCAGGAGGCAAGAAACACAAAACATCCGATCAGCGACAAACATGACACAAGTCACGAAGATAACCTAAGTGGAGAGGGGTCAAACACACACACGCAGTCAGCAACAATGGCTTCAAGGTTTTAGGGGATCGCCTGGATCTCAGTCCGACGACTCCTTTAAAGAATGTAACTGATGCACAACATGGAAAACAGATCCACGTTACACCGACTTTTATCTGACTTTTCTAGCCCTGGAAGCAACCACACACCACGGGACGTTCCCCTTCTATCTCCGCACTCCTCTGCAGAGACATGCCGCACTTGATAAGTATTCGGAAATTGCTTAAAACTTACCAGATCGCCGAAAACTTCCAAAGAACATCAAACGTCAACAGCGAAGGGGCCGCGGACAAAGTGCACCGAGTTTAACAACTTCACAGATTCGCATTTGCAACATATCAACCGAGCAAAAAAAAAAAGAGAAAGAAAGCCCAGTGAGGCAGAGGGGGCGATCGCGTAATTAAAAATTAAATATCCAGAGCCTTCCACCACGCGTCCACAAAAGACGCAAAATTACGCAAAGTCCGATTGCGTGATAGTAACAATACATTCATAACAATTCAACATCTCACGTCGATGTGTCAGTCAGCTAGAGATGAGAGTTGATAGAAAGCTCGTAAAAGTTGTTTAAAAGCCACACATGCACACACCAGGACGTGCAGCGACATTATGAGGTCTTACAGAAAAAAAAACGAGCAGTTTACCCACCAAAAAAGTTTCCAGCACCGCATTAGTCAATTTCACATGGAGCCCCGGTAACCTTCCATCCCGGACCAGACCAGAAACCCACCGTGGGACAGCCCACGCCACCGCTCCCGGCTCTTTTCTCTCCTCGATCTGTTGTTTTATTATTTTTTTCCTATTTTTTTCTATAATTTTTCTATATTCGGAGGCCTGAGAGTGTGTCTGGCTCTCCTCAGGCTGCAGCGGAGTTATGGGGCGGTAAGCATTGTGGGAGTTGTGACGTCAGGGCCACTTTCACAAAGTTTTTTTTTTTTTTTTTTCACTCAGGGACAGCTTTTACTGGTTTTTCAACAGCGTGCAGCCACTAAGTTCCAGTTCCACCAACAAATAGACAGGGACAGTCAAATCTGCAAATGCATACCTATAAAACCATATATTTAATATATTTAATAAAATATAAATGTCCTTTTCATCAGAACTTACGAGCCCAAAATATTGAAATACAGGCTATATCCAATGCTCTGGGTCCTTATTTATGTGAAAAATACTCAAGGCCGAGCATTAGAATTTATGTTAATGCTACTAACAATTATTTCATTCCAGGTGATGAATCATTTTTTATATAAAGTTTGAATATTTGAACTGGAATAATGTAAATTTTCTGTCTTTTTTCAGGGTTTATTCTCACTATCATTTAAAGAGTTAAAATGCCTGTTTAGTCCTTATATACTCACACTGGCTACTGTACAGCCAATAACAAAATGGAATAAGTTCAGTTGTTGTAGTTCAATGTATTGTTATGTTTGTGATAGTTTATAAAACTATACACCACAAATAAAACTGTCTTCAACTAGGCTATTATTAAAATGCTTGTTAAATGATATTAAGAGGGAATTACACTTTTTGTGTTATCATTACTTTATGTACTCTATTTATTTCATTGTGATATATGAATGTATTGGATTAAATTCTGTTTCAGCTGAAAATAAAAAATAAAATAAATAATTATTACATTGCTTCAATATGGTCCTACTTTGAGTATGTTCCATATTAAGTCAAGTGAAAGCACTTACTGATGTTTGTGTCACTACAAATGAATACTGAGGATTTATTTCATTTAATTCATCTGTGTGGAAAGAAAACTTTTTGAGTGATAATATAACTTTTTATAAATAGCCTGTTAAAAATAGTTTACAAATATTTAGAATATCCAATATATGATTGTAAAAACTACTTTTATGGAGCCAGTGGAACAATATAAAATGTTTATTTGTTTATTTGGGCTATAGCAGGAATCACTCAAAATTGTGTTTACCCTTTTTGTGTTATTTTGCTGCAAATGCGTCAACAAGTGACAACATGGAGGAGGAAAACGAAGAGGGGTTTTCAGTCCATCAGCAGGAATGTGAGTGAATGATCGCCCGGGCCCCCACGTGTAAAAAAAAAAAAAAAAATGCTATCGGCGGTGGTGGTCTCGTTTCTCCACCTTGTGTTTTTTTTTTTTTTTTTTTTTTTTGAGGGGGGTGAAAGAATTACTTCCAGGGCACATCAACCCGTTTCCTCATCACCCTAACCCCCCTCCAGCCCCTCCACAGGCTTTCCAACCAACAGCCCCACCAAGCCCGCAGGGTGAATGTGTTTGTGCAGAGAGGGAGTATGGGGGGTGGGGGAGCAGAGTCTTCAATAATGTTGCCTTCAAGGGCCGCCCGTCTGCTCATATTTTATATATATATGTTTAAGTTTGCATTTCTGTTACATTAACAGTGTGATACATTTAATCAAAAAAGATCCTCTAAAGTCATTCGAAAAAATTCAGAAACACGTTAGGTACCCATACAGTTTCCTATTTATTTGTGGGAGTAAACCATATGCACGGCTGATAGTTGAATTAATATTTTTTTTTGTCAAAAAACGCGTTCAGCCTGGTCTATAATGACATAAAGAAAAGGAAGTCTCATTTCAATAGTATATTACTATTAAAAAGCCTCCAGTTTATATAATAATTTTTTCCCTAATTTTTATTCATTAATTGTTCGCTCAAATTGCGACATTTCCGACCGGTCCTGAAAGCACCAAAAGCCTTTTGGCGTGTTCAATACATTTGGAGCGGGTAGAAAATGCCTGTTGTTCACAGCAAACTCCTCCAAATCACAATAGGTTTACTTACCTGTTGCTGCAGAGTTGGGAGAACACTTACAGAAAATGAAAAGGAGGCGTTTATTTCCATAAAGCAGAGGTCTGAAAATGCACATGAAAGTCTGAGGACAGTCATCAGTTGGAAGAAGAAATTACAGGTATTATTTAATCCTTTAGTGTTCGGGATTCATATTTTGTTTTATTTGAGAAGTTCACGTGTAAGTCGAGTTAAATGGAAAATAACCGAGGGGGAAACTGCATCAAAAAGAAACCGCAAAAACCCAAACTAAAATGCAAGAATTGTTAAAACATTTAGGCAGAAAATCAAAAGAGGGGGAGAGAAGAGTGATTTTTGAGCTTTTTGATGCCAAACCCTTTTTTAATCAAGCAAACATTTGTTTAAGAAACAACCCTGTGTAAAAAAAAAGAAAGAAAAAAAAGAAGAAGAATTGTGACTAGAGAAAATAATGGGTAATTTATTTATTCAGTTTCTTAAGGAGATTAATTGTTGGTTTCAAATGTTTTTGTTCTCATCAAAGTGTTGGGTTAAAAGCTCTTAAATAAATAAATAAAAATATAGTGAGGCTGTGCACCATACCAAGGTGACAATGAATTCTCAATGTTAAATGTTAAGTTTCTTTATGAATACAATTAAATAACTGCAGGGAATAAAATATTACTAAATAATAGAGTTGAGGTGAATTAGACTGATGAGCTTACATTAAAATGTTTTTTAAAAATCTTTTTTTCCCAGTGAAACAAATAAACTGATCATCTGTCAGTTAATATGAATAAATTTAAGACTTTATGAATGAGTTAAGATTTGATTTAATTATTGCAGTTAATACTTGCATTTTGTTTAATCATCTGGGTTAATGGATATCTTACTGGATATAAAAACATTAATAGGATTTTGATCAAATGATTTCTGAAAATGTGTTTTAATTCATCATTTTCTTGTTATATTTATGTGAGACCATCATGAGCTGAGTGTGAGGGGAAAGAAATTAAATAATTTTAAATGTATGCCCAAAGTCATCCGATTATTAGGTTTATTCAAAATAACTGATATCATCTGTATAAAAGTCACAAAAACATGAACCAGTAGTTTGATAGATTGTGATTAAATCTATGTAACAGTGTATGTGTTGTGTGATTTTTCTGCTCAATAACCGCTGTGATGGAGCAGCATGTTCACAGATTTGTTTGACTGTTATTTTTAACGTTTTATAAGTCACACAAATGAGCTATGGTTATAAGACTGGCCTTAATGCTCTGTTAGGTATGTAAAAATAAGTTTCACTTGTCAGTTCTGGCTGCAGTTTGGTGCAGTTGTTTTGGTTATTTTCCCCCTTGAGGATGCTGTAGAATAAACAGAATCTAGACAGGAGCAGATGATAGAGGAGCAGAAGGTTTAAGATGGATGAGGTGAAGTGACTTCCCAGCATAAAGAGGGAGACTTCTTTCATTTTTGCCATTGTTTGTTTATTTGGATTACAGTGTGGTTGGTGTGACCGCAGTCAGGTTGATTGCAGTTGCGTGGTGGTCTGTTATTTGTGGAGTTGTGGAGCGATTTTTAACTATCTTATGAAACGCCACATAAAGCTGTGGTACTGAGTTCCACTCCTCCTTCTCTTTTCCTCCTTGCTGTGATTCCGCTCTCCCTCTCTGGTCTTCCCATCTGTCCCCAGAGCATCCAGGAAAACCTCTGAGATGCAGAGAAACCACCCTGGAAGCATGACAAGCATGGGCAGCCTCCGAAGCAGCCACTCCCCTGCCTGTCTCTGGCCGCCTACCACGCACCTAATCAGTCCTGATTAGATGCACTGTAAGAGATGAGGAAGCCAGCCTTTCAGAAGTTATGATGACAGGACAGAAGAAAGCAATGGGCTCCCTTAAACAAAGCCTTCATCAGACATTGAGCAGAAACATCTGCGTCTGTTTATGGCGGCGGAGTACAACAGTAGTCACATCTCCAACTGTTCCTCTAGTGTCATCCTAATTTACCTCCTTAATTTCTATACCTTCTTCTGTCACAGCTCTTGTTTTAAAAACCAACAGCTTCACAATCACACACACACACAAACACAAACTCAAACCTCAAATAACATGTGCAAAATTTGGCATCTTTGCCTCTTTAAGCCCCATCTACACAAACATAAATGATCCAAAATCAGCATCAGTGAACACAATAGCAATTAGCAAGGGGGACAATTTGTTCACATCTGGAGTGTATTTCCTTGCCACCAGAAAAACCGAGCAAACTCTTCTCTCAGGGTCTAGCGTGGTGGGAAATGACTATGTGTGTTTTTATGTGTTTTGTTTAAAACAGATGGGCGGTTTACATTAGTGGAGATGGGCGATAAACAGCTTAGAAAGGATGGGGAAACCGCCGGACACAAAGACAAAGACATCACCGCTGCTTCCAGTGCCCAGACATGAAATTGATGCCTGTTGTGGACATTCATGATTTTCTCACTGGTTTTGTTTGAGTTTTCTTTAATTATAGTTTTGTAAAAATAGTGTGTGTCAGCCTCGTATATTTTAATGTGCCTGAGACTAAAATTATTCTGCTTGATTCCTGTGCAAAAAAAATGTTTCAAAGCTTTAACCAGGATTGGGGTGTAACTGCTTTCTGTAGATCTTTTTTTTTTTTTTTTTTTTTTGTGTTTGCAGCATAAAAAGTCAACTACTAGTGCCATCTGGAGCTGTACCAACAGTAATATAAAAGCAGACAATACCTGATTACAAATCACCCTAAAATCAACCTGTTAATGTTTCCAACCCAAACTTTACACAATATGCTGCTTGGATGGTGTTCCTGCACTGATAGATACCTCACGATCCCATCCTGTGGCTGTGATGTAACTATTGAGCATCTGGTGTTTGATAAGTTCAGGCTATAGCACAGCGTAAGACTTAGGGAGGTCTATCTCAGCTGGGACTCACTGCTCTCTGATGAGGTGGGGTATCAGGTCACAGCCAGCCGGCTGCAGCAGGTTGATAAGGTGGATGGGTGGAACATGGAGTATCTGGTCCGGTTAAACATCTACGTCATTAAGGCATGCTGCTGCCAACAGGGGTTCCTACACAACTAAAAATAAAAACAGACATTATGTCGACAGATTTTGTTAGCTTTGGCAAGTTCTCTAAAAATCTCTCAATTTAAATAAATGGTAAGAGCCAAAATGACTATGGTCTATGGATGATGAAGATTAATATGTACAGTTTGATCTTAAAAACTGTCCTGTTCGATTTAACTCTGTACAATACATTTTCACACTGTCACACTGCATTATTCCACCTCTGGTCTGAACTTGGCAAAGCTTCCCCACCAGGCGTTCTGATAGTGACATTTTTCATTAAGACTTTAACTGTTTTTAATATAGAAGGTTCTTTGTTTAATGTCTTCTATATATTCTGTATCTCTCTGTCATTATGGCAGAACTTTTGTTGCAAAATAGACTGTGATTCTTAACATTTTTTAAAAGTTGCATAAATAACTTTCAATGGTGTTTGACATTAAAGAAGGGTTTCAAGATCCCCTTCTTTTTATTAGACAGGAAAACTGATGTCAGTAAGAAGTTTAAGAAAACTAAAACTAGGTTGCAAATACATATGTACTCAGTGACTGTTAGATTGCACCACATGCACTAGTCACAGCCTCCAGCTGAACTGAAAGCAAGGTCGTCAGTAACAACACAGAAAGGTCAACAGGAGGCGGGTTGTTTGAGGTTGACTACCTTATTTCCTTGTTCTGAAAGGCCACAGGCAGAGAGCTGTGTCTGTTATTCTGCTTCAAGCAGCAAGTAGAGAAAAGAGGCAGAGGTACCATCCATGCAAGAAACATGCGTGACATATATGGATATGTAGATCTGCAAGCGTCACCTTCTTCCTCTGTAGCAAAGTTATGTGACTGAGGAACTTATAGATCCAAAAAGAGAAATGAAATTGTTAAAACACAGGACAATGAGTCAGAAATACATAAAAATCCCAAACATGCACAGTCTCACTACATGTGTTACAATTCTCTCCAGGTTGATATGATTATGTATCGTCATTATCCCATGACACTTTTATTAGCACCACACGTGGATCCAATAGATATGGAAAAAAACTTTAGTAAATCAGTACCAGGTCTACATTTTCATATCTTTTTGTTTTTCCATGTAATTCACTCACCTGAAGGAAGTCTCTCTCTCTCTCTCTCTCTCTCTCTCTCTCTCTCTCTCTCTCTCTCTCTCTCTCTTCTCATTCTCAGGCTGTGAGTTGTGGTTCTTTGCATTGTTATCATTGCTGTCATCTCTAACAATGAAAAACAGTGTGTGTTCAAGGGATGGGGGAGGAGCAGACACAGTGAACGACACAGGAAAAGAGGGAAAGAACAGCCAGCTGTCGAGCATCAGAGAAAAGAAAAACGTGAGTGATTGAATACAAAGAGAGAATACGTTAGACTGGGTTGGCTGAACTGGAGGATGTGGAGGGATTAACTCTGAGAAGTAACCTCCACAGTGAGGGCCAAAATCGAAAAACATTTCAAAGTTCTGCTTGGGAAGAACTACTTTTTTGAAAAAGTAATGAATTAAACACATAAACTATGGAGCGGTTTCATCATCCTTGTTCAGAGCTGTGTTTACTTTTTGGTGTTAAGATGTGAGTAAGTATTTTTGGAGTAATAATGAAAAACAAATTGCGGGCAGATCTTATCAGTTTTGTCTCTCAGCATCCAAACAGTGGATAACAATGTCTTTACTGTGACATATTTAAACAATTATCAGTGGATTCAGTCAAACAAGGCAGGCTGGCAGAGAGTCCACAGATTTAAAGGAGAGTAACAAAGGTTTGAGACCGCACCCCAACCACATGTTGCCATGCCTACCCACTACACTGGGTCTGGGCATGTTGAACACACATGTGAGCATCTAATGAAGAACCTAATGACAGAGCTCTGGATCTAAATCTTTATCATTGAACATAGCAATGATTGGGTCCAGCTGATTTCAGGGAATCCAGGGGAAAATGCAAAAGGGAGATAATGAATTTTTTTTCAAATTGAACTTTGCATGGGTTTGTTTATTCATCTGCAAAAATGATCAGCAGAGAAAAGACAAATAGCAAGATATTTTGCTGAATAACTTATCATTGTCTGTTTCTTATAAAACTGTCATTTTATTGCAAGGTGTAAAGATGTGGGCAGCATCTGTGGCATGCAAATATTAAATGTTTGTGTCGTATCATGAATAACTTCCGTTGGTATAGAGAGGTGAAAATGCACTACTTCTCTAAATGTAATAACAAAAATAAATGTCTCAAACATCATTTTGACACAGAGCCACATAGTAAATAAATGTCTTAAGAATCAGAGTTGTAATAAATGTCATGGTAAATATGTTTTTCATTGCCTTTTCCACTGCAGCTATGCAAATTAAGTTAACACTATATAATAGAAATAGTGATATGATCTCACATCCTCATTTTCTAAGAGCTTTGTTAGGTTTTTCAACATTTAGGGTCTCGTTTTGGACTGAAATTTTCACACTTTATCCACCCTAAATGTAAATGTGGCAAAAACAACTTACAGCTCTGGGGAAAAAAGAGACCACTACAAAACTATCACTGTCTCTGATTTTTCCATTTATACAGTAGGTATGTGTTTAAGTAAAATGAACATTATTGTTTTATTCTCTAAACTACTGACAACATTTCTCCCAAATTCCCCATAAAATATTGTTATTTAGAGCATGTATTTGCAGAACATGACACATGGTGAAACTAACCAAAAAAATGTAGGTGTTTTTAATCTTCAAAGAAAACCAGTTCATACTTTCTCAACAATTGAATATTCATTCATTTTCTATACCCGCTTTATCCTCACTAGGGTCACGGGGGTCGCATGGAGCCTATCCCAGCTACTT
>JAQQZY010000027.1:24186352-24217925 GCA_030068375.1 Ostorhinchus rueppellii | reverse complement strand
CCTTATAGACTGTATATACTCCCCAACAGTAGGTGGAGGTAGACGTCATCTTGACTCGAAGAAGAAGCGGGCGAAGGGCCAGTGCATGCTGGGATATCACATGAACCACAATGGCGGTTAATCAGCGAACTTTTCATGCCCTCAGTCTGATATGTTTACTTTCTTCACCTCTCCTCCAATCCTTTTGGACTTCTGCCGAAGAATTAAAGTGGGATGAGAATGGCTACGTTTTGTACTGCCCGTGCATGGGTAAATGATTATTTGCAGTTCTAACTTAGGTTTTTGTTGTAATTTGTGTTACAAACAGAACAGCTCGCGAATCTAAAACTCGACTCACTCAAGTAAAAGTGATCTGGCAAAAAAATATAAACCGAAGGTTTCTGTGGACGGTGCTGTAAGGAGTTCATTTCGACAGTCTGTATAAAGCCAACATAATTCAACTAAAACAAAACAAAAACAACATCTTGTCAGTCTTGATTTGGGAAAATAAGATGTATACAATCTTTGGAGTAGGTGTCGCTGAATATAACTCTTTGGTCTTATTCATACAGTGAATTTATGATCCTGCATGAGAACTTGTGTGTCTGAATTCATTCCACACATAAAGACTCTCTAGGTTTTATGAACCTAATACAGCTCTTGTTTTATAAGTGTTTTATAGAGTGTGCCTACACTTCCCATAAGCCCCTGTTGTCTTGGTGCTTTGTTGTAAAGGTATAAAGTGTTTTTTTGTCTTCATGTACTTGTTTAGGTCGTTTTGGAAACCAGGCAGATCACTTCCTGGGGTCATTGGCTTTTGCTAAGATGTTGAACCGTACCTTAGCAGTCCCTCCTTGGATAGTTTATCGTCACCATACACCCCCTTACACAAATGTAAGTACAGTCACTGCTGAAGTTTTGATCGTTTTTTGTATGTAGTCACTTAAGCTCTCAAAATAAGTTTTACTTCTTCATGAATGTCTCTTTAAATGCAGCCTATGAGGATACAATGATGTGCTTATTACACATGCTCTGTGCGTATTTTGTATGATTTATTAACTTATTATTTTTATCTGTTTAGGAGCTTGCTTCTGTTCACGCCACTGCACGTATTCACACCTTTTAGACTCAACAACAATATATTCTTGTTAGATTAGAATTAACACAGTCTTTTCTTCTATTTTCTGTTTTGTTTAGGTCCATGTTCCCTACAAGGAGTTCTTCCAGCTGGAGGCCTTGTCTGCCTACCATCGTGTGATCAGTTTGGAAGATTTCATGGAGAAACTGGCACCCAAACACTGGCCGTTAAAACAGAGAAAAGCCTACTGTTTTGAGACTGCTGCTCAGAGGAGTGCAGACAAGAAATCTTGCCCAATGAAGGTAACAACCCAGTTGGATAAAATCATAATACCCATATTTTGATTAAAAGTGTCAGAACTACCCTATTAAAAGCCCAGTTGTGACTAACAGAAATAATACAGTCCATAGTAAAATCAATAATAGAGTAAATGAAATGGTAAGGGCGAAATGCTGCCATCTGGTGGCCTGTTCAAAGTCAATCAGGAAGTACAGGCCTATAAATATGTTTATATGTTTACTTGTTCTGAGATAGAAGGATTGTGGTTCATTTTCAGGATGGGAACCCCTTTGGTCCTTTCTGGGACTATGTTGGGGTGGAATTTGACAAGTCTGTCTTGTTTGGTGGCATTTCCTTCAGTGCTTACCACCAGCCTCAATGGATGAAGAAGTAAGTACATATTTGGACAACCAGACTGCAAACTCATTTGTAATTCTAATGTCTTACATAACATAACAAACACGTCATATATATATATATATATATATATATATATTACATTATATTACATTATATTACATGACCCTGTGATTGCCTTGCCTTCTGTCATTCTGATAATGATGTCCTGTTTGAAAAGGTTCCCTCCCTCTGAGCACCCAGTGCTGGCACTGCCTGGAGCTCCTGCACAGTTTCCAGTGATAGAGGAACATGTTGGACTGCAGCGATTTGTGGTGTGGTCAGACAAGATGGTAAAAGAGGGCGAAGAGCACATTTCTACCCTGCTGACTAGACCATATGTTGGTATTCATCTAAGGATTGGCATCGACTGGGTCAGATAAGCTTCATGACTAATTGCTCACATAATTTCTTCATCAACTTTCAACTGCCTGTTATACCTCTCATCATCTAATGACATCTGAATCTCTTTGTTCCTCACTTACAGCAAAATGCTTGCAAAATGCTGAAGAGTGGTGATACAGGGCCTCACTTCATGGCCTCCCCTCAGTGTGTCGGTTACAACCGGCAGTCAGCCCTACCTCTCACTATGACCATGTGCCTTCCTGACCTGACAGAGATCCGTAGGGCTGTCAAACTGTGGGTGAAGAAGACCTCTGCTCGCTCTGTCTACATTGCTACTGACTCAGAATCACACAACAGGGATATTGAAAAACTCTTCAAGGGCAAGGTGGGTTTTGGGATAACTGATTTACCAAATTTTAAAGTGAACCAGTTTGATTCGTTAGGTGTCACCTAAACCTATTTAACATGAACAAAGCAGTGGTATTTTAAATGGCTTGTATGACAGACAATTTGAAGCACTAGTTTTGTCACAGTTAAAAACATTTCATAGATTTACAAACGCACTTACAGACACAAAGTAACAGTACTGACGTTGACCTTTATTCATACAAGATAGCTTTATTATCACCTGTGTTAAAATCCCTTACCTGGCTATTGTTTTAAATATTTGGTTGTTTATTTGTGCATTTTACACAGGTTAATGTAGTGACTCTCCAGCCAGACTCAGCTCAGATGGACCTGTACATCTTAGGCCAAGCTGACCACTTTATCGGCAACTGTGTTTCATCCTTTTCTGCCTTTGTAAAGAGAGAGCGAGATGTCCATGGCCTTCCATCATCCTTTTT
This sequence comes from Ostorhinchus rueppellii, assembly GCA_030068375.1. NCBI lineage: Eukaryota > Metazoa > Chordata > Actinopteri > Kurtiformes > Apogonidae > Ostorhinchus > Ostorhinchus rueppellii. Next base: position 24,215,003 of record JAQQZY010000027.1, on the reverse strand, counting down.
TGGCATGGACAAACCTGGGAAATCCAATCACAAAGAGGAGCTCTGAGTAAAAGTGCCATGTGACTGCCCTGTGTTACACACTGATGCTGGATGACTGTCATGAGGAGCCTGTGGAAGGCAGACAGTATTAATGTTTCAAAGAGAAGCACAGTAGTTTTTTTTACTTCAGTTTAAAGGGTTGATAATGGGTTATAGGATAGATACTTTTATTCAACAGTAGTGTTTATGAAACCTTGAAAACATAGATGACGCTGCTACCAAAAACCTTTTTTATTTGTTCTGCTACATATGTTGTATGTGTATGTATAAGTATTTTTATGTGTCATTTTAAGATTTGGCTCCTACAAATTATGTCTGCCTGCCTTTATACATCACGACATGCTAGTGTTCAGCATGTAAATCCAGCTTCCCTATCATTTCCTTTCATGACAGCTATATTCTGTAGCTGACACCCTGTTCTGCGAAACCAAAACCTCTGGTGACCCGTGTTAATCCTGGAAACGAGCAATTGCAGTGTCATCATGTACAATCATGTTCTCTTTTCTGTTGCCCTTGTCCTCTGTTTCTTTCACTACCTTTCCTTCCTTTCCCATCCATCTCTCTCCAGCTTGCTCTTTCCTGTCCTCTTTGCCCTCCATTCCAAGGAGAGCACAGTAACTGATCCTGTACATACTAATTATAGGGAGGAAAAAGGACAGCGGTCTTTCCACCTCTCACTTTACTAGGACCAAAAACTGACAAAATGCTCTAGTTTGAATGTTAAGCAGACAGCATTACTGTTTTATGAATGTGAATTTTTTTTTTTTTTTTTTTTTTTTTTTTTTGATGGCGACATAGTTGATTTGCACAGTGATTGAAATGATAAAAGTGGGAATGAGTGGCATGTTAATTGTGTTCCTCTGTGAAAACAGTGCATGCATTTGTACCTTTAAATCCTTTTCTACGGTATTTTTCATCAATAAATGGATGCACTCATTTTTTTTTTTTTTTTTTACAAAGAAACTACAGTCTCTGTTTATCTTTAATCTGTGACTACAGATGAATCAGCTGATATGCTAAACTGTTGGGAGAATTTGAGAGTTGGTTGCCAGATGTGAGAAAGATTTTACGAATTTTTTTTTTTTAGCAGTCTACGGAGACATTTTTGGCAAAACTGCATTCAGGACACTCATCATAGACTTCATGGGATTGTATTTTTGTCTTTAATATATGTTGTCAACTATTCACTGCCTGTGACTATAAAATATTGCTTATTTTTAATCATATTGTTTAGAGGGATGCTAGTAGAATCTGGCAACCCCGCAGTCGTACCGTTGTGGGGATGAGCCGCGGCTAACGGCAGGCTGGGAGTTTTGGATTAGCGTGAGCTAACCTTCGCCACTGGTAGGTTAGTTAAATCTTTAACGATGCTTCTGAATATGTCTGAATGTGCATACGGATTTGGACGGGATGGGGTTTAATGGTCAAATTGAGCTTATTTAAATGTTTTGAATGCAAAGATGCCCATGCTAACTGTTACCAGCGTTAGCCAGGTAATGCTACCAGACTTGTAGCTTAGGTTACCCGTGTGTTTGCGGTTGCTAGGCCGGTTTTGTGGTCTCTTCATGGGCTCCACTTTGCATAAGCTAACGTTGATTAGCTGAGCCGCTGTCTCAAAGAAATGTCGCCAACAGTAATTCAGCAGCTACTATTAAGTTCAAGGCGAATGAACATGGTGTGACTCGCGTCAGCTGCTGTCATAACCTGAAGGTCCAGGGTTGTTCAGATAATCTCGCAGTAGTTGCAGGTTAAAGAGCTAATTTTAGTCAGCTAAATTGGGGTTACCTAGCCCTTAGAGCAGGTCGTAAAAATCGATCTCCACCCTCGTCAAATATGAATAGCTTATGTATATTGACCCACTAAATGTAACTTCCCCTTTCTGGGATGTCTTGCTGTGTTATGGTCCTGATCGATGAAATACATTTTTAGCTAAATCATTGCTCGCTGGAGCTCAGAGCCGCTTTGGATCTACATCAGACTGTTAATTGTGCTGCTGAGAGTCATGCCCACTGTCATTACATTCTAGCATTGCTAACTGTTTTTATCTTATCCTGCAGGGTCTAATGTGGGCACTTGTGTTTGTGAGCTGGTCCTGAAGCTGCACTTTGCAGACAGAGGGTACATCGTGGGCTGCCACTGACTCCACCATGTCTAAGAGCAAGAGCGCCGAGTCAGTTAAGGTGGTGGTCCGTTGTCGCCCCATGAATGACAAAGAACGGGCAGCCAAGTTTGAGAAAGTGGTCTCTGTAGATGTCAAGCTGGGCCAAATCATTGTCAGGAATCCCAGGGAGGCTTCTGGCAGTGAAGTACCCAAAATCTTCACTTTTGATTCAGTCTATGACTGGAACTCCAAACAAATAGATCTGTATGATGAAACCTTCAGGCCTCTGGTTGAATCAGTTCTTCTTGGATTCAATGGAACTATCTTTGCTTATGGTCAGACGGGTACAGGGAAAACATACACTATGGAAGGGGTAAGAAATGACCCAGAAAGGAGAGGGGTGATTCCCAACTCATTTGAGCACATCTTCACCCACATTTCACGGTCTCAGAATCAGCAGTACCTGGTTAGAGCATCATATCTAGAGATTTACCAAGAGGAGATCAGAGACTTGCTCTCCAAGGATCAGTCTCGCCGCCTTGAGCTCAGGGAGAGACCTGACACGGGTGTGTATGTCAAAGATCTTTCATCATTTGTAACCAAGAGCGTGCGGGAAATCGAGCATGTCATGAATGTGGGCAACCAGAATCGTTCAGTGGGCGCAACTAACATGAATGAACACAGCTCACGTTCTCATGCCATTTTTGTTATCACTGTTGAATGCAGTGAGTTAGGTGTGGATGGTGAGAACCATATCAGAGTTGGAAAGCTTAATTTGGTCGATTTAGCAGGTAGTGAAAGGCAGACCAAAACTGGTGCCCAGGGGGAGAGGCTTAAAGAAGCTACAAAGATCAATCTGTCACTTTCTGCTCTGGGGAATGTTATATCAGCTTTGGTGGATGGCAGGAGCAGTCATATTCCCTACCGTGACTCAAAACTCACACGCCTGCTGCAAGACTCTCTAGGGGGAAATGCCCGTACTGTAATGGTTGCCAACATTGGCCCGGCATCCTACAATGTAGAGGAAACCTTGACAACACTGCGCTACTCCAACAGGGCTAAGAACATCAAAAACAAACCTCGCATCAATGAGGACCCCAAGGATGCCTTGCTTAGGGAGTTCCAGGAGGAGATCGCAAGGCTGAAGGCACAGCTGCAAAAACGCTCAGGAAGAAAGAAGAAAAGGAGACAGAGGAGGAGGGCAGGGGAAGGGAGCGATGGTGAGGATCTGGAAGAAGGAGAAACTGAGGATGATGATGAAGATGGGGATGACAAGGGGGAATACTGGCGGGAGCAGCATGAAAAGCTGGAGAGAGAGAGGAAGGCAATCATGGAGGATCACAGTTTGGTGGCTGAGGAGAAAGTTCGGCTGCTTAAGGAGAAAGAGGAGAAAATGGAAGACTTGATGAAAGAGAGGGAGGCAGGCGAGATGCTCGCAGCTAAAGTCAAGGTAAGCAGATGAGTGTGTTTAGAGAGGTTACAGATGTGCTGAAGTAAACAACACTAACTGAAAAAGCTTTAACTGTGAATCATTCAGTCCAGTGGTGTTAAATTCTTTGACCAGAAATGTCTACACAATACAAGCCTGAATATATTCACCAAGTCAATAGATCATGTGCTTCTAGTTGAATCTTTCATGCATTCCAATGTGTGGGAAAGTTCAAATGCTTTTCTGTCATATGACTTAAAATTGGGTCATCCTTTTTTTTTTTTTTTTTTTCGTGGTTCCTCCAGGCAATGGAGAGTAAACTTCTGGTAGGTGGGAAGAACATAGTGGACCACACCAATGAGCAACAGAGAATGCTGGAGCAGAGGAGGCAGGAAATTGCTGAACAGGTTAGTATATTCATAAAGATTGGCAAACCAAGTAAAGATGAGCTGTATTTAGTTAATGATGGTCAAAGGTCATCAGAATTGTAATTACAGGAGAGAGGAACACTGTTTTGAGGCAGTGAGTGAGGCTATGTTCACATTTGACTCTCAGTTTTTATGTTTTTGCTGTTGTTGTTGTTGTTGACATTATAATTTCAAGCGACTGCCCTCAGACTTGGGCTGCTCGATTATGGAAAAAATCAATATCACGATTATTTTGGTCAATATTGAAATCACGGTTATTCAAATGATTACTTTTGAGTTTCACAATGCATTTATTCAGCATTTCCTTCGCTCTCAAAAAACACTTTATTTGTTATTGATTTGTTATTGAAACATTCAAATTGAAAATAAATTTTGGCTACAAATGTGTACTTTACAGCTGTTATGGAATGGAATGTACTGCGCATGCACGTCTCTGAAATTGTGTAAAAAAAAAAAACCCCAGAAAATAAATAATTTCAACTCGATTATGAGTTTTGAGATTGTTTGACAGCAAAATAAAAATCGTGATCAAAATTTGATTAATTGCACAGCCCTACCTCACTGTGAATGTGTGAACAGTCTATGACCCTGACATGACCCGCATGCGCAGAAGAACACATGACATCACATCCAACACACTGTGTTTATGAAAGTAAATATGAATCTTGCCCAGTCCCACCACCTCCAGCTCTGAATTGTGGCGCCTGTTGTATTTCAAGGACTTCAAAGTTAGATGAAATGCGACATGACCATTGAGACTGAAAGTGCATTGCAAAACATCAGATATGTATCTGATTTAGTATCACATATGAAAGTGGCATGGGTCTAATTTGAAAAAAAAATTGACTTGTGTTGTTCACATATTGTCATAAGAAATTAGATAATGGTCATAAATGGGCAAAAAAGTCAAATTTGGGACGTTTTTTCAAAGAGTGTGAATGCAGCCTTAGAGATGGGTTTCTGCAAGGAAGAAAAAGTCTGATAAACAATAGTGTGATCAAAAACAGATAGATGTCGACATAAATTGACTGTGTTTATTATAATCCATGTCACAGCTCAAGTAAAATAATGTGGTCATATGAAAAGAATGAAACTGATGATTTCTTGTGTACCGTAACCGTTCTGTAAATATCTAAACAAGGATATTAGACGCATAAATGCATATAAACATTGCAAGTAACAGTATAGTGTTGGTTATAAACTTTTCCTTGGCCACACTTATGATTATTCAGTTACAAGGAGTTTCACAACAGGGACTAATAATGCATATTGTCACATTATGGTAGTTTAATCCAGATAGAAATAGGCTTTACATTACATCAGTAAATGTCTTTAAATGTGTTAAATTGACTTGTTGAAACCTGCACAAACTCTCAGAAGACACCACATATGCTTCCACTGTAATTACTCATTACATTTTGTACTTAAAGTTTTTGTCCTTGTTGTGTCCCTTTTGATATTTTTGACATTTACTTTTTTTTTTTTTTTTTGCTGCGCTTCATCCCTTACCTGGCTGCCAGACTTTAAATTGATACCAACCGTCTCATTAACAAACGTGTGTGTGTGTGTGTGTTACTAGAAACGGCGAGAGCGAGAGATGCAGCAGCAGATGGACAGTCGTGACGAGGAGACTCTAGAGCTGAAGGAGACGTACAGTTCTCTGCAGCAAGAGGTCGACATCAAAACCAAGAAGCTGAAAAAGGTAATGGCTACAACTTGATCTGTCATCTTAACAGCTGTCCTTCCTGTCACATTTACCCACTGGCAAATGACAGTTGTTTCTAGTCTCCATGAATCTAATCAATGATTCTGTCCTCTCTCCCTCTGTGTCCTTTAGCTGTTTGCCAAACTGCAGGCGGTGAAGGCAGAAATCCGCGACATCCAGGAGGCGCACATCAACGAGCGCCAGGAGCTGGAACAGACCCAGAACGAGCTGACCAGGGACCTCAAACTCAAGTATGGAGTCTGCGTATCTGTATGTTACCTGGCAGGAAGACACGGATCAATATGACGCCTGTTAGGGACACTGAGGAGCTCTAAACTGGATCTGATTTCATGTGTTTTTTTGTTTTGTTTTTTTTAAGCACATTTTAAAAAATTCTAGATTCTTTAAACATGTAAATTGTTGAGTGTAGTGATTTATGACTGATGCACATACACACAAAGACTTGATTTGATGCATGTAGAGTTTTACAGAACTTATCACCAGTCCGATTCCTCTGTTAGACGGTTATATTTAATTATGTATAAATGTGAAATTCCTTACTTGCAGTTTTTTAAACCACTGTCTGACACCAGTAGACTTCCTCTATATTTATCTGGTCTCATCTTACCCCTTTTATCTCGTCTCATCTTACAACTTTTATCTGGTGTCATCTTACTGCTTTTACCTGGTTTCATTTTACTGCTTCTTTGCGATTGTTTCTGCTTTCTTGCCTGTTGTCTTTCTGTCTGATGGGTGTGTTGTTCCGTCTTGCAGGCATTTGATCATTGAGAACTTCATTCCATTGGAAGAGAAGAACAAAATAGTCAACAGGGCTTACTGTGACGAGGAGGACGAATACTGGAAAATGAAGCCCATCACACGTATAGAGGAGTAAGTCTGTGACTAGTCTCACACGCTGTCTCACATGTTTTTGATAAAGTATGGGATTCACATGTGGACTGTTTGTCCTGTTGTCTAACTGGGTAGGTTGTAAAAGAGTATATTGTTAACCATGATGCTTGTCTGTTTCAGTGACCACCAGATGATGACCAGGCCTTTGTCTGCTGTTGGATACCGCCGGCCTCTGTGTCATCATGCACGCATGGCTATGATGCTGAAGCCTGACATGAGATATAAAGTAAGTTACACTTCTTTTCTTACCTTTTTTAGTAGCAAATATATTTACACATAAAAACCCAGCCGTACTTTTGCTTTTGTCATCCTTTTCTTGTTTCGGTAAGTGTGTTACAAGACTTGAGGATATGTTAGCAGGGTGTCCGCAAGTGTTCAAAAGGTCATGAAGGTATTGTTTCTGTCATAAAGTTACATTAACTTAATTTCTTTCATTAAATCAGTGTTTTTCGACGTGAGATTCAAATTGGGTCACCTGAAATTTGTAGTAATTGCAGTAATCCCTGTACATAAAAGACATGACAAACCGAAGCTGAAGCACTGTGGTACTGTTTATCTGTCATACGTTCACTGTGGTCAGTTTCAGATGCTGCTGCTCTTTCATAATTCATAGTTTGAGGTATTGTTTGTTCAGTATTAATTGTCAGAACTGTAAATACAAGCTGGACTGAGTGTACATATCCTGTAATTATTATACTTTCTTTTTTCTTTTGATCAGACAAGGTATATTTTTTAGATGTTATCTACTTGTTACCCTGTCTGAACAAAAGAAAAAAGAAAAGTATAATAACGTTAACAGAAGACAAAATGAACCTTATTAGCTTGTACATATCCTGACCCAGGAAAATAAAATTCTCTCTTTGTGCAGTAATCTCAACCTAGCTTTTCTGCTTCCAGCTGTAATAATATACATTATACAGCCGAAATATCGTCTAAAATGAATGTTTATTTGCAACATAGTATAGCAAACTAATTTTTGCAAAAAAAAAAAAGAAAAAAGTCTCAGTATTGAATGTCTGGGGTCACCAGAAATTTGTGACGTTAAAATGGGGTCATGAGCCAAAAAAGGAAAAAAAGGCTGGGAACCACAGTGTTAAATGGTTTTGGGGGAAAATTTCATCAGATTGTAACGAAACTGTAGAATTAAACCAACATGGGAACAATGACCAAAAATGGGTATAAGGCCTGAAGTCAAAGGTTTTCAGAATTTGGAAACACACACCAAAAGATTACATGTAAACATAGATGACCTGATGCTGCCTCACATTAGCTTCAGTGTTGAACCACAGAGCATCAGAATCAGAATCCTCCACTCTATTAATCCCAGGAGGAAATGATTGTGTGTTATAGTTGTTCACTTCAAGTGTAATAGACTTGAATTAGGACAGAAATGTGTACAAAATGTAGTAGACAGTATATTATTCAATATGATAATGGAGGAAATATACATAAATAAGTGTGGATTGAGTGCAATAAGTGTGAGTAGATCAGTATAATGGCTGGATCTGAATTCCGATCACTAATTACAGCCGTCAGTCAAATATTTATGTCCCTTACCTGCCAGAAAACTGCTACGAGCAGCCAAAAACCTCCCATCATGTATAGATTCTGAGCCAAGGAGTAGATGCTTAAGTGTTATTTTGTTTTGGACCGCTTGAATTATGGTACCAAAAGGGTTTAATGCAAACTGTGGAGTTCAGTCAGCATTTATTGGAGCGTGCCCAGCTGGCATATCATAATGTGGTCAGTGGGGTGATGCTGCATCTCCTCTCATAATAAAACAGCCACTTCTAGAATTAATGAGTTAAAATTGTTTCTGTTAACTTTATTTTCATCCAATATGGTAAGTGCAAATCTGGCTCAGAAGCATTTCGTGCTTAGTTGAAGCTTGTTGATAATAATGGGTTGGGGGGCTTTCAATGCACTTCACCTCATGCTAGAAAACGCTGTGTCAGGTGTAGGATGTTAGCTGCAAAGGCCTGCCTTCACCAAATATTGTTTATACATATCACTCTGATTTTCCTTTTGTATCTTTTGCACTTTTTTCTATATTATGGCTGTGAAAAGGTGCATTGTATTCACATACCGTAGGTTTCAGAAGGACTTGAATTTAACCTGCCAAAATGTGCAAAACCCATTTGACTATTCCCGTAATGTTGGCTTCACAGGCTGAAAATATCCTGATGCTGGACATGGACCAGCCCACTCGGACCACTCATGAGTACCAGGAGCCAGTTATTGCCCCAAAGGTGGCGGCGGCTCTGGAGGACGCTCTGCGGGATGAGGATGAGATCCAGGTAGACGCCTCGGGTTTTCACAGCAGCTTGGGACCAACTCCTCCTGCCAGTGCCAGTGGCAGCCTAAAGAAACCAAAGTCTGGGTGAGTTGTCAGGACACGAGTTGGAGACATTTTCACTTGTTTTCAGTTCATCAGTTGAAAAATTCTAGAAATGTAAAAATGCTCTTTAAGTCTTCTGTTCTGGTGCTGTGTTGTTTCCCCGATCCAGGCGACCAAGAACAGGCAAGAAGTCGAGCACTCCGACCTCTCCATTCAGCCCCTCCAGTCCAGGATCGCCACTTTACCCACAATCCCGCGGTCTGGTGCCCAAGTGACAGCTTCCTCCACTTACATCAACCATAATCACTCGAGTGCACCTTTCCTTCCACATTGGGATGTCACCAATGCTGCTTCAGAGGTTTTAACTTTATTACTACGAACACCACTATTACCTGCCATCACAAGCTTTTCTTTACGACAAAACTACACTTGCTCAAGTGTCATTTTGTAGAACAAGAGGACAAACGGCCCCATGAAACCCCATCTGACTCAAACACTGCTGAAATAAACACTTTCCCTTCTTTGGCTCAAAGCCTTTTATGTCTTAAATGTAATTCACAATGTTCTTAATGTACAAAAAACGTCCTCATGGACTGCAGTATCCACATTGCACTTCTTATCCTCCTGATCTGTGTTGCGTGTTTGGTGTTGTAGTCCTCTCTCATGCTAAGTAAGAGGCTGTGGTGACGTGGAAACACACAAGTATCAGCCTGGTTTGTTGATTTTTTTTTTTTTATGTTGGTGTGTCTCTATGTTCGTTACTGACTAATGACATTTTTTTAGCACGCTGTCTTTTTTTCACTGTTGTTTTGATAAGGATAGAGTGGAGCTTCAAGTCCCCTTGTCTGTGTGTGTGTTTGTATGCGTTTGTGCGTATGTGTATGCGCTAGTTGTGAACAGCTGAACCTGTATGATTGTAAATGTACAGGCCTGAAAGTAAAACACACTAGAGACTCAGCCTCTGTCACAAGTTGCTGTAATCAATAGATGCTGTTCTTCCCGGGGCACGCCACGAGACGAGAGGTTGGGAAACAATGAGAGAGAGCTCGATACTCGCACCGACACCCGAACAGAGTACACAAGATTGCAGGAGATCAGTTGTCTAAACACACCCAGGGGTCACTTCAGCTTCACTTTCCCTTGAAGGTGCCCCAGATACATCAGGGTTCCAAGGTGCCTTAACCTGTGTCTGTAATCTCTGCTACTGTCCACATTCTTTTCGACCAGTATTGTTTTTTTTAAAATTGGGTCATCTACAGATTCATTCCAGCAATAGCACGATCCTGACATTCTTGTCGGAATCAGTATACGCATAAGATGGAGACCCAGAGGATTAGACACAGTATTGAACCAGGGCCACAGGAAGAGAAGGCAGGTGGAGGGTCTTGTATCCCTCTGTGTTTCTTTTTTACCTCATCTACCTTGTTATCGGTCTGAGCGGTCCTTAGAATGATCGGTCTAACACACAAAGGGAGCGCTGTGCTCTCCAAAACTACCGTGGTGCCACAGACCTCAGTGGAAACACTTGATCTGAACACATAAACCATTCCATTTGAATGTCTGCAGGTGAACAATATGCAGTTTTAACTTCCATTCAGTTCAGGCTGCTTCTCTGCTGCTCTCTGTTCCCCACACTCTCGAACTGTGAGGGGGGGGGTGTGCTGTCCACTCGCTGCTACTGTGGAGGGTTTTACAACCCACTGTGACATTTCATAAGGCATGGGCCCAATGGCAAAAGAAATGCTGTGAAATAAGCAGAGCGCGTCAGAAACATTAATACATAGGAAATACACGAAACGACTTAAAACAGGATGTTATCTGCTGTTTGACCAATGCCTGCGTACTTTATGTATTTAGAGATGTAACAATGAATATAGACTTGTTCATAGGCAACCCTCAGTCACTTTTGCAAATGTAAAAACAAAATTAAAAAATGGGTTTCTGTATTAAAAAAAAATCTAACTTATTATAGTCTTTCATTTTTATATACAGATGTAGATATAATTTTTATTCAGTTTGTCTTTAATATAGATTATTTTATTTTTTGAGCTTTGTAATTTAATGTGTACATTTGATTTTTTTTCTGCATCTTTCATGTACTACGTGTCTTTCTTTTTGTCTGCAAGGTACTTTGTTTTTTGTTTTTTTTCTCCCATGAATAGTCATTGCGTTCTCCACTCGTAACATAAAAAGTTGGATTGCACATTGAGTTTTGGTGGAGCGCAGACTGATACTAAATTAGATTTACACATGTTCACTGTATATTTTAACATCATAGACAAACTTAATCTTTAGAATAAGGCGTGATTGTTGTAACTAACATTGCTATGCTGTATACCCACTGCATGATTTTAACCAGCTTTGAATGTTTCAGTTGCTCTTGTTACGAAAAGCCCTCAATCATAAGACGTCACCAAAATGAGCACGTCTTCATTAAATCGAATAGCTTATGCATCCGTATCCCATCGCTGCAGTACATCACCGAGGTCCAAACTCCATATCCATGACTTTTGTGACCAACTTTTTTGTGCTGTTATTGTTTTTGTAGCCAAATGACAGTGGATATCTGTCTGCAACTGGCCGTGTCTCTTAATTGTTTAGTTTCTTTTGATTATTAAAGACAATTCTGTGACTATAAAACACGTGTGGACTCCTTAGACTGTTTTGTATAATGGACTTTATTAACAGCAGTCAATAATACAGCTCTACTTTTAAAAACAAGCTAATCACTCACTCAAACATGATGTTAAGTGCAAAAAAATACATCATGATCATATACATTCAGCAAAGAATCACAACAACAACCACACATAGATGGAACTCAGATAAAGGAATGGTACGTACAGTACTCAAAAGGTAGATTGAGCAGAAGTAGAACGGCCAAACAATGAAGTACGTTTCATTCACAGCGGGATTTACAAGGGCTGTGATTTTTTTTTTCTTGGGCTTCTACAGGATCTGCTTCAGATTCATTCATTCTTAGTTTTAGCTTTATTGCTGATGCAAACAATGCAGCAATTGAGCTACTGGTGTAAATAACACCCTTTCAAAATCAGAGAAACTTAAGGCTTTAACTGTAATATTTGTTACATGATCTGAAATAATACAATGAGTGTTTCTGCGATAGAGCTTTTTTTTTTTTCAGTGACAAAACCTGAACATCAGCTTTTTTCCTTGATCAAATGAAGGATGTATATTGATCTGCTGTGTGTAAGATAGACTGAGAGGTTATCCATGCAACAAAAGTTTGGCACCAAAGGGAGCAGAAAGTTTGGTACAAAAGCAAAAATTCCAAAGGAATAATGTCCCGTCTAACTAGAAACTACAACAAAAAGAAAAACATCATTTGTAAGATACTTCTAGTTAGTATCTTGATTTTTTTTTTTTTTTTTTTTTATGACCCACAACACAAAACATAACTTTGCATGTACACACCACTTCAAGTCTTTAAAAAAGGAGAAAAGAATTACAAGAAAAAAAAAATTACAAGAGCACAATGAGAGAAAATCTGCACACAGTCAGTCTTCAGAAAGTTTAATTACGTGTTTGTATCATGCTGGTTTACTCATGTAAAGTGTAATATTAGTACGTATATGACTCTTTATGGTTGTTCTCCTTTTGGTAAGAGATTCTGAAGGGATGTAAAAAGAAAAAACTCTGAGACCCTTTGGATATGGTCAGTTTCATCTCCATACAACTACGTCAATATAGAAAAAATTAAAGATTCAATTGAACAATGAAGCATGTGCATAGAGGAAAGGAAAACTCAACCTCCTGATGAACTCACTAGGGTCCTAAAAAATCCTCAAAATAATCATCAACCCTTCTATGATGCCTCAGATAGGAGGCAGCAATTCCTTAAAAAAAAAAAAAAAAAAAAAAAAGATAATTTAAGGTAAATTACCTAACAGATCTGGGCTTATGGCAAAGCCCTCATTTAGTTGGAAAATGTGGAAACAATCACAACCACTACACCAGTTTGGTCAAAACCCAATAGCTGTAGCTACAATAACATTAAATATGATACAGTAGCACTAAATATACTGGACCTTTAACACTAACTTCATTCACAAAGTCAAGCTTTGGGCTAACATTGTCAGCCACACTGTTCCCATTACATGCTATCACACTCAACCAAGTAGACAAGCTTTTGTTTGGTCATTCTTCAGGCCACAGACTGATTCGAGCTGGAAAATGCCCACTGCTTTACTTTTCACCAAACAAAGACTGTAACCTGGTCTCTGGTGAACCTCCTCTTTTTGCTTGTTGCTACAGTATTCAACGTGTTAGAATGTCTAGTCGGCTAGACTAAACAGATGCCCTTTCTTAGCACCACTATGTTGCCTTTTTTCAAGCAGTGGATCATTTGGCAACTATCTGCTAAACTGTTGCTGATGCTAGATTAGCGAGTTTGTGGGAAAATGTGGTTCTAATATGCACTAATATCAAATTACCTGCTGGATTGTTTCTGTTCCCAGAGTAGTATAACTCTCCTTCACCCCCTCCACTGGACAAAGGGAACCAACTCTTGACACTGTCAGCAAATGAATCAAGTATAGAACAGTGAAGGCAGAGCGCTAAAATAGGGAGTGGGAAGGGGGATGTTGGATGGAGAGGATGAGAACCAGTAACAGAGGGACAGACCCGTGGTGGAGCGGAGGGTCAGTAGGATGGCATGTAGTCCTGCCTTGTACAGGTGGTGTTGGGGGTCGTAACAGAGGCCTCAGCTCCTGTCTGGTTGTTGGTTTCAGCTCTGGGCTCGGACTCAGGACCACGCGGTGACTCCAGCAGCCTCACTTCTCTCTGTAATACAGCAGGTACATCTTCAGAGGCTCCGGCAGCGGCAGGCCCAGTATCCTCTCCCTCAGGATGTTCACAGCTGGCTGGGGTCGGAGCAGCTCGCCGGTCTCCTTCTCCTCTTCCTCCTCCTGCTCCTCCTCCTCATCCTCTTCCTCCACCGTGTCTTCCTCTTCCACCCTCCCCGTCCTCCTGCTCCCTCTCATGTGTCGCCGGACCTCCCTCTCTCCTGCCTCCTCCTCGTCCTCCGCTCTGCCTCCCTGGTTGTTGTTGTTGTCCAGAGATGCAGGGCTGATCCCACTGCTGGCCACCACTTGACGCGTGGCCAAGACGAGGGCGTTGCAGTGGCGTCGGTGGACGCGCCTACGCTTGAAGCGAGGGCCGTACTTATGAAGGCCGGCTACAGCCAGACCCCGACCCACACTGAAGGAGGAGCCCCGGCCACGTGATTGGCTGTCGCCTCCATCTGTGTTCACTCTGAGGGTATGGCGGATGCAGATACGAGCCAGCTCCTGTAAAGTCCGTACCTCATACTTCGCTGCAGTATCGAGAACCATAAAAAAAAAAACAACATTAACAAAAACACTCAAATGTAGCAGCACTGGTACGTGAAAATAAAGGCTAGTGTGAGACTCACGCAGAGGGACAGTCTTGGGTTTTCCATTTGTGCTGTGTTTAGGCAGCACCAGAGGAGCAAAGGACACAGAGATGATCTTCTTGGTCTCCCAGCTGTTAAGTCCTGTGCGGGTGATCTTGGTCAACTGCACAAAATAGACACGATGTGAGTGAAAACCAGAGATGTATAGTAACGAAGTGGAACCACTTAAGTACTGTACTTAAGTACTACAATGCAGTATCTGTACTTTTTTGGAGTATTATTTTTTCCTCCTACTTCCACTTTTACTGCACTAGATATTTTGGATGAATTTAATACTTTTACTCCGATACATTTTTCATGTGTACCAGTAAAAATACAACAGGGTAATGTGTCCCTGCGAAGACAGAAGCCTGACATTTGAAATACCTTAAAGTCTACATTAACATTTAAAAATCACGTATGAAAGGTGTTAAATAATTTAAAATATAATCAAATGACTTCATATCTGACACAAGGATGTTTTGATTGTTTTACTACTGGTTACACACAACTGGAATGATATTGAAAGCAGTGAAGCTACTTTTCGAGAAAGTAATAAAAAAGAATTTTACTTCAAAAAACAACATTGCTGTCACATTTTGGAAAATTAGAATTTCTTGAAATTGTTTTCAGGATTAGATTTTGCACAGGCCATGAATGCTTAGATACACCGATCAGCCATATCATAACCACTGACAGGCAAAGAAATATTCAGTAAGAGGATCTCATTCCAATGGGAGCTGTCAGTACGTGGGGTTAGTCAATAAGTGAACACTCAAAACTGATGTGTTGGAAACAGCAGAAATCTTGCAATCTGAGTAGATTTGACAAGAGTGAAAATGTTAAATCACTGAGTCAGAGCGTCTCTAGATCCTGTTCTTCCTCCCTAGTGTAAATTCATTAATACTCACTAAAAGTATCTAAAGAACAACAGGATCTCAACCAATCCAGCATCTTCAGGATCAGAACATTATTACCTCCTGTCTAATATCGTATAACTTCCCCTTTTTCTACAAAAACAGCTCTGACCCGAGGCCTAGACCCTACCAGACCTCTGAAGGTGTATTCTGATATCTGGACCCAGATGTTAACAGCAGGTCCCTGAAGTCCTGGAAGTAAAGGTGGACCTGCATGGATCAGATTTATTTGTCCAACACCTCCCATAGATGATCAACTGGCCTAAGATTGGAACGTCCTTCCTTAGTCCATTTATGGTCTGTACTAACCACTGCAGACCAGGAACAAACAACAAGACCTACAGTTGTGGAGATGCTCTGATCCACTCATCACCGTTACAATATGGACCTGCTCAAAGTCACTCAGTTCATCATGTTGCTCATTTTGCTGCTTAAAACACATGAATTTTGACGACTAAATATTCATCTTCTGTCTATTATATTAAACCCACTGTAATGAAATAATCAATATTATTACAGCGTGTCCTGTCAGTGGTCTGAATGTTATGGCTGATTGGTTTATAAACAACATAATCTTACACCAAACCCAAATTCTGCTTTTAGACATCACACAAATGCCATCAAATAAACATTATACAACAGCCATCACACACTGATGGAATTCACTAAAAATAATATGATAACAAGGGTCAGGCCAAGGGAACACATACATCTATGAGGAAAATCTAAGTTTCTCTTATTCTATTCTGTATTCACTTATTTGTTAGGTTATTACTGTGATGTATAATAAATGCCTGTATTTGTAGTGGCCAAAATGAACCTTCTAAAGCGAAAGATTAAGCTCAATATATCAATTTATTGTCCAGATGGAAAAACAGATCAAATTAAAGAAATGCCCTTCTTGTTACCCACAGCTGCTGTTGGGAAATGCACACACCCCCATGAATAGAAAGACAGACAGACAGGCAGATGGATAGATGGAAGACAGGGAGAAACAGAAAAGCAGAAAGAGCAGACAAGCAGAGAAAAAGCCCCTCTTATGTCAGACGTGGTCTTTTTAAGGGGAATTAGAGGGTGTGTGTAATTATCAAATTTCAAATATGAAAACAGAAAAACAGGACAGATCTAAAAGGCATACTTCCTTCTATCAGTGGATTTTATGCCACCTTACATCAACAATATTTCACTTGTTTTCTAGACACATTGGGTCTTACATCATAATAGGATCAAGAATTGAAACTGTCACTATGCCCACTGAAACTTCAAATCTGTCAATTTTTTCCTAAATTTTGACATTAGTGTAGTTTATTTAATATGTTATTTAATACAACACTGAATTTTCTGTGGAAACCACATGTTAAGCATTTTGGCATAAGCCTTGTCAAAATCAGTAACATTTTGATGAAATTGTGTTACCAAGCACATTTTAAAATATTTTTGGTCAAAAATTGTATTTTACACAATCATCATCCTTACTATGTTTAACTACTCACAAATACCTACTGAAGTATGACCTGACCCAAAAGTGAAAGAAAAGTGAAATGTACTATAAAAATATAAAACTAGTAAAGAATGTACAAGATAGCACTGTAAAATAATGTTCAGTGTATTCACTAATATAAACTATAAAAAGATCACAAATTCAAAGACAAGTCATATTTTTTTCTGTCTTAGTATCTTGTCATGGTGTTAATTTGTTGTGACTAAATTCTGGTATGAGACTTAACCTTTCTATAGAAAGTTTGAAAAATCAATTTTACACATAAACTCTAAGTCAAAAAGGATCTGTGATCAATTTAACTTTGTTTGTTACCCAGTGTGCTTTGTCTTTTTCTGATTTTTTAAAAATTGTAATTGTATTGTGCATTTGTGTATTGGTACTTTTGCGTTGTGTACAGTAGTGGAAAAAATTTTCCGACACCCTTAAAATTTTACACATTCTCAAATATCATGAAATATTTGCAGAATCTTTTTTGTGTTTCAAATGGTGTGGCTGCATGAGACAGACACAAACAAATGCAATTATAATGAAACAAGAAAAAAACAAAACAAAACTGAATTCTTGACAACATTCTTTCAACATATCATGTCCAGGATGTTTGTCAAGGGGTATTTTCTTGGTGCAACACCCAGGTTTGACATCAATGGATAGGAGGAAGCATGTGGAATTTGAGAATGGCACAATATTTGGCAGAGTTCAATGATTTAAGAGTAATATTTAATGCAATATATCACACATACATGGGTTGTCCAAAAACTTTTCTCTACCACTGTCTGCATACCTATATGTTCCTTGTAATATGTTGACATTAACATGCCAGTAAATATACAGGTACGAGCAATTTACTAAAATGCATTTCGTATATTTTATACTGATGCTCATCAATATGCTTTGTTCCTATTGTATAAACTATTCAAGTAACATCAAACACTGACTGAATCCAAAGCTCAAAGAGGGATCATCAGAACTGTCTGGAAGCCTCTATGTTTGTCTGCTTCTTTGTTATGGCATGTTCTGTACAGTTTTTGTAAAGTTAAAAACTGTAAATGCAGTATCAAATAAAAGAAAAGAAAAAAAGAGGAATAATTAGGCAGAACACCAACCTTTTCCTCCAATGGCATCACAAGGATGCCGCCCACTTTGAGCAGGTTCTTCATGTAGTCTTCGTGCTCCTTTTGTACCCCTGCACCACAGTACACCCTGTCGTACTGACGGCTCTCCGGAGGAATCTCCAGACAGTTGCCCGCGACAAAGGAGGGTTCGCAGAATTCAAATCTGCAAACAGAGCGACACATGAGTGAGCTAAACACTGTACACACATCAGAGCAAATATGGACTGTGATGCTGTGTCTTAGATACATGTAGAGACCCACTTGTCAAAGCTGTCACTCGTTTTAATAAAGGAGTCGAGTTTCTGGTATGCATACTCAATCACATCTGCATGCAGCTCTATCCCATGATTCACTCCAAATGGTCCTAGAACAGAAAAGTGATTAGTGTTAATGGGCTGGTGGAGCCGCTGCAGGTCAGCAGATGGTTACCTGATAGAATTACATTCAACATCTTTAAATATACTTGGCTGCAGCGTCCCACTTACCCAGTATGAGGCCGACCATTGTGCTGAGGTAGCCTGTCCCACTGCCAAGATTAAGGAAGGAAAGTCCAGGGTGGAGGTCCAATGCCTCCATCACCTCAGAGTAGATACACGGGGCAGACAGGTGTATATTTCCATGCCGCCACGCCAAATCCTAAAAACAGCAGTGATATAATTCAGCAAAAAAAGTCCCTATAAAGCCTACATGTAAGAAAGTGTGAGCCACGTATGCATATGCAGTAACATGAGGTGGACTGGTGTGGATTTCCCTTGACCTTAAACCCTTGTTGAGTGATTTTACAGACAACCCACTGAGCTCACCTTGTAGGCATTATCCCTGTATTCATCTAGGTAATAGTCTGCCCGGTCGATCGCTCGAAAAGCCCGCTCCACAAGGTCGGAGCGGATGTAGTATGCCTCCTTCAGGTTGTCAATCAAATCATCATTGTCCTCTCCAGCACTGACAGCTCCACCCATAATGACTGAAGACAAACAGTTTACACTACGGTGAATACTACCAGCATTATTTCATGAATAATAACATTAAATGACTGTACATTTTTCCTATTCTTATTTGTAGTACTTTTGGGATGGAATGAGGTCTATCATCATTAACATCATCATCATATGCACACAACTTTGAATGAAATCAGTGTCACATTCTGTTAATATAAGCCTAATTTCAAAACCCAAAAATGATAAAAAAAAAAAAACTGTTTCTTATATATATGAAATATATATATTTAACCAAGTAAAAAAAAAAAAAAAAAAAAAAAACCTAATTGAGATTGCAAATAGTGACCTAGCCAAAAAAAAGCACCATAACACACAGTTTCTGACAAGACATAATCAACACATAATACAAAAACTTGCAATCAATAGTTACAAAACAATCATTTGTGCAAGTTTAAAAACAGTTACATTGACCAAGCTCATTGATTTCACACTCCTTTAAAATACCTGTAAAATCACCGATAGTGACAAGTTCGGATAGATTCAGGTTGTTTTGCAGGGTGTTCCATGCAGAGGGGGCAGCATATTGAAACACAGTCTTACCCAGCTGTTCTAGTTTTAGGAACCACCATCAGTATGTTTTTCTGTGAATGCAGAGCATACTGACCAAATAAAGCTATTTTAAAAGGGGATTTAGAAAACATTTAGAGCCACAATTTGAGGGTAGGTGTGAGTGCTGCTGCAGGTAGATCTGGTTCTGGATGGTGTTCAAAACAACACCCATGGGACAAGAGGACACAGAGTGGCAAATGAGGTGATACCAGACCAACAGGCCGGATAAAGCATTTGATGCCATTTGGTTGAGCTGGGAAAAAAAGGAGATTTGAAGATAGAGTATTAAATAATTCGGTTACACGCTTCCAAAGAGGAGAGTGAAGTAATATGTTGCCATGTTGTCCCAGGGATATAATCACCGGTCACGGTAGTTACCATAAATAACCACAGGAGGGCACTGTCAGCCGTTCTTCCTCAAACTAATTGGTTTAGTAGGCTAGTAGGGTACTCACTCCAGCAAAGCACTGCCAATTCAGCTTCACAATCCACTAGCTAACTTGGTGCATTTACCACGGGACCAATTTCATCTTTAATAAGGTTTTCAGCCGACCATCCTTTGTCTGGCTGTGACCTGTAACTCCTTTCATTTCACCGCATACATTTCCAGCCTTCACGTTGCTACAGTTGCTATTTGCGCCATTCACGCGCTCCAGTTCCGATTAAAACAACCCAGTTGGACTTGTACGGGCCCGACGGGGACGTGGCGAAAACCTCTAAAACTAAATATGGCATGTGTAACGGGATGTCACAGGACGGCAAGGTCAACAAAAACCAGAAACAACCGCATTCCCCCTTCTGTCGTCTCCGCTGGAAGAGAAGAAAGATCGAGACAAGAATGACAAGAGCCGCTGCTAAAGCTGGGCTTCGAACGGCAACACCACTGGACCCAGAGCACCTCCACAGGGTCCACACCGTCACAATGTTCTACCTTTGAGGGAATTCCGAGCGATAATCTCTGTCTTTAGAGGTTTTCCTGGTGCTCGGCCGATTGTTGTTGGGGATCAGAAACACACCACTGGCTGGATGTAAACATTCAGCCAGCTGACGCTCTGACGTCAGACGTAACGTACGTAAAGTAACGGCCTCAGGAGGATGGCCTACATTTAGCACAGAAACACTCCAGATGTGGTTAATAATCAACACCGACTGCACATGGGGAAAAATCTATAAACATGCTAAAATGTCCCAATATAGGCTAAGTTTTTGTTTTATTTCATACATGATCTGTCCCAGTTCAGTGGAGACTTTATTATTATTACATCTACATTTGATCAGAGCCCTAAGTTTGTGCCATATTTAGTCTAAAAAAAAAAAAAACTACCAAGAGCCAACTTTAAATGGGCTCTTATCAGCATTTTAACTGATCAAGCTCAAGGATTCATTGTCTGGTTCCAATAGGTCATTAGTAGGTCAGTAGGCCACTGTCCGAAAGAAACTGCAGCCAAATGGAGATTAAAAAAAAAAAAAAAGAAAAGGTGCTGATTTAGCAAGATAAGAGATTACTGTGCAAATTTCTTTGTAAACTACTTCTGTTACCAATAGATTAAATGTGGAGGTTTCAATGTTCAGAATCAGCTGTTTCACCAACTCTTTACTCAGTGATTGTGAAGTTCATCAAAATCTATCATTCAGAAATATCCAAATAAACTGCTTCATGATGTTGAAACTAGATAAATCAGCAAATATACTCACTGCTGCCCAGGACGCTCACCTTAAAAAACATGTCATGTTGATATTGGTGTTTGGTATTGATAGTGATCAGTAATCACAAAAACTAAACAAAAATAAGTCACATCAGATGACACCAATGATCATTTTTGATAATTTTTTACCTCTATATTGAAGGTAACTTTGAGTTTTATTGAAGTTCATCTCTTTCAGTGTGAATGGTGTTGGTTTGATCCAGCAGTAAAAGCAGCAGATGCCTTCCAGAAAAAAGGTCACCATTCTGCTTGTATTAAAGTGCTGCAGAGGAAGATGAGCTCCTCAGCGTTAGGGAGGTTACAAAACATGTAAATTCATAAAATGGTCCACCAGATGTCAGTGCTAAGCAACATAAAAACTTCATGTAACTACATGTTAACAGCACACTGTGGTCCCCCATTTTGTACACCAGTCAGGAAGGCAGCATGTTGTACAATATCTGAGTGCTCTGCCATGCATACTGTATGCATGTCAGTGGACATGATACATGCAGTAAGAGCAGGCCTCGGAGCTGGTGTTACACCAATGCAAGATTAATCATTTCTCCCTTGTACATGTACACACACACACACACACACACACACACACACACACACACATACACAGAGATAAAAACAGACTCATCCTTGTCTATGATTCTTTATTTGTGTTTTTCATAGAGAACATTTAAAATGGTTCATACCCTCACAATAACTGACATCACTTCTCTGGTTTATAACACTGACACAGGAACAGGGGAACATGTACACAAGTACACAAACACACAGTCACAAAATCGGCCCACCTACAGTGTTTTACTTCCCAAAGAAAAATAATAAGAATTATTATAATAATTAAAAAAAAAAAAAAAACATGAGACCCCGAGAACACACAGCCAAGGCCTGTCCCACTTTACAAAATGGTGCAGTAGCAAAGGAACAACCACATCTACAAAAGTAACAAAAATTACCATACAATCTATCGTTGTGGAAGTGCTTGTAATTTTGGAAGTTTTGTACTTTTTTAAAAGGATATCAGTATCAATGCCTAGAAAATCACCAGTAAAAATAGCTCATCTCTGTAAAAATGTGCTAGCAGGACAACCCTTGGCTGTGGATTTGTATTTTTTGTCACAAACTATTCTTTTTTTTAATCATTTTCAACTTTTCTTCAATACAACAACAATAACACTGTTTCTTCTTAATACAAATATGTACAGAGACTTCCACTTGTTTCAAAATAATGCCCTGCACACTGATGCATTATCTAGGATGATGTTCAATGTTCTTCATTATTCCTTCACAGAAACTGTCCATGCAGTTTGGTACCTGAATCAACAGAATTAGATCACAGTTTCTTTACTCTACGAAAGCTTGTTGTTTAGTATCTCTGTCACAGAAGTAATAGTGTCACTATGGCCTCTACCTGCATGTAAAAGACACATTTATTTTGTTCCCCTATACATTGTGACCGACCCCCCCCCCTACCCCCCTAACCCAGACAGGCACACACTCACGCACACTCGCACACACTTCTTCTACAGTAACGATAGAGATATATATCCAGACAATGTGTTTTGAGCAGTTTTAGAATGTTGTTTGCCAAGTGTAAACATATCCTATTTTGAAATGAGTGGAGTGAGAAAGGCACACATGATAAGACCACACAGCTTGAAAACTACAGCAGGAAGAAGAGGGGCAGGGGAGGGGGGTATGGGGGGTATGGGGCTTTTGGTTTTGCTCAGCTCGACGAAAAGTGCCACTCTAATAGACAGTTTTCTGCGCGATGTGTGCGTCAAAGTGACAATTCCATTTTTTTTTTTGCTTGTTTTTTTTGACATACACAGCCAGTCTGCAACTAAAATGACAAACCAAAATGCAAAGGTGTGCCTCCCCTGTCATAAACACAGAGCTGGATTTGGTCTGGGCTGGTTTCCCTGAACGTGTCATCAAGTTAAATTAATTTTACTCCATTTCCCTCTCAGGTGCTTTAGGGAAACTGGGCCCTGACCAGTTTTTTTTTTTTTTTTTTTTTTTTTTTTTAATTTACTTTGCTATTTAGAATAATAAAACTCCTCACTCCATCTCTCAGTACTTTTATGTAAATAAGAAAACATACAGTGCGTGGGCACAGAACCAACCGTAGGCTGCATTTGCTTTCTCAGCTGACATTTTTGAAAATGTTATGCTTTCATGGCCTCAGTGTTATTCATTTACATACCTCAGTAGACAATTTCATCAAGCAGTTTAAAAGGGGTCATGCCATATCAAATAAGTTAGGAGAATATTCACAGTCTTAACACTCTTGGGTAGTATTCTCGTGCATTCAAGAGAAGAAGAATATGCTACTTTGTTAACCAAATGCATCAAAACTATCTTTCCTGAGGAAAGGTTACACAAGACATGTAGGGAGGGGAGGGGGGTTACAAGTCATAAAATGCTTTGACATTCTTTTGAGTGATGGACACATATTTATGCAACAAACGCCTCCTCCTAAAACAAGGGGAGATTGTGTAGCCTGGCAAATCAATTTCCCACTCCCACGCACTCATCTCATTTCACACGAGGCCTTGATCCAGCCGCTGCTATCGCCCCTAGCCTCAGCTAACTGGCTGACCCCATGCCATTGCTCTGTTCTGCTTTAGCAGCTCTCTCCAATCACCTGAGAACCACACTCAGCTTCCTGTCAATCTCTTTTGGTTTGGTCAAAGTGTTTTTTTGTTTGGAAAGGAAAGTAACACTTCCTATTTTTACATTTCCACGCTCTGACAACACAGACTGAGTAGAGCCCTCAACCCCCCTGAATCAAAGAGATGTCTCTATCTGAAATAATGTACAGGTTGGTTCATATGTCAACAGCAACAAACAGATGTAACAATGCTTCGTAATGCGCCCTCAGACGGGGGTGAAAACTTGCTATTGCCTGCGATGCGTTATCGAGACCCAAATGCTGGCATTTTCAATGGTTATTCAGAAAGTGCACAAAGGAGTTTTCATTCTACATTTGCTAAAAGCACATTTACAACATGCCTTTGACATCAGAGTTACACAAGGGTATCATATTTGTACACCACAGTAGCTGCAACAGATCACTCAAAGGCAGGTTACAGACTAACGTCTCCTATTTGCTTGTTTCAAGATTCAACATTAGAGAGAAGTTGTGCTCACAACGAGCAGGCCTTACCATAACAATACAATAACTGCACAATGTAGCCAAACACTATGTGCAGAACATTATTCAGAGGCAACATTTTTATACTATACATGAATTCACATGACACTTAGGAACAAAGAGCCAACCATTTAAGTTTCAAATTGACAGTCATTCTCAGATTCAGTAGTAGTACAACATACAAAAGGTGTTTTTGACATTTCTGGATCAAAGACAGACATATCCAGTGGAAAAAAAAGAAAAAAGGAAAATGATGAAAACACATCCAGAGTACTGTACTATATCACCAACAATGTCTACTTGCCTTCAGCTTGACTGAATGGTATGTTTAAAGCCACAGTTGAGCAGGTCTTAGTGATATTAAATAAGGTGTAACTGCCTCCTATTGATAACGTCTCTCACATCTCTTCTAGACAGCTAGTGATCCTTTGAGAAGGTAATACAAGAGAAGAAGAAGAAGAAGAGCAAGTCAACAATTACACTGGAAAAATATATGTATGTTTATATTCATATATATAGCATCTTTAAAATCTATTTATACAGAATGTATATATAGTGTACTTATGGCCATCTTGGCAGAGAAATAAAGGCATCTGAAACAATCACCACTCTCTTGATGCCGTGGTCTTCCCTGGACCAGACATTGTTACATTGCAGAATGCGAAGAATCAGGAAAGAAAGTTTTTTTTTCTTTTTTTTTTAGTGGCACTTTGTGCATCAAAAAATTAAAATCTAGAGTAAGGCTACAAGGGTGTGTATGTTTATCTGATAGAAGTTTGTCAAAGGAGGCCATCCTATCCTGGAGGGTTGGATATGTCGCTGTGTGTGTGTGTGTGTCTGTGTGTGTTTTAGATCCACATGTCCAGCCAAAAACACTGCTGGAACAGAGCTCTATAAATGTACCATCTACAGATGAAATTAAAAAATATACCAAAGTAATCATAAAACAGAGAGTAAGGAGTAATCAAAACGCATTACTATGGTACATTACAGAGGTTTTGGGTGAGCCATTGTTGGCCGCTACAAAGCGCTTGGGAGAGGTAACATTTTTTTCAGATTTTTTTTTTGTTTTCTTGGTTTTCTTTCACCTGACAAAAGCAAACACAAGATGGCTCAAACACACAGAGACCAGATACCAACAGAACAGTGATTGCTTTTGTTGTTTTTGTTGTCTTTTTTTTTTTTACAATCAGCTGCTGGCATGTCTAGGTATAAGCCTAAGTAATCAAACAGTTTGTTGTATTGATTTTGCTTCTTTATTTAAATATTAGCAATGGATTTTCTTTAAGACTACTCAGACTCAATCGTCACATCACACACATAAATAACAAAATAAATATACAGCCATATCAGTCCATTTCTTTCATATTAAATAAATAATAAATACATACTTTCTTATTTTTTTCAGCAGTGGGTTTCTGAATGTACCAGTAACAGAAAAAAAAAACAAAAAAAAAACACACAAAACAGAGGGGGAAAAAAACAAAGCGCAAACCCAAAAAAATAACTTTTTTGTAAAATTATCAAAAATTTTTGTCAGTTATAAAACATCTGCACTTAAAAACGTTTTAAAAAGTACTCAAAACAAAATATGCCTTGTCAGTTTATCTATATAGATTTTTAAAATATTGACGTAAGACATATGCTTAAGACATCGCTTTGACCAAGATAATCAGTAAAGATGCATTTTTTTTGTGTTACAAAACAAGGTTAATAAATAGATTGCTTCAAATAAATAAACCTCAATAACATAAATGGCAATAAGTTACAATTTAAAAGTCCACAAATTTAAATAATTAATATATAACAATAATTATTGTACCACAAAACTAGTCATTGAAATGAAGTGCAAATCCTATGTTGATAAATACTATTGATATGACTAACTGAATCTGAAATGTGTGCACACTATATAACTATTATCATTTCAGTTAAAAAAAAAAAAAAGGGAAAAAAGATGAATTTATCTCCTGCTTCTTCATCTGTCCCATGAAAAATAAACACCAGGCAACCTATACTGTTTCTGGATCTGTCTCATGACCTTGCTTGAAGAATTTTTTCCCCCACTAAACCCAGTCAACATTGCGCTGTTGACATCTTGCCGCAGTTAATACCACAAAGCAAACACAGATTCACTTTAGTGCATCCTTCATATTGCTGGGGGGCGTGTGGTCATGGATCATAGAGCCTTTGGAGCCAGCGGACACATACGTCGCCACAGTGAATGCTACAGGACAAACACTGAGAGTCTTTTTACGCCTGTGTCCTCCTCATCCACGCCGGCGTCCTGTGAGCAATCCCATGTTCCTCTGCTTCTCAGCTGATGCAAAGAGCAGATGGACCGGGCGACAGTGATACCCCGTCCAAAAACAGTTAAGGACACAAAAAAGACAACGGGTAAACATACAGCATATTAAAACCCCCAGATACAGTATATAGTAACATTATTCTTCTTTTTCCATCCATTCTGACTGAAGGATTTGGTTCTTGTTTCCATCTTCTACGTCCGGTCCAATCCCAGCAGCAGCATGGTATGGATTTTGGTCCGCGTCACTTTTTGTCATCTTCTAACAGAATGCTCCCTGGGTTGATTTTTTTAAGTTGCCATTTATTTAAATAACCTGAATTCCCTTTTTGTTTTTGAATCGTATTTCAATATATTGTAGAGTATTTCAACATCTTTCCTTCATCTCCTCCGTTCCTCTGTCACGCTCCTTTGCTTCCGGACAGTTTCGCTCTCAGACTTTGATGCCCTTCACAGCTTTGTTGATGCTCTCCAGCAGAGCCTTGTTCTCGGGGCTCTGGAAGCAGTCCTTGTTGGTGTACATGTCAGTCAGGGTGCTCACGTAGCTGTCGAAGTTCTGCTCGGTGATAGGCTCCTGCTGTGGTGCAAACAACAACCAATCTCAACTGAGAAGACCAGGGGAAATGAGCAGCTAGGCGCCCGTCAGCACACAAGACTAAACCTGAATGAAATGCGATGCATGAATCACAATTTCTTGCGCATTTTGGGAGTGTGTATTAGTGGGTCCAGGCTTGTGTGTGCACAGGAACTCACCATGTGCGGCAGGCGTATATTAGCCAGGCTGCGGATGAGGGCGCGGCTCAGACCAGACAACTCCATGAACAGAGCCTCGTTCTGCTCCTCGATCATCTTGTTCTCGTGCTCAATGGTCTTCAGATTCTTCTCCATTGAGGAGATCTGCAGATCAAAACACCCATCACATCTACAGTTACATTCTGTTAAATGCAGCAGAACTATACTTTAGGAAAAATGAAAAAAATGAAACCACAAACCTGAGTCTGCAGGTTGACCATGTCAGCCTCCATTTCATTGTTGGATTCGTTGAGGTCGTTAATCTCTTTGTTGAGCTGCTTGATGTCCTCATCATTGTCCAGAACTAGATATAATGTAAGTTAGATAAGAATAGAAACATGAGAAATAAACCCATCTGTAATAGCGCAATCAATTATTATTCTGCGATTCTGAATATTCTGTTTTGTAGTAGTTTTTTGACCTGTTATCAAGAGTAAAGATACACAACTTGCTAAAACAGAGGAATACCATGGTAAAATGGAAAATATATACTAGATAAAATAAAAATCTGAATAAAAAGCCCGTCAATCAACTTTATTAATTATGTACAGATTTACTAATCGACAATAAGGATCTGTATCCGTTAAATCATCATAATCAGTAGTTCTAATATATTTTGTAAACAATTTGGTGATATTTCAAAGAGTTTAAAAAAATTACAAAAGGTGATGTTTTTTGGAGCATTTTTTAATTTCTAATCTAGAGAGAATGCACCCAGCGTTGAGAGAAAGAGAAAGATACACGGCAAAGGACCTGGGCCATGTGGGAAAATAGTTGACAGACCAGTCAGTACTATATCATGGCTCTACTTTCCTAATTTGACCCCAAGCCTCAAATCTGATATCTTTGTATCATTCTCTAACGAATATTTTATATAAGTGCTGAATTAATAACTATGCTTTCATGCATGCAATAAACAGACACACACAGATTTATCTTTGTCATATATTCACCGTCACTAGCTCTGAACTTGGTGCTCAGGTAGTCCTCTGTGGGGAACTTAGCCTTCTTCTTGGCGTACAAGGCTCTGGGGCATCCTGAGAGGCTGCAGAATACAAACAGAGAAAGTTGAATCACTGACCTAAACGTGGAGTCACTATTTAGGCTGGAGGTCCAGAACCCTGACTGTGAGACACAGATAATCCTTTCATTCATTTATTCATTCATCCATCTTCTATACCCGCTTTATCCTCACTAGGGTCACGGGGGTCGCATGGAGCCTATCCCAGCTACT
>JAQQZY010000027.1:24109743-24142698 GCA_030068375.1 Ostorhinchus rueppellii | reverse complement strand
CTCTCTCTCTCTCTCTCTCTCTCTCTCTCTCTCTCTCTCTCTCTCTCTCTCTCTCTCTCTCTCTGTCTCTCTCTGTCAGGCTGATGGGTAATTGAGGCAGTCACAACACAGATCGGGACGGAGTGTCATGCTGTGCCCTGGCTCTGGCTCGCTGCCCCGGCCCTCTGGCAGCATGCTGCGACACGCTCTGGAGTACACACACACACACACACACACACACACACAAATGGTTGCTTCACATGCATACACGCAAATAAAAACCCATGCTCTCCACACACATAAGGACACGTGCATGATTCACACAAATGAAAACTGTCTGTCTTTACACAAGTGCATAAAGTCACACAGATGGACAAAAACAAAAGTCCAGGCAAGTGTCTCTCCCTCTTAGACACACACATAAGAACAAATCTCTTGTTGTCACACTTTGATCCTTTCTTTTGTCACATAGACTTCAGCATGCCCTGACAAGTTACTCCTCCTTTTCCTCTTCTCTACTCTCCAAAACTCTCCTCCGTTTCCTTCCCACTCCCTCCACTCCTCTCCTCTTTTTCTTTCCTCCTCTCATTTGTCAGACCTGAGGCAAACAGGCTTGGCCCTAGGCAACACTGAAGCCTCTTCTGCTCCTCTTTACTTTGCTCCCTCCCTCTCCATCCCTCTCCCTCTTTTCCTGGCGATCCTCCAGTTTAAACAGAAGGCTCTGCTGGGGAGAGAGAGAGAAGGAGAGTGGGACACAGAGAGGGAGAGAGAGAAAGGGCAGTGCTTGTGTGAGTGCTACATGATTCATGTTGCCCTGTAATGAAGCCAGTCCAGTCTTTTAAGTGTTTGGTGTGTAATGGAGTTTCAGGGACAGGCCTATCATTTTCTCCTAATAGCGCTTTCTCCGCCGCACGCCATGACCCCTCTCTCCACGCCCCCGCGCCATGCACCCCTACTGTGGTAACTGCACATTACCCGGCGCGCACACACACACACATAACGCACGCTGCGATTACCGACAGCTGCGGGAGTTTCTGAGCGGCAAAAGTGGCCAATTTTCTCTCCCTTCCATTTAAACAACAAACAGGGCGTCGTGTTAAAATGGGCAAGGGGAAGAGAGAAGGGAAATTGGGCTGATAAGGGTTATTGTGAATCACGGAGAGAGTGGGTTAGCTGCTGGGAAGTAGCAGTGCGTGGCGAGCAGTGATTTTAATATTCTTGAGGGATACTTGTGAGAAAGACAGCACGCACAATGAGAGATGAAGAAATAATGTTCACTACTACAGGGTCGTGATATTTCAGATTCTTGCACAGACACTTCAGATAAAAACATAAAACCTGAGTGTGTGCTTCGGAAATACTTTGTGAAGTGAAGACATGAGTGTGAACTTTACTACTTCAAGGCCAAACTTGATTTTGAAAGTTCACATTTAAATGATTCACTGTATAATTAATATGGTCAATGGCTGGTCCTCATAAGTATAGATCTAAAGTGTGTATGTCCATGCGTGTGTGGGAGTGGGAGGGTGGGTTAGGCCAGTTTTACCGGAGCAGATTGTGGAGTGTGTGTACAGCCCAGACCTGAGATTACTGAACAGATTGC
The DNA here is from genome assembly GCA_030068375.1 of Ostorhinchus rueppellii. Taxonomy (NCBI): domain Eukaryota; kingdom Metazoa; phylum Chordata; class Actinopteri; order Kurtiformes; family Apogonidae; genus Ostorhinchus; species Ostorhinchus rueppellii. Next base: position 24,141,116 of record JAQQZY010000027.1, on the reverse strand, counting down.
ACAGCTGGCAAGCAGCCCTCTCTCCACACACAAACAGACACACACTCACACCCATACATACACACAAATCCAGAGCAAGAAAAACAAATATTGACAAAGTATTGATCCTGGCTGTATTGGTCCATATTGACAAGGCGCTAATGCCAGAAATATCATTCTGGTCCATGTGCAAAGACACAAGTGGTCAAATTCCCTAATTAACGGAGGCGTATTAGTAACAAAGCAAATTCCAAAGATCACACATGCCCATGTCAACTTTTTAATAGCTGCAAGTTCTTACAAGTTTGAGAGAAATTATAAATGAATCAGTGCATAACCAATAATGTTGGTTTATATAAAAAAAAAAAAGAAGCATAAAAAAACTTGGTAATAGTTAATACAAAAGTTTTGATTGGTTGTACATGTGCCTGTGCAGCTGTACATAATTGCACATTTCTTGTCTGCAGCTGTGTATTAGCCAATGGTTACACCTCTGCACTGACTCTACCTCTGCCTCTCTGACAGAGAGAGAGAGAGAGAGAGAGAGAGAGAGAGAGAGAGAGAGAGAGAGAGAGAGAGAGAGAGAGAGAAAGTTTTGGCTCCGAGTTTTCTCGTCCATGGAACACCTGCCATTCTCTGCCATGCCATCCCTGACATGTGTAGCCGGCTTTGTTGCTGCCAGGATGCAGGGGCAGTCCTGTCTTTGTGTGTCAGCCCCTTTGTTTTCCCGGAGGGCAAAAAGAGAGGGGACTTCTCTACGAGTTGAACAAATAAACAGCAGAGAGCAGGAAAGACAAAGCCAGGGAGGGAGCACCTGCCGAGGGCTTTGTGCCTCTTAATAAGGCACACTACTGTCTGCAAGTGCACAACCCCCCTCTGAACACACTCTGACGAAAGAGCTGCAGATATGTCTAAACACACCAAGAGACAAATATGAATGTGTGTACAAATACACTAACCGCGTTCACACACACACACACACACACACACGCACACACATTCATATTACTTGTTTTATCTTGATTAGATTTTCTCCTTAAAAGACACTAATAAAGTTGAAAATTCTTTTTCATGCATTAAAGATGGGTTATTTGGCCTTAAAGAGCACTCCTATCATGCAGTCAGAGAGAGCTTCTCTATTTCCCATTTGTCTTGTTCATGGTATTGTGAACTTTATTACATTCATTGTTTGTCAGATGCAGCCATAGTGAGTCACATGTTTGAAGCCAATAAGCAGCTTTTTCTGCATGTATGTAGGTTTCAGTGAGGCTGAGTAGCCTATGTGCGCATTTTCACAGATATGAGGGCAGTATAGTTTTATGGTTGAATGGCACTGTCAGTCGTAAAAGTGTGGCAGCACTCACATGAGACATATAAATGGAGATGGTTTCCTTCTCTGACATGTTCTTTATAGCGCCCCTCAAGGGCCAAGGCCACACGGCAATGTGGTTTACCTGGAATAGAGCAAGATGAGCAAGAGTTTCTTCATTTGAATTCATCTGGGGAGCAAAAAAAACGATCGGAATTAAGAGGGCACGGGAGAACCAAAAGAATAGGAAGAAAGAACTGAGGAAATACAGAACATTTTAAAACAGAAGAGGTAGAAAAAAGTATGGAACGTGATTTTGAAAGAGCTTCAGCTTAGTTCGTGTGGATAAAAACCTCGACCCAAGCTCTTAACCCAACAAACTACACAAGGAGGTGATCAAAATACTATAAAGTAAATTATGTGCAACCATAAAAAGCAGAGAAAATTATTTTCAAAAGTAAAGAGCAAAGTTACACTCTACATATGTTTCACAGTGAATATTTAAGAAGAAATGAAGCAAAGACTTTGATAAAGTGAACACTTCAACATAAACTATGAATCTTCACACCTGAGCTGTAAGTTTTCACACAATTCCTATATCCCTTCTGTTATGCGTAGATGAAAATCACATGTCATACAGTGAGAAAACTTTATTCTGGGTACCTGGTGTTCATGAACTGCTTTAATATAGCTATGTATGTGTATTTTAGACCCCATTTGCATTCCTATTTGGAATGAATTTGTGGTTTTTATACTCATATTTATTCAAACTTTTTTTTTAGGATCATAAGTCATGATGTAGAAGTTGTTTTTTGTGAAACTCATTAATAAGAAATATATGTATTCAAAACTGACCCTTACACTTGTGATCCTGCATGCAACCATCATAACACAAACTACAAACACCATTGTGGAATTCCATTTGCATTTTAAGTAAACCTCCCTGTTTAGTTTCAGGGTGGCAGTGATTAGTAAGGTGCAACAGCACAAAAAAATACTTTGCAGCTGCCTTTTCTAAATTTCAAATATAGCCCAAATGACTTCTGAGTTTTTCAAGTAATAACAATTTAACACATCTGAGGGGTATTTTAGTCCCAAATGCCTGCACATATAGGTAACTGGTAAACTAAACAGCTTGTTTTAAAACAGCTTTGCAGGGGAAATGTGGAACTGTAACACCTAATGTGTGCTTACACTAGTTTCTCCGAATGCAACGCACCTCTGGCTGTCTTCCCAAACGCTGAAACGCAGTGCCTCATAACTTGTCAAACCCTTTAGGCCCTCATTTCTGCGAGGCTGCAAACTTGCAAAACTGTATGAATTCTTTACTGGAAAAGCCAAGCCAGAAGCCACAGATTAATAATGCAATTTTCTATCTAAATTCTTATTTATGTGAAGCAAAAAGTACCCCTGAGATTCTTGTATTATTCATAAGCATCAGAGAGGAGGAGGAAACAAATCATTTAGCACAATGTGTGCCTCTGTTTGTGTGGATGTGTTTAAACATCCACTACAGTAACATGTAAGCAGCTCTGTGTGTGTCCTCTACTGTAAGTATGTTCTTAAATATGTGCATTTTTTGTGTATCTATAAGAATGTCTGCTTTTGCCTCATGTTTGAATAGTTTATGTTTGTGATATCTGTATGCCTTTGTGAGATTGAAGGGGAATTTGCATCTGTTTATGTGTGAATGCATGTATGTTTGTGCATTCAAGCGATTATCTGAGAAGGGAGGTATGTGTGAGCATGAATGTTAATGTGTGTGTTTGTGAGTGACAAGGAGTTGGGTAATGGAATCAGGATGTATGTGTGCGTAAGTGTGTGATTGCACGCAAGTAGTTCCCTGCTTGTGGGCGATTCGAAAGTCCACGTGTGTGCACTCGTGTGTACGCATATACGTGGCTATACGTCGTGTGCTAATATGAACATGCAGAGCCACTTTGTATTCCACGCAGCTTGTCTCTTGTCTGTCAAGTACGCGCATGGGGATCGCAACTGGAGAGATTGAAAGTTTGAGGAGCTGAGAGGCCTGAATGCAAATGAGACAAATATACTTGCCTTCTCCTTCTTACCCCCCAGCTTTTTCTTCATTGCCTGTACACCAATTTTCCCATAATTATTTTTTCTTTTCTCCTGCCCTTCCTCCTCTTCAACACTGTTTTCCTTAGAGTGAAGCCCTAGCAAACTAAGCATGTGTTCTGCAGAAAAAGTAAAAAAAAAAAAAGAGAGAGAGAGAGAGAGAGAAAAAAAGAGGACCACTGGAAAGGAAGCAGTGGCAGATTTCCTCAGCCATCAATAAAACTAGTTGTTCTGCTGCTCCTCTCTCGCTGGGAGTGGAATAAAAATGCTCATCAAAATCTAAAAGCATCTGCGGGGTGAGAGGATGATTTCCATCTGTGATCTAGTATTAATGGAAGTGTTAATAGGGGTGGCGGCTGCATGTGGAAGGACTGACAGAGAAACAGCCAGCAGCACTGGATCCTGATCTGAACCATCAACAAGCTGGTAAGATAAACAACCATTCTGAATACAGATACTGATCTACACGCATTCATAAATGTATCTGCAAAACGCAACACATCTGCATGAAGAGTCTGTTGTACGTGAACCCACAAAAACATTCACACCAACATACACATGAATGATGAACCCTGTATAATTCACAGAGAATAATAAGAAGTCTGAAAAACAATATAAATGGCCAACAAATTGCAGATAGACTGGGAAACACATGCAGCAAATGTGCACAGACACATACAAAATAGCATTTACTCACATATGATCATATGCACACAGATGTACTCACAAGCACGCACACACACACACACACACCCCAGGGATGTACAGTGACAAATAAACAATATTACACTCAGAGCGCTTGTTAATGGAAACAGCTTTCACACACAAAGTATACACAGATGTACATACAGTACCAACATGCACAAATACAGATATGTGAGAGAATCACTGAGAAACTGCATACTAAGAACACACAGCGTTGACATGTTTTTGCAATCTGTTGTGCGCACACATCAAAAGCAAGCATAAAACTCAAACATAAGATACGTGCCAATATTTATACAACTGTACAGGAAGCAGCAGAGTGGGGTATGAACACAAATAAAAATGCTTTTGTAAGACAAAACAGTAGGGAAGAAATGTTGTGGCATGTCTATGTTTTGGCCAGGCTTGGACATTACTCTATGTAGGTGGTATATTGAAACGATCTGCGGCCTCAATATCTCAGTATGAAATCACCCAAAAGGACGGTAGGAAAACACAGAAAATAACAGGATTTTTCCAAATAGCCTGGGAAAGGACCTACTTATCCTTCAGATTCAACCACCTCTCTACTTCCTGTGTATGTGTAGAATGATTGTCACATCACTTTGGTGCAACTGCTGGAAAGTAGATTAAGTGCCTTTTAAACGACTGAAAGGTACAAAACAATTAATTTTTTGCCCGACACCTGAATTGCGTGCACACTTTTCTGTCTATCTGTGTGTCTTCCACGTTGTTCTTCATTTCAAAGCAGCACATTATACACACAAAGTATATAGTGAGTACCGTATGGTCACATTTTTCAAGCAAGACAAAAAAAAATTATAGCCCACAGTAAGTGAAATATGTAATCTTTTTTTTATGGTTACAGTGAACAAATCAAAGTAAAATGGTAATTAGTATGAGTAATGATCACCTTATTGGTGAACAAAATGGAATGCTTTATAAACAAAAAAATCCAAGGACATCAATGCTGCCACTATTACAGTGCTGCTGAACAACTAATTTCAGAATGTTCTGTATTAAGAGCTTAAGCTGGCAAACAGGACAGACATCTTCTGAAAAAGAAACTAGACACATTTAAAAGCTCAGAAAAAAATTCAATAAATCTATTCAAAATGTAGTTTTAAACACCAAGACTCCTTTATTTAAATACCACTGTCAATTAATAGATGTTGAATAATCATCTAAAAATCTCTCAATGCTGAGAAGAACATTAAAAATACAAATCAGTTAAAAGACATCCAACTGTGTGAAAAATATGATATGTCACCTACAAATGATAACTTCATTCTGAAGTTATGTGGTTGTTCAACATGAGTTTTTCTTTCTATTAATAATGGCCTTATTTGTACTGAAACGAAGTTGCACTGAGGTCTGGTATGTGTGAAAGGGAAAAGATATATAAGATTGCTTTTCACAGAATATTCACCTTCAAGATTTTCACTTCATATATAATTCAAACATTCAAAAACATCAGGCTTTGAGCAGTTGAGAAATGCTCGACACAACCAACACACTGCAGAGTAACCTGTTCACTAGCTGCAGGCTGATCGACATTTATTCACAGAATCTTCTCCGTGTTTTGCATTTGTTGCTCAGGAGATCACAAGAATATCATCAGCAGTTTGCATGTTGCAAAATGTCAGCCACGCTGAACGCTTTCATATCACATCACTGTGAAGTCAGAATTGAATGAAAAATTGACTGAATGAACTGACTGACAGGATGAAAGACAACACAAGCACAAGTGTGCCATGCATTCTCCGCTGCCTGCTGAGCTATGAAACCCTAAGTGTACGACCCAATCACTGTGCTCAGCCCTGAGCAACACAGAAAATGTTTAAAGACGGATTGATGTTTTCATACACTCAGAGAAAAGAAACACATCAAGTACTATCAGCAATTTGAACACTAATTGTGAAAAAAAGGATACCAGTAGTTCTAGGTTTTCAAACTTTGGTAAGATTCAAAGAGATTTATATTCATTTATTCCTCTGTGTTTCAGTAAAAGCACAGTCATTGGATTGATAAAATAACTTAAAACATCAACATGTTAAACCAAGGAACGATTTCTATCCGATAACAGTGATGCCCAGTTGTATGACTCCCCTGATTATTGATGGTGATGATCCCATTAATTCAGGCCTGACTTGGCGTGGTGTTTTGTAGTTAACTCAAGATCAACAGCAGATGCACCGTTGAGGCAGCAGAACATGGCACTGTGATATGACATCACACCCCCGCTAAGAGTGTGGCACAAACACAACCAGTCCTCTGCCAAACAGAGGGAGAAACATGGCACTAACACAAACACAAAGTAATGAGTAATGAGTGTTCCTGGCGGTATCAGAGAGCCGAGAACAAGCAGATTCAGAATCTCTCTTTCGAGACGAGTCATTGTCTGTACAAATATTTAATTTCCTGATATTTATATTTGTGGTTTCTTTGATTTAAATATGCAAACATGTGCGATTAAGCACAAAGACACCGGAACAAGCACATGCACACTAGTCAGCTAATTAATTTTGTATAATTTACTTTTGTAAAACTAATGTTAACTTAAAAAACTCATATAAATATTGATGAAAGTAGACCAGCAAGTAACAATGAGGTCTGTGAGGGGGCACAGACAAACAGATGAGCACTACCTTCAACACCTAATCAACAGGAAAGGCCATGAAAAGAAACCTCAGACTCAAAAATTTCAAGGACTGCAGATCCTCACCTAGGGATGAGAATTGCCGAAAATTTAACAATTCCATTATTGATTTTGATTATCGATCCAATTCCTTATCATATCTCATTGGGTGAGGGAATAGTACAAACGGGTTTGTGTGCATTAACTGTTTTTTATATTTCCATCTCTGCACAAAAATATACCATATACAGTATGCACAAATGACAATAAAAGATGACGCTGGGCCCAGTTCCAGATGGAAATCAGGAATGTTAAGGGGGCACATGCTGGTGATGGAAGTGGCGACAGGGTGGTGGGGGTCACACCCTACAACCAAACAAAGTGAAAGTGAAACTAAAGATGTTTTACTAATTCCTCTACGTCTCCTACTGTTGTGTACCTCATGTTCCTTTTCCCTACCTTTGGAAACTTTTATTTGAGGGGGCAGGATGTTTGTTGGCCCCCCCCAGAACCAGGCCCAGGTGAATGCCTGGATGTTCTGCTGCTAGATTCACAAGCGAGGCTAAGTAGCATATCAAACATGAGACATGCCTGCATATGAATTGCATGCTGTGTGGACAAATGTTTTAGCAGATTGGAGGGATTTCCCCCCTTTGTAGAAATGGAAGCTTTGCAAGTTTTATAAGTGGCCCTGGTGTCATCTTTTTGTTTGAAATATAGCCACATTTTGGAGTACTTCTGCCTTGACACCATGTTAGCTATGTTCTAAAGCAAAACAATACAGTGTACAGGTGATGTCATCATACTGAATGAAGGTGGACTCGATAAGCAGAACAATTAAGCGTGTAGGCAAATGATTCCAAGGAACTGAGCTACTGGGAACCAGTTCTAAAAAAAAAACAATTCTTGATTCCCATCCCTACCCTCATCCAAAAATGTTGAATGTAATGCAATGTTCCACAGTGTTGTATTGTGTTGTATACACACACAGAAACATACTGTATATCAGTCAATTCCTTGACCTTTAAAACATACTCCTAGTATTTGAAGTTATACTTGCGGTGGATGTCATTTCAGTTAGTATTATTTTTGGAGCGAGTTTGAATGCACATTAAATATGGAAGATTTACAAATAAAAATACACTCTGAGTAATGGATCGTCTTCCAGATCAGCTAGAAATTGATCATGTGGATAGAGATGTCATGAAGCAGGTATGCAGGGTTTTTTTTCTTTGCAATTTCTGTCTTCATTTCAGAGAAGATGACAAAAATGTCAAAAGGTGCCCTATCTACCCATGCTGAAGACAAGGCTGTTACGGTTACAACAAAACTGTACTATCATACTATTAAAAAGCCAAACACAGAGGATACTACTCTAATGCAACAACCACTGTGGTCACTGCTGTTCTGTTTGTAATGAGGCTACACAACCACAACATTTCTTCATTTGTCATCTGCTTTACAGAGGTGTCATACAGATTTTCTGAATCCATCAATATTGGGGATAAATGGCTTGAGTATTGTGTAACTATGGTATTTTACAGCACACTCCACAGCATTATATTATCAGTTGTTAGCATTAACATTATGCCTATGAGTTTATTAAGTTTACTTATGTTGGGTAAGTCCACAGTGAGAGGAAATAATGACAAACAAAATGACAAATGACAAGACAGATGTCAGTGGAATTAGCTGCTGGTCTGGTTTCTAAACTCTAACATGCAGTAAGTTTGATTTATTTCTGCTGAAACAATGGTGAAAGACACAACATTAGTGTAAAAACATTTTGGTTTGATTCTTTTTTTGAGACTTTTAGCATTTCAAGTGTCCCTGAGGAAATAAATGAGATCAGATCATCTCAAAACAGTAACTCAGAAACCTTTTACTTTTACCAAAGAAATGCACAAAACACATTAGAGTTCTGTAATATTACTGTGTGAGAAGTGCAAAAATATTTTCAGTTCATTATGAATGGTGCCAGATATTTGACTATTGCATGCCTCTACATATGCGCTGAGGTAATCCAGCACAATCACCACAGGGATCCTTTATAAAATTCTAGATAAGATTAAGGTTAACCCACTTAATAATCCCCGTAGAGAAATTCAGTCATTTTACCCATCCTAAAACACTCATAGTACCTGGCATTAGCGATTAGCATTAGCAATAAGCTGCCATTGAAGGTGCTCAGGGACCAAACCCAAATCTTTATGAGTACCATGGTCAAGGCCACTGCCAGAGGAATTAACCTAAATGTACTTGTTTTTAAAGGAGGAACTGAATGAAACCCACATGGTGAGGAGAGAACTGGTAAACTCAATACAGAAAGGCTCTAGTCTGACTAGGAGTTGAACCCGGAGGAAGGAGAGCAAACCACAATGCCACCTGATTGTCTATTACCATACTACCTACATTCAGATCTGGACCACAGTCAAGGAGAATGACAGATGGTATTGGTCAACCTTTTAAAATTTTGAGTTAGGTACAACAGACCAGATAGCAAAACCTTCGGAGGGAAAGCCAAACATGACATGTATTTTTGGTAAAATTTGACAACATATGACTTCAGTGAGTCATTTAAAATGATAAAAAGTGTTTTCATCCTTTCGAGACTCTAGTAGTCTGGTGTTGCATGATGGACAGTGAAGAGTTTTTACTGAAAATCACAATGTCAGAGGCAATGTGACATTTCAGATACAAATCGAGATTTTCAAGATTTCAAGATTTTAATCTGTTTCACACCTTGTGTCATAATTAACATATAAATTCTTCATTTACGGACAAAAATGTGTTTTGTTTGCTTACAGTGCTCTTTGACCACCAACCTCTAATCATGTCATTCCACCGTACAAGTGAATGTTTGTAGTTGAAGAAATTCCACGGCAACGTTCTTGAGATATCAGAGTCACAGGGATGAATGGACAGACAACCTAAAAATATAATGTCTCCAGGCACAGCGATTCCTGAGACAAAGGCATAAAAACAATGGTATCACATTGAGTTTCTGAGAGGATCTGCAGCATTAAGGGCTTAATGGTAAAGATATTCCCCTAAGGCAAAATATCAGACCTATCTAACATGAATATTTTTTATTCTCACATATTCATTATTAATTAAAGTTATTTAAGACAGCATACTAATTAAAATTACATTACAAATATGATTAATTATTTTCAGCCAGGATCCCTTAGAATTATTTCAATTATTTTAAGTTTAACCTTAATATCCACTGGTTGCTGGTGACCCATCGTATGGTTAAAGTTAACATGAGAGTGAATATTAAGAGGTTATGATGTAATGAAGACATCAAAATGAGAACAAGGAGAGAACAAATAACACTTGACAAAATAATCAACTTAAACATCACGTATTAAATTAACTATTAAAATATAAATGAAGCAAACTCTATTAAGACTTTTAAGTTGTGTTTTTTGCTCGGAACATAACAAGTAAAAAATTGACCAAACCACAGAGATTTCACAGTCATTTTTTATGAAGAAGTTTAAAGAATACAAGACAGCCATCTGAATTCATGGCCTCAGTGTTTGAGATTGTTGCCTATGGCCCTGCAAAACAATAAACAAGTAAAAACTATGACTCCATACAAAGTGGTTCTCTCACCGGTAAAGCAGCCCCCTATGGAGAATCTGGTGGCATGTACCTGTAGTCATGTTACTGCTTCTGAGTAGTGTGTAGTAAAGTAATAACATACCGGCAGCAGTATATCACACTACTTTAAAGCCCCTTTGTCCCCCACTCCCCCACGTCCAGGCCCATTATCCTGAGCAGCTGGTTTTGGGGGCTGCTGGTGGCCGCCTGGCTTGAGAGGAAGCTGAGAGTGGAGTCTAATTCACTTATTGATTCCTGTCCTGTGTTGCAGCATACTTCACAGCTTTAATCAGTGGGTGGTTGTGGACTGAGGAGAGGGGGTGAATAAAAGGTACGAGGCCCCCCCAGATGCAAGGTTTGTTCGCAGGTGGGTCAAAAAGAGTTTTCAAGTGATCACAATTGAACTGCGGTGAAAAGCGGGTGATGGAAATTAGAAAAGAAAGTGTGAGTCTTATAGTTGCAGGTCAAGAGGTGACGTTGGTATTTGTGAGTGATGATGAACAGGATGCTCAACATTCGCACATGACATGAGTGATGGCCGTGCCCACAGCCACACAAAAGTTCACAGCAGTTACACACTCTCAAACACCACCACCATATGTTCAGTTACTTTGAGTTGCAGTCACTTACTTTACACATAACACACATAGTTTGTTTTGTTTAAAATTGGTTTATTAGCACTTTGACAATACGCTCTTGCTAAATGGAGCATGCACATTTAGTTTACATTGTTTGTCATTTTGCTTTTAACTTTTTTTTTTTTTTTCTTTTTTTTTGAGTTACCTGGTGGTATTTCCTGCTTGGAGACAAAAGATGGGGCTTCTTCTTCTTCTTTGTTTTTTATTAACAGTGGTTACAAAGTTTTTTTAGTGCATTACCGCCACCCTCCAGATGTGAGTGATCCTCTAACGCTTATAGGCTATAATATTACAAACTAGAAAAACACTCGGAGAACAGCACATACCTCCGCCAAGGTAATGTTTGTCCTTTTTTTTTTAAGGTAGTGTTTGTACTTTCCTCCACTAGATGGTGCTGAATGACCTCATAAGTAGCTCCGTGCCATCATGCCCCATCTCCCATTGATTAAAAAAAAAAAAAAACTTCATGGTGATCCAGATCACCATGAAAATCGAATCTAACTTGTTCCTCATCCCATTTCTAACAATTCCTGAAAATTTCATCCAAATCCGTTCAGAACTTTTCAAGTTATTTTGAACACAAACAGACAAACAGATAAACGCTGGCAAAAACATAACATCCTTGGCAGAGGTAATGATGTTGTTTTAGATGGGGATAAAAACAAAAACAAACAAAACCTTATATTCTGTTGCTAATTTTAGTAGCTTTTAAATACTCAAAAGATACTTACTCTATGTTCTGAAGATTTGCTTAGAATATCTTCTATACCGAAGGATTTTCACATGCCCGATAATGTCCTCTTCATGATGATTCGTTCCCTTTTATATTTCGTGCAATTCATAAGAACATGTTCTATCTCAACTTTACAGCGGACACATTTTCCTGTCTCCTAAGAGATGAGGCTGACGGCGGAACAGGGTTTTATGCTGAAGTCCTTTCTATGGACCAGACCAAGAGCTTTTACATGGGGTGGGGAGGGTTTAAGGTTCCTTTGTGTTAGTTTTAGTTGATGTCTATTTACTTTCCCCCTGTACTTTAACTGTGGTTGGATCCATTAGTATATATGTTGCTTCAGCATCTCATTTTGGCAGGTCGTGTTAGGTGATGTTTAGTTTTGTTAACTTTATCTTTCAGTAGAGTTATATTTTGTTGACCTCTTTTAAGGGCCCTATGACTCTCATTTATTTATTTAATATAATTTACTTCAGTTATTTGTTTTATAAAAACTTTTTTTTTTTTCAGGAAAATTAATCCCTTTTGTTGGAACTTTAAACCTGTGTTTTGTGTTTTGACTGCTTGGTGTGTGGGCTAAAACCAGCCCGCCCAAAACGTCCAAACCAGCCCTTGGGATAAATTTGTGAAGTGAAAAAAATTACACTTAAGATATACTGTACCATTGTTTTAATTCAGGGATATATTCGATCTCAAGTGGGTCAGTCAGTAAAATGCTATTACCATAACATATAAATACTGACACTCCAAATTTTTGTCTTTGTTTTACCGTAAAAACAAAGAAAAATCACATGAAAATGTTTATATTTACAAATGATCCTTCCTCAAAAAATGTGAATAACCCGAACAAATATGAAGAACATGAAATATCTTAAGAGAAGTGCAAGTTTAGCAATATTCTGCTTGTTAATAAAAGTTTTGTGTATTTGTAGATCCACTGTGATCTGTAAGTTATAATGCACATTTTTATTATGAAATTTTAGTTTGTTCATAGTTCTTCATGTCATTCACATTTTTTACAGGATCATTTGAAGACGTTACCATTTTCATTATGTAATTTTACTTTTTTCACTCTAAAACATAAAGTAAACTTTGGAGGTGACATTATTTATGTAATATTTATGTAATATGTGATTAATTTACTGGTAAATGAACTAAATTTTAAGATGAGTGACAAGGTTTTTACATTCACCTCAGACCCGGGCCTCAATCCCTTGACACGGACAGCAACAGGAGACGTAAACCAGAGATTACAAGTCAGCGCTGAATCATGCAAGCTATTTACTATTCACTCAATGCAGGGCACATGCTCCCATTAATCTTCAATTACAATGCTGAAAAGATGACAGAAAAAAAATGAGAGCAGGAAACAGAGAGGAACATGCTGTGCAGCTACTGGATAAGAGACACAGCTGGGGAAATCACCTGGGAACATCGACACGACACCGCCGTCTCATTTTTTGCGATGTCGCACTCCAGATTCAAAGGCTATGTGATGTGCTCTCTAATCGTAGCGGTGAGATGAGAAAGGAGCAAAAGCCCAAATCTCTGATATTTGTTTATATTTGATTTCTGGGTGATATATTCTGCAGGGCTCAGTAGCGTTAAAGCCTTTAAAATTAACAGATTAGGTTTATTAGCACAACATATAAAAATAAACAGCAAAAGTCACAGGAGATTCCTAACACCTCTATCATTTGTATTCATCAAAAAGACGGGGAAAAAAGCGCCTTCACCGATCTGTCGTCACTGAGTTAAGTGTATTCCCATTTGGTATAATGTGTTAGGAAAACAAATGTGATAAGGGAATATGCTCCCTTGCTGCCCTTATCGCTTTAAAAAACTTGATATACTTTATTTAACATGGATTTTATATTGCAAACTTGTGTTTTCTAGCTCTATAGGGAGTCTCAGGATGTGCCGTATCATGTCTCCTCATTTGTCTATATGCAGTTACAGTCATAAATCTGCCCATCTCTTCATGGATATTGATTGTGCTACTAAACAAAAAACAAAAGGGGGAGGGGGGGGGGTATATATAAAATTGTCACAACTCTCAGGCGACATTGACACTACAAGTCTTAGTGTTGAAATCATATTTGTGACTCATCAGATTTTTTTAATTTTTTTTTTCAGTTTTAGTTTAATTTTCTTCTTTCGTTGTACTGAAATAAACATGAAGAAAACTGAGGTCAGCGTCTAAAGTATCATTTATAAATTGATGAACCACAGAAGCTGGAAAATTCACAAGCAGGTAATATTAAGGATGAGGAGGAACATACTTGGAGATGCTTGCAAAAATCATACAGAAGTGGCCCAAAATGGAAAGGTTTGTGTGCAGTTTGGGTTCAGAAAAAGCATTTAAGAAGCACATATGAATAAACATATCAGATTTAGGCCAGATTTGTTCCTGCAGTCTGAACATAGACTTGAACACCCCACACAAGAAAGTACAATGATGCCTTATACAAAAAAAGAACATTTGAAGTACTTTGACACTAAACTTAAAACTACAAGGATCATCCAATTAAATGCTTTACTTCAGAAACCCCAGTATAATCTCAGAGTAAAAGGGGCCCACACACTACCCACCACCTGATGGCTCTTATGTTCTCTTTGTGGAGGCTTTGAATGAAGATACATCCAGCAGGACCAGGTCATGGCTTGGACATTCAGTGCACCCACCCCCTGACCTCTGACCTTTCACCCTTCAACAGTCATTATTGATCAAGCACGTGCCGAATAGGCAAATTAACAGGAATAAAATACAATAGAATGTTATGCCTGATGGGCACGCAATCCTCTGTGGGATTAAAAAAGGTAAATCAGCAAATCAACAACAGGAGAAGAGAAAAAAAAAGAGAAAATAATGGGGAGACCAAGAAAAGATCGACAGAACAAAGAGAAGAAGAGGAAGGAGAAAGAGAAGAAAAAGAAAAAAGAAAAAAATAAACAGCTGCAGCAATATGAGTCTGAGAAATGTGTTAAATATGTATATCTGAATGTGTACACATCTGCTTTCACACACACAGAGAAAAGTGGCACCTCTGTCATTCAGTATATTCACATACATGAAATCATGATGCAAATCCTCCCCAGCCACTCAACAATTTCCTGTCCCCTCACACCTCCCGCTTACTTTAGTTTACAGCATGCAAAGTATTTTGACCGTAGCTCAATCTTCACACTTCTCTGACTGGCTCTCATTGATTTCCATGGTGTGAGATAGAGTGGCAGGGCCTGTGTAGGCCAATGAAAAGAAGGTGCACATGTGAAAGACTCGTTATGGCAAAGATTATCTCCGCATGACATATACAGAGGCCATCTGACCCAGCTGGAAAGCAGCTATAATGGCACCTGAATCCATATGTGGACTCACATGCATTAAGACTCAAATGTACACCTGTTTCTCTTTCTTGCTCCCTGTCTGTTATAAATGTCAGCTGTCACCTATGACACACATACACACAACTATGCAATCAGAAAAATGCTAATCTGATTGTGTGAGAGCCAACAGCTATATGCAGGTGCACAAATACCATCAAATACTTGACAAACAGTAACACTCGCACTGAGATTTTACTCTAACGCAACACACACCAGCTACTGAATTAACAGGTTATAGCTTGCCCCATGCATTTCAGTAAGTGTGTTATTTTATCGCCTCTTTTCATCCTCTCTCCTCCCATTCTGCTCAGTGACAGGGGGGATATGTGCACCCTACTTTGTTGCCATGGATACCACAAACACCCCACATAGAAAATTCTACACAGAATAATAAGTGGCCAATTGCGTCTGTTTGCTCTCCAACAAACCTCAGGATTAGAGGCATTTTCTTGTCAGAAGCATAAACTATTTTTATGTTTGCAGGGAAAGAGAAGGGGGGAGGGGAAAGAAGGGGAAAAGAAGAAAAAAAAGAAGAGAGGCAAGAGGCACAGATATGAAAAGAGCATACTAATGCTGTGTGGTGACAGGTTTCTCCCTGCTTGGAGAGATGAGAGAGCTTGAGAACAGAGGACGGGAAAAAAGGAGGGGAAAAGAGATGCTCTTAAAAAGAAACTCAGGTGCTCAGGGCACCCTTAACAAATGAAGGAGAACATGACAGAGAGAGGGGAGAGAGCGAGGGGGGCAGATCATTTCAAGTCCAGTTAACTGGGAGCACTGCCATTTGTAACAGCCTAGCAGGCAAGGTGAAACGCAGGTTGGTGTTTAGTGGGGCAAAGTGAAGTTAAGTGTTTTGAAAAGCTCTCTGTTTTTTTTTTTGTTTTTTTTTTTTTATTTCTTTGTGTCTTTTAGATTAATTGACAAACACTCATCTGATGCCTCCTCCTAATTTCTTCCTCCTGCTCTGAGTCTCGCAGAACATAACCCCAGTGTGCAATGATGTCATTATGATACCATCTGTTTGCTGCAATGGCAGACGCAAGATGCACACACATACACACATGCACAAAAAAACCAAAGGATCAGATAACATGTCGAGAGATAGAACCTATGACATTTGCACAGTGCAGTGTATATCAGCCACACACACGTCAGACTCCTGCTGTATGTTTAATGCAAGCTTCTTGTAAAGAGTAAAGGTGATTGTTGAGACACTGCAGGCAGCTTTGTATCTGTGATCCAAGTGGAGAATGAGTCCAGGCTCCCACTGTCTTCCCGGTCAGAGGACACAGCAAAACAAGTTTCTCTTGGTGTTACAGCCTCGATGCTGTAAGTATGATACTAAAACATTGTGCTTGTCAAGGTCGGGAGGGAAGATGCTTGATGTGGAAGTCTGTCAATCCCATCCCCCATCTAGACAAGGACATTGCCTGCCCCTTAAAACATTTTTTTACACCTTTATCATTAGTGTCGTGGTTAGCTTGGATGACAGCCAATATATGACCAGGATGGGGGAGAACATAGTTATATGTAACAGTATCACATAATTAGATTATGATATAAATGTGATTATGATCAGTTGCAGTTACAGTTACTAAGAAAAAAATGTAATGATAGTACAGTAACCCAGACATTAATCATATCTACATAGTAGAGATTATATCCAAACATATGCTGTTCAGTAGATGCTTATACTGTATGAACCAACCACGCCAAGCTGGGTAACCATCTCTTCAAACAGTAACACCTTTTCAGGTTGTTCCCGATGGGGCCATTCCTCAGTTGGAAAATATTGTATGGTATTCAGTGATGACAACCAAACACTATTTGATCCTGTTTGAATTCTACCAACATTTACACGTATGATTTTTGTCAGTTTAAAAGATAATTTTGCAAATACGCTGGGGAGTCTTAGATCTTGATTGGTATTAATCTGGCAAATGTTGTTGTTTTCAAAGGAATTGCACACATCATAGTCACTATTAAGAGTGCTACAATATTACACTGATCTAAAAACCTTCCTAATCACCTAATATTTGTTTTACATGGTACATTTGTCAGTGTAAACATATTTTTTTTACAGCAAATGATGCACACATACATATCACTAACTTAATGTTGCTCACATTGATTACTAGGTTATTGAGTTTATTTCCATCTGTTTGTAGCAATAATTTAGCATCTTTCTGCACTAACGTTTTTGGTTTTAGTTCCTGTTCATGCAGAGCCTGTGCAACATGTTTTGCTGCCAATGTTGAAATAATGAAATGGCAACTTGAGACAGTAAGAAATTACTGTAAGACCATAAATGAAGGTCTGGCCACCAAACTGAATCAGATTTACACAGTTGCTTCAGCAGGTAAATAGATTTTTGACTCATCATCAAACTTTGACAAGACAGATTAGGTCACAATAGTCTAGATAATTAATGGGAACACTGTGGCTTTCACAAACATATGAACAAGAAAACATGGGCTTATTTTTTATCTTATGTAGAGATCAAAATATTGTAATGATGTCAAACTAAAATGATTTCATTTTCTAATGAAATAAAAATAAGAAAAAGCCACCAAATGCCTTCATAAACCAGATAGAACTAGAGGGAAACGTGTAACTTAGTTGTAACCACCAACATTTTATGGGGAGGGAAAATTGTGATTCAGACCAAATGTGATTCTTTCTCAAAAGGCTGCCAGCCCTACAGCAACTCAATAAAATAACACTACAATAAAACTGATGAAGTATAGTATAAGCCCCAGCACCCAGCAGTCACAGAGTGATATTATCCTACCTTTGTTTTTTGACATCTTTTAATACTTTTTCACTCAGGATGTCATGGATGACATGAGACGAGGGATGCAGTTCACTGAGCCATTTCACGCTGTACTAAACGGTAATCTACTATCTTTATGACAAATGATTTTTTTATAGATAGTCTAACATCATATGTGTAGTTCAATTTTCAAGAAATCTCTCCACTGACTACCACACATATTTTTCTGAATATCCTCAGGCAGATTGGACACAATGGACTTCACTGCTCTGTGTTTACGTTGTGAATCAGAAAAGGGCTCTAGCATTACTGTCCAGTGTTGGTTTAAATGGATGTTTTGAGGAGTTTTCAGTTTTCTTATCAAAGTATCAAATATAATGTACAAAAGTTACATTACTTTCACTGGGTAATTTAACTACATTACTTATTATATTCTGAACATCATAACAAGTAAAGTATAATCTACTATGTTACAAAAATAACTTTCCTAACACAAACGGTCAAGATGAAACAGGATTAGTTTAAAGGCATCAGTGTGGGACTGGGCCTCTAGCAAGATTACTACGTACATAAATGGAAAAAAAAACACACAAAAAAGAATACACCAAGCAATGTAAAGAAAATAAAAAACAATCTTCTTTTGGATTTCAATAAGCTATAATAAGACCAAATTGTGATTTAACACCTGTATTTCTGTGTCAGACTAACTGTTTTGACTTATGTATTAGATGTAGACTAACAGCGGGTACAAGTAAAGCCACATGGGCAGACTGGCGTGCGGCGCATGCATGAGCAGGCAGAACCGACGTAGCAAATGAATTTGGAGGGGCGTAATGAGAGACGGCGCTGGGCTCCGGCCCGATTTCACAGCCACATCATTAGGGTGAGGCGGCCCCGGCCCCTCAATGAACGCACACACAAACATACACACACACGCGCCCTAGGAAAGACGAACAAGGTCAGTCGCCGTGCCGCAGTCTAATGAGAGGTGACAGGTGAGAAGAGATGCTCCAGACTTTACCCATTAAACTTACATTTTTAGTGTTGGTGTGTTTTTGTGTGTGTGTGAGCATGTGTTTCTGAATCATAACCAAATTGGTACATGGCAGACAGTGTATCTACATAAACACACACGATACCCTCCCTGTGACCTTCATGTACTTCCTGGCAGGCAGGTGTTAAGGCTGTAGGGGCTGAATAGAGTGGCCAACTGGAGATGGTGCCGGGTTATTTATCAGCATGTCCACGCGTCATAAATGACTCTGTTCACTGCAGGTAACTCAGCGCGCGCACACAAACACACGTGTACACACTGTTGCAGCTTTAGTTTGGTATAAAAATAGTTGCAGTATGCTTTGTTCAGTTATTTAAAGGTTTTAAGGGAGTAGTTCAACATCAAGCTTATCATCTTTATCAAAGTGAGATGACAAGGTTAATATTAATGTCATGTCAGGTAAGTACAGAAGGGATGTATTTGTTTATACTTACAGATACAAATCTTGATTGAAGAAGTCAAGAGGTTTTTACGTGTGTTAGAGGATAGCTGAATTAGATACAATAAGCTTATTTCTGAGCTTTACACGTGCTGAAACTTTTGCACAGACCAGACTTACTGTTTCCTCTAGTCATTTCTCAGAGTTTATGTGTCATTTCAAACCACAGATAAAGGCTGTGTTCATATGCCGGAAACCTTCTAGTGACCCTAACTAAGTTGTTGTGCCTAGCCATGTGACTTTAATAGAATATTTTAATGTAATCAATGATATTTTGTGCCAGCAAATTTCATGCCTGTAATGTATATTATTTTGAGAATGATTGGTCATTTAGGTATGAGGATGTGTTGGTTTAAATATATGCTATATTAGAATAGTTAAGCTCTTTATATGCAGCCACACAGCAAACTGAGGACCTGATGTTCTCCTCAAAGCCATCCGACTCCCCTGACAAAACATCAAACAAAGAACTCCCTCATCTAGTGCGGATCTGCTTTGCTTGTTTGTAAGTTTGGATCCAAACAAACTAGTTGAACCACCCAAGATATACAATAACACAAGCCAACACTGTGTTTCCACTACATGGAACCAGCTCAACTCGGCTCGACTTGGTATTCCAATGCGGCACGTTTATTTCTGTGTCATCTGCTTAGAGAGTTGCTAAAAACTCACTCATTGCATGTTGTCTTGTCTGAATTTTTACCTCGGCCACCAAAGACTGAATCTCCTCAAACGACCATGATGTAGTTTTGGGCTGTCATCATGTGGATTAATGTACAGCCATATTTACTGTCTACTTCCACATCTGTGTTTTGTAAAATGGCGGGTCACAGAGAAAACTGTCTGACCAATCAGTGGTCTGCAGTGTTTATACATCACAGTTTAGTATCGCTTGGAACCTCAACATTAAGACTCAGCAGACCGATAACTCCCATGTCCTGTGGGATAAAATTGTTGTTTTTGTAAATTCTTGTGGTAGTGAGTGACATTACTGCAATAAAATTATTCTCAAAGTCCATCCATCCATCCATCCATCCATCCATCCATCCATCCATCCATTTATCCATCCAATTCTCTAGATCTGGGTTGCTGGGACAGCAGCCTAACCAAGGAAGCACCACCTCCTTCAGGTCTTCAAGGAGGACACCCAGGTATTCCCAAGTCAGACAATAGATTTAATCCCTCCAATGAGTCCTAGGTCTACTCTGAGGTCTAGTCCCAGTTGGATATAGCCCCAAAACCTCATCAGAAATGAATACACAGAGGATCCTAACGGGAGGGCTGCATCAGCTCAACTGGCTCCTCTAACTCTAAGTCTAACCCCTCCTGGATGGCCAAGTTTCTCACCCTAATTCTGAGGGAGAGCCCAGCCACCCTTGTGGAGAAAATTAGTTACTATATTAATTACTATACTATTCAATTGTATCTGTAATTGTTAAAGTCACATACATTTAAACTCTTTTTTTTTTTTTAGGTTTGCCTTTTTTAGGTGGCTAAAATACATGTTGATGCTGCTTTTGTCCACAGCAGTAGACTGCTTTGGTTCTGTCCAGGTCCTCCCCTTTGCAATTTCAACGTATGAACTGCTACAAACAACTTCAACTTTGAACTAACGCTTTAATAAAGATATCAATCTTTTAATCATGCAGTTAATTTATCAATGAGTGATTTTACCAGGTAAACAGTTGACTATTTTACTTCACTGATGTCACAGGCATTGTGAACAGTAATTAACATAAATGTTTAATATGGAATATAAAACGCCTGAAGTAAGTCCAACTTTGAGATGCATATGTTAAACATTTGGGGATGCCACAATTGTCATTTCCAAGAGTTACACTATACACACATTTCACTGAAATGATGCTCGCTTGTCAGTTGAGCTAACTGGTTGTATATAGTTGTAATAGTAAGCTGTCTCACACACACATTTGGGCACAGAGCAGCAAAATGACTTGGTCTGTGTCCAGATGGCTAACCTTAAAGAGAGCACTCCACAGCTGTCCTCTCTGCCGTAACTGTCTTGATGACTAGTAACATGGGACGCATCTGACATTTCTAGTGACAGCCCCGAGCTTGACGAAGAAGCAGGAACGGCTGATAATCGCCGCGGTGACACCATTAAGGCGACGTTTAGGGACCTCCCTCAGACATAGATCTGAAGATGAAAGAGATGAGTGAAAACCCACATCATCTTTTTATCTCAGCAGCTAACTGTCATTGTAAAGGCAACTCTTTTTGTGGTCACTGGCAATGTGTTGGTTACAGCAGAATCCATATCTTCCCAAACAAGATCTTGACTCACACTTTCGACTGGCACTGAGCTATTGCTTTCTCAATAAAAACATTCTTAAATGACTTCATCTCCCTTTTACTCATATCTTACTCACTTAAGATGCTTCTCTTCACTCACAAAGAATCATCCCAGAATAGACTTATTATGATGCATACTTCATAGGTCTCTCAAGAGCTTTTGTTATGTGGCACTCTCGCTCATGTTCACTAGCATGGAAAAAAAGTTGTGTCCTAGAAGAATGATACAGTACGCAATGTCCTTGATGTTCAGTGGGGCTATGTGTGCACTTCAGCTGGAAAACCCTACTCAAAACCTTTCTATTTTTTTTTCATCATTCTGTTTTCCACATTTATAGGCAGTCTAGTAAAGCAGAAGTGCCATAAAAATAATCTTTAAAAAAATAATGAGAAATCGCACAGAGGCTTTTTAAAAGGGAAGAGTGAGCCAATAATATAACTCATTTTTTGTCAGAGGTGCCCCTTAGTGACTTTCTTATCCTGTTAGTCACTGTTGTAACATCATGTTCCCTTGCTAAATGAAATTAAATCAATCACAACATGATCATCAGTTGCCTTAGTGTTTTCAACCATCCACTTTTCTATTTCCAACTGACTCCCAAACTATATTAATAACTTATTAAATCGCATAATTACATTATGGGCATGCGTGCATTTATATATGTGAGCACATCATCTTCTCTCCGATGGATTTGCCCTGCAAATCAAGTTAATCACAGCATTGAAAGCAATAATGAGTGTGGCATGCTACTCAACAAACTAACAAACCCATTAGCTAGTCCGCCTGTCTCCAAATCCAAAACCTTACATTCATTAGATCGTAATTCAGAGCAGAAAATGAGATTGAGATCCTTGATGCAACAGAAAAACACATCCCCCCCCAAAAAACAACACTGCAATGGCCAAGACAAGATAGAAAAACAAATTTCTAATTCTGTCCATGAAGTGAAATAGGAGTTGATAATTAGTCTGGGATAAGAGGGAGATGTTACAGACACACAGCAGAATCAGTTTTCAATCCATTCCTCTATCCGTCCAATTTAACGCAACTGCTGGAGTCTATAGCGCTGTGCAGTACTGTAAGTGCTTATGTAACTCCAGGAAGCATGGGTGTGAAAAATAGTGTCATGAATCCATTTTGCAGGTTTCTACACTTTGCTTTGGGGATTCAGGGCTCTCCTCAAGAATAGTACATCATGATGATCCAATTCTTGTCGGTTCCCCCATTTCCTGTGACAAAAAAGGCCATCTTAAAGCGGCAACGGTGTCAAGTCTCTTGATAAGTCATTCTATACATATTGTTTGGAAAGGCTAAGTATTTGACATGTAATCTAGTAGCTCGTCTCCTCTTTACTCATCTTCTTCCTTAGTATTGCACAGTATATTCCTCTTCCTCCTCTTCTCTGTTGGTGACCAGTGGTGCTCCATAAATCCCCGGAAATCAACAACAAACTCATCTCACCACTCCATCACTACCGACTCCGCATCCAACCCCCTACCAATATCTCCTCCATCTCCCGCTCTGTCATTTCAGCTGTCAATCCCTCGCTCCATCAGCCGACCTCTCTTTATCTCCATCAGTCTGTATCTCTGTTGGTAAACCTTTCAAACCACCTTGCTGTTCATGTACTACAGTTCCACATCTTTCTATTGCATTTCTGTTATCTGCACTTCTGCTTTGCTTTTAACAGGCCAATATGGGCGATGTCAGAGTCTGGAGAAAAGGAGGAAAGCAGGTGGGGAGGAAAGGGGTAAAAGAGGATTGGGTATAGATTAATGTGACACTGGGCTGGGAGTGGATTTAATCCCCCTACCTCTCTGAGGGCCATTTTACCAAACTGTAATAACTGTAATGGCCACGGGGTTATGGTAATTTTTCAATTAATCCAAATTAAATGCTAGTATTATTATAGGAGCTGTGTAGGCTTGTGTGACAAGGATCTCTGATAGATCACTGGACTTAAAGGAAATTAAATAAAAGGAATAAATAACACTAATGGTAATAATCATTGGCATTAACATCAACATAATGACCACCATCCTCATCACCATCACATTATCCCCAGATCTGAAGGTTTTTTTCTTTTACAGTAAAGCTGGAAGGTCAGCCAGTTGAATCGTTTCTCAACCACTGCACACTTTTTATTCCAGTACCTAACACCTCTGTCTTTTTATATATAAGTGTGCATGTAACTAAAAAGACCGGCAGCACCATCTCTACTTCCTGATACCACTACTTTTTTTTTTCTTTCAGTCTTTCTCTGGTAGGCTTGCTGGTCAGAAGACGCTCCATCTTTATTGTACATTCACACCCTGCCATCACTCTGACATTCTGCTTGACATTCAGGTAGCATAGCAACATGACAACATGCCTCTACAGCCTGGTGTGAGAATATAGATGCTTTTTGAAAAGGTTGACAAGAGAGAGAGAGAGAGAGAGAGAGAGAGAGAGAGAGAGAGAGAGGGGAAGCGAGAGAGAGAGAATGATGGAGAGAAGGGAAGGAGGAGGGGAAGTAGAGTAAAGCCCTCTACAGATTTGCTTCTTCTCCTTTTCAACCCCACTCTAGAATCCCATTTGAAATTTAAAGCACCTTTTTTGTGTCTGAAAATACCTTTACACGCACTGCCATAAATACTGCCCAAAGGGAGAAGGCTTCAGTTCCCCCTGCTGACTTGCATGATTCAACAGGGATGAACAACTGTAATGGAAGACACACATGTGCATACACAGTATACATACACACTTGGTATACAAAACCATACATAAATTACAAAAAGAATATGATACTATGCTGTATAAATACACAGATGTACTGTATATGCATGCATGCAGCCTATAGGCTTTTATATATTCCTGAATATATGAATAACCATAATTCTCTATAAAACCAAATGTCCACTCATGTAAATTAATGCCTAAAAAATGATTTCTGTTGTAAAATCGGGTGAATAGAGAGAGAGAAATGAAACAGAGCACACATAAAACATGAAACACTGGTCAGAGGGGTTATGTAAATGCATTTTTTTTTGCCGACCACGGAGTTCAATTCATAATTCATAAAGATTAAAGATGAATTTCATATGAGGCTGTGCCCTGTTCGATTGGCCCTTCTCTCCATTAGAAATGCTATAGCCCAAAGAGCTTCTCCTTCCTCACTGATTAGAGGGAGACCCGATCCTGTCCCCCCTGACCAAATCAATACATCTCCTGATTTGATCCTGCCTGTTAGCTTCCAGTTGCTCAGAGGAAAATCAGCTCAGGATGAAATATCAGCATCTCCAGCACCACTCAACCTCACGACTCACTTGCTACAGTCAGTGAGAACCTCTACTACTTATGGCAACCGCTCCTCTATTAATACTATTTCTTTTTTATTGCAGAAAGGCAGAACTTTAGATGAAGTTTTCATTCGAATTCATGTCAAACCACTGTAATCACACTCAAGCCAATCACAGGGTTCTTTGTCTACTCTCTTTAAAAGCCATATTTTGGAGGTACAAATATTTATCCAAAACTCTAACTGCATGGCCTCTGTATTATACATTTTGTAGCAAAGTATCATTGCTGTATCACTTAATTAACCAACTTAAATCACAGTGGAATTTATTCTAATCTGAAATGCATAGTTTTTTAAATTTTGCTGCTAGAGGTCTCACAATCAAAGCATTAACAAAATACATATTTTGATGGCACAGTCAAGTGCTGTGAGATCACGGGAGTTGTTTTCACTGATTGAGTCAGACAACTAAGCCAAACTGAAAAAATATGCTGACAGATGACGTCAGTTAAAGTTTTACTCACATTAAATTTAGTGATGTATGCGATGTACTCTAATGAAATGGCCACAAGGAATCCAATCTGACATAATTTACAGACAACCAAATTTACATGGATTAAATATACAGATTTTTCTGCATTTGATTGATTTTAATGTGAGTCAAAAAAATCATAGTACTTTTGTACAGAAAGGTTACTTAATACTAGGAAAAATTATACATATATAGAATTTTACTGTCTTTGCCACACTTGGGAGTTTTCACTATAAATAGTGAAAATAAGCCAAGAGGATAGTAAACCCATTAATGGATTTCCCGCCAAAGTAAAAAATAAATAAATGAAAAAATAATACAAGGCCACAAAAAGTGCCTCATCTTCCCAGAAAGCAACAGCAGGCTACACCAGACTTTATCACTGACTCCATGATGCAATTAGCCATCATGGTGGTGCAGCTGTGGTTCTGCTGATTGTATTAGAGAATCAGTGATGTCTTTCTGGACAAAACCCCAGAGATTGAAAGAGGGACGCTTACACAGCCCCTAAAACACAATAAAGACAAGTGGCAAAGCCCGCAATCCTCAATGGGTCAGCTCTTGTTGGGGCTGGCCCTTAAAAATGAGAAGCAAGTTTTTTTTTCCTTTCTTTTTTGTGGTGGTGTTTTTTTTGTAGTGTTTTTATATTCTTGCTGTGGTTTTACAGCCCAGGGGTCGTTATCTCTCAAACACAGAGAAAAACTAAGGACTGACTTCAAACAAAGCAAATACACATGCACCGCTGCACACACGAAAACTTCCAGAAGGACGCAGGGGACTGCTGTGAGGAAGCCCCCCAGGGTGAAGTGACTTTTGACATGGCCAGCAACATATCATACTCCCAAACACACACACACACACACACACACACAGAGATCGGGCGTCACTCTCACCCTCCTCACCCACCCCTGGGGGACAGAGAAAGAGAGGCAGGCCGGAGAGATAAGCGCTGACACCCCTTCTTTGCCCTCCTCTGGCCCCCCTCCTCGTCTACTGTTCATTCAATTCAGCACCAACTCACCCACCCCTCCACTTCCCCTTCTCCCTGTATGCCTGCCCTGTGTGGAGAGAAGAGCCTCCGTCAAGTAGTGTGTGTGTGTGTGTGTGTGTGTGTGTGTGTGTGTGTGTGTGTGTGTGTGTGCGCGCACACGCGCATGTGCGCGCACACGCGCATGTGCGCGTGTGTGTGTGCTATCTGATCAATCTGTGGCACTGACACACAGAGAGGTAAAAGCCATTACGGCCCCTGAAAGCCACTCCATCCAGGGACAACAGACCCCCCTCTAAGAGGCCGCAGCTAAAGTTTACAACAATAGGGTTAGAGTAATTAGAAAGGCACTTCCCTTCTGGAGGAAATACTGGGGGGGTGTAGAGTACAGGACGGATGAGAGAGAAGACAGAGGTAGAAAGAGTGACAAAGAGCATCAGAGTTGAGCTGTAGATAGAGAATACAGACAGAGATTGAAGCAAGGGAAAAAAGAGAGAAGAGGCCCCCAGAGTACAGCTATAACCCTATCTATTCACTGCAGAGGTTGTAAAGATGGAGGAACAATCAGGTTGAAGGTACAATGAAAAGATGGCTAGAGGGCAGGGGCAGATCGCTCTAAGGTCATGACACATGAGAGGAAAGGTATACAGCTATGGAGCAGTTTGGCATTACAATATTAGATCAGACTATAAGGTGTAAAGTCTTGATAGCAGAGCGCATCCATCAATATGCCTTTACAAATGAAACTTTGAAAAGATACTAATGGAAAAAGATGGATCGATCTAATTTGTTGACAAGTGAAAGGCATGTTTACAGTTCACCTGAAGCCATGTACCACACTGAAAGGAAGACAACCCACAACAAAGCCGTCTGTCCTTGCACAACTTCTGACCACTATGTGAATTGTGTAAAGCATGTGTATGTGAATTTGACTAATGCTACAGCACAGAATTTATAGTGTATTCATGCACATAAACAGTATTGGAAGAATCAATGTTTGGTTTTTTTTCCAAGCTGGAAGCATTGCAGTTATCACCTTGCATTCTAAACAACTGAGATGAACTTCAGTTGAAAGTCAAAATGTTGCTAAAACAAAACAAAAACGCACAGGTGTACTCTCAACGCTGGTGAAACAAAACTGTTTCACCTCCAGGGGTTCCTTTACAATCTATCAATCCATAAACACAAAACTCTGGCAGGTGTAGACAAAAAGGTGCCAGGCCTTAATGTCACATTTGGCATGCATTTTGGTTGTTGACATGTTAAATAAAGGTTTTTAGAGTGGCACATTTTCTATGATGGCTATTATAAAAAAGGATTTACACCTACAGTGACGGCCATTATTCAAAAATAATTTCCATATGTTCCTTTGGTTTTTCAACAAAAGCCACAAGGAGCCGCTTGAGAGAGGCTAAAGAGCCACATCTGACTTGGGAGCTTTGTGTTGCAGACCCCTGTTCATATAAATTGGTACACTGGTATCCATGGTGTGAGAAGTTGTAACCCCTCCTCAGTTTATTCTTCGCTCTTCAATAGACAACAGTTAGTGTGGAGACCACCAGCACGGGAGGGGGGGTGTTAAGGCATGAATAGTGCTTTGCTGAGGGTGAGGAAAAGACTGTAAACAAGTCAGTACCTAAACCCAACCATAACATATGAACATAATTTATGAGACACACAGTTGAAAAGAAACACAAGGGGTCTATCACAATGATATGCAAAATGTAGACATGAAACATATTTTTGCTTCACAAACATTAGAACTTGTGGTTTTATGGCAAAATTTTATACTGGAGAATGGCTTCCTAAGTATCTTATGGTTTGTCTGCTTTTTCAATTTTTTTTTAATTAAAGAAACCCACCTTCAGCCTGATATTTTGTCCAAAAGTGACCAGTAGCATAAGATCAGATCTAATTACAGAAGTCAATCTCAGTGCTATCAGCAGGAGGAGGCTCAGATTAGGCTTGGACCATATGGCTTGTTGGAGCAACTGTGGCTTACAAATATCACTGGGTGAAGTTAATGTATAACATACACACTCACACAAACAGAGAGAGAGAGAGAGAGAGAGAGAGAGAGAAAGAGAGAGAACTGAACTAATCTACACGGTCAATCCAAGATTAATTTAAACTAATACATTAAATTTGTGTTGTTCTACAGAGGGAACATAGATAATTTTAACATGAATAATCCTAAAACATAACCTGTCAAAGATCAATGCATAAAATATGATTTTTTTTTTTTTTAAATCAATACCGATCTGCTTCATTTTGGGCAGATGCCTGGAAGTCAGTGACTTGTATGTTTACAAGTACCTAAACCCTTTAGAATAAGACTACTCAGCCTTGAATGTATCTTGGCAAATATTTTTCCCCAGAAGGGTCAAACTGTTGTTGAATTTGTTTACACCTGGACTGGTACACAACAAGAGTTTGCTCTTTTAAACCCACAACCCAACTGATAATTCATCTCCTTTGGCAAAAAGATATGGCAAGGCAGAAACATTGTTTTGAGGGAAAGTTAGTGGCATAAATAATGAGTAAACCCCGGCTATGTCTGTTTGGCCCTGCAGTTGCAACAAGGCTAATTAGTCCTTAAGGGAGAAAAACACATTTTGAGAAGAAAATGAATTATCCTGCACTAATACAATGTGTGATAACAGAATGAAAAAATAGAGTGAAATGATCTAAACAACAAAAGACTGATGCAACAGAGTGCAGTAGCTAATGCACTTTAAAAAGGGGGGAAAAAAAGAAAGTGCAGTTATTTACAGTAAATGGCTGTCTTTCTCATTCACTAGATGTGTGTTATTGACGGGCGGCATTTACGTCAAAGAGAAAACAGACGCAAAGAAAAGCAGAGACAAGATATGGAATTGAGATCAATAATAGGACGGGGGGTCACTGACTCCAACACACATATACACACACATGCTTGTGCACACAAACACGCACATATAGTCCCATTAATAATGTCTTTTAAGCTTAGAGGAGAAATACTACATCACGCTGCGGTCTGCTGCTGACAGCAGGACTTGACTGTTCAAACACGAGCAGGCACATTAGTGAAAACTGTCACACAAACTTATGCAAACACATTCACTTCTGTCTGTGTGTGGAAGAAGCCTCTTGAAACATTGGGATCAGTTTGGAGAGAAGACCAATGTAACATCACTGTCACAATGGGAGCCTCAGGCCTGGATGCACACATGCACACACACACACTGAAATGGATAAACACCGTGTGACAGATCTTGTACAAACACAGATGAAACACACAACACAGATTAGCATTTAAACAAACACATGCCAGCACTGCACACAAAAAAGACGAGCATACTAAAACTTTGTAAAACCACACAAGATTCGCAAAATTTTCATTCTGACATATTGGTTTATTTGGCTTATTGAGGTCTCTATGTATAAAGCCAGTGCTCTAAGCCTTTCCGATATACAGTATGTGATAATGGGATTCATTGCTTCCCCTCCCTTTCCCCCCTTTTTTTCTCCTACCCCCCTTCTGTCCTCCATGCCATCCATTTGAAAAGGAAGGCACTGCATTTAAATTACACAGGCAGTTTACTGTAAGAGTCCGCCAGGGAAATCGAAGAAGAGACAGAAAAAGAAAAGAGGAGGGGTGTGTGTGTAAAACAGAGTTATGGGAAATAGCTAAGGATGCAAGGCAAAGTATGTAGAAAGATGGGGAAGACAAGGTAGAGATGGGGGGGGGGGGAGTGATGGAGTGAGTGA
This sequence comes from Ostorhinchus rueppellii, assembly GCA_030068375.1. Lineage (NCBI taxonomy): Eukaryota > Metazoa > Chordata > Actinopteri > Kurtiformes > Apogonidae > Ostorhinchus > Ostorhinchus rueppellii. The sequence goes on along the minus strand of JAQQZY010000027.1, from coordinate 24,110,915 downwards.
CTCAGAGACGAAGTGGACGGGTGTGGGTGTGAGCGAATGAGTGAGTGAGGGATGTAAACTCATAATACAGCGAGTCAAGAGGAGGAAAAGAAAAATGAAGTCGGGTAAAGAAGGGCAAAGGGTCAAGGGAAAAAAATAAAACTAGAATTAAGCAGTGTGAAAAAGATAGAAAAATAAAGAGAACGAATGAGAGACAAACAGAGGCGTATAAACAGAAACCAGGGAATAAAAGTGAATGCACTGTCTCTCCTTTGTCCTTGATCTTTGTTCTGTTGTTAAAGACGGAGAACCTATTTGCCAACGCACTCCTACACCTTCTCACTCTTCACTCTCTGTCTATTCTTTCGCTCATGTTTTCTTTCACCAAGCTGACCGCTATCCTCTTCTCCTCTCCACTGATAGATGACAAACAAGCCCAGGCAATCCCAGAATGCTCTTTGTCATCCCTGCAGCAGAGGACTGGTGCGTTTGGCTATTTACATGCAAATGGAGACTCCCCATCCTACACGCACACACACATACACACTTATAGACACCTTCCATCAGCCCCTCTTACCACCACTACCCCTGTTCTTATTCATTTTGTTGAGCACTGTATGCACTTTATTTCAGAGATGTACTCCCAGTGTGTATGTGTGTATTAAAGAGTCGGCCATAACCACCACCACTGTACTATTATACTAACCAATGAGGCAAATCAGAGTCACTATTCTGTATCATAGGTGTATTATCATAGATACATAGATAATTTTATATTTTTGCAGCTTGTCCAAAGGGGGGGGGGGGGTGTAAACATTTTTGTAGTGTAGTTACACTATTCACCTGTTGCACCTGAACTGTACTGTATTTGCAACAGTTGATCACGTCATACAAACAATGAATGGATTTCAACACTGGGTCAATCTTTTGGTAACATATCAGAGCAGAAATTTTGTGACTTGAAGCTTGAGCCAGCAGAAGATTAGCCTAGGTTAGCATAAAAGCTGGAAGGAGCGGAAAAGCCGACTTGGCTACTGCTACATCTAAAACGACAGAATTAATGTATTTTGTTCAAGGTTACAGGAGCCCACCATCCATAGACATGCACTTAATAGGTTAATGGATGGATGGATGGATGGATGGATGGATGGATGGATGGATGGATGGATGGATGGATGGATGGATGGATGGAT
>JAQQZY010000027.1:24089883-24108575 GCA_030068375.1 Ostorhinchus rueppellii | reverse complement strand
TTCTACAGGAGCCTGATAATGACCATCAGGTGTGTAGGAAGAGGGAAACATCTAAAACATGCAGGATAGCGGACCTCGAGGACCAGGGTTGAGAACCCCTGACCTAGGGTTAAATCGGACTGTTTTGGTCGCTGGTGGTTGTTTGGGTCTTTATGGGTTAAGCTGATTTTCTTTTTCTTTTTTTCACTCCTCCCATGTATTTTAAGACAGCACTGGATTATGTGTTCAAATATTACTGAGTATCATTAACATTTCATTTTCAAATACACTGCTATTTTTGCTTACATTTAAACTGTTAAATGTACATTAGTTTCTTAACTTTTGTAATGTTATTAAAAGCACCATCTTTTACCATCATTTGTCACTTCAACCTTTATTTTCATACAGTTCAATGTAAAAGCTCTCAGCCAACATTAGGTTTGTTGGTTTAGTAAAGTTCCAATGACCAAAATCTGGATATATGTGAAACATGTACAGTGGTAAAAACAAGTTTCAGGGAAAAAAAAACAGCATCTACAAATCAATGAAGTAGTATTTAGTGTGACCTCGCTTTGCACTTAATGTCTTTAACCCTTTTGTTCAGACAATGAGATTTATTGCATTAATTTTCTGATGTTTTATACCCGATTTCATTCAATACACACAAGGTGTTAGAAATTGTTTGTACTGCTTCTTGTCATGGGGTCAGGGGTCACACTATATAGTCATTTTAACCTTTATAACTGATTTCATTTACTTTTTTTGTGTCTTTTACAGCTGTGCACATATTTCCTGTATTTTCTTGTAAGTGAAGAAAAGACAAAAATGTATACTAAAGCTAAAGGTGGTCTAAGACATTATTATAAATGTTTTGACCCCATAATATACTGCAATGCAACTTTTTGTTCCATTGTAACCAAGTTGGGAGCAAATAACATTCGCTGACTTCATTTCTATGCTAAGACTGTCTACTTCCTGCATCCATAACAGCCCAAATAAACTCAATTATTGATGATTCAGAATCAGAGTTTCCGGCAAATCTTTATATTCACTCCTGAGTTCATCAAAACCTCATTTTTATGACTACACTGTGGTGTAACAATGGATTGGAAAACTACCAACTCCCAGCACAACAAAATCTCAAATTTCAACACAAGTCTTGCCTAAGTACACAAACATCTACAAATTTTCTATATTGAACCTAGTCCAGATTCCCAGAAGTAAGACCTTTATTTATTTATTTATTTATTTACTATTTTTTTATTTCACTTTAAAAACTGTTAGTCCTCAATAACAGGGCATGACAATATGGTCAGAAAATTGAATGTCACTTTTCCAGTGCCATGGATAACTGGCAGTTTTAATCAACTATTTTCTGTCTACATGAAAAGTCAAAAATGATGCAAAATAGTTACTATAATACTAACAATAAAAACAATAGCAAAAAAGCAGCACTTGGAAGGGCTTCTGCATGCGTTATTTGTTAAAAAATAAATATTTTTTAATAAAATTCAGCAATACTGATGGGCAATGACTGAGGAAACCTCTTCAAAATAAACTTATTACAACAAAGAGAAAGGTTGTATTTTGAATTTCCGTTGAGCAAGACAGAACTCCAGATGAAGCAATAACATTGATTTAGTGATTTAGGCATGATTCACAATTTCAATGATCTACTTAATAAAAAAAAACAAAAATACATGGAGGCAAAAATCAGTAGTCAAGAGGTTTGTCTTCACTTGGGACCTCTTTGACTGGATCTCCTCCTCTGGTTCCCTTCATACCATTACTGGAGCACAAACAGACCATTATGCCAGAGTTCAGACAGGCAGACATGATTTTTCCCTCTCTATCTCTCTCTCGTCTCTCTCTCTCTTATACAAACACAGTGCACACAGCCCCACATGCTTCCTCTCCCTGTGAATGAAAGAGGAAGTGCAGAGGAGACTGAAGTGTAAAGAGTCCTCTGTCTCCTCCGTCTCTCTCAGACAGGAGTGACACCACAGCCGACAACAACAACAACAACAACGACAGTGACAAGCGGCGCTGCAGAATTATTCATGAGGGCTGAAAAACGCAACCGCAAAAGAGCTCAGTGTCTACAAAACTCACTCACTCAGCAGCCTATGTTTTTCAAAGCTGTCCCGTTCATGAGTTACAACCCTAGAAACTTACACCCTCCAAGAAGAGATTTCCCTCTCAATGGCGCCCACCTGGTCGGAGAAAGGAAAGCGCCAAACTGAAGATTTAAGTATCAAAGTGCTTATTCTCTAACTTGGTTGAAAAGTTTGCCGCCCGTCACAAGCGAGGCTCTGTTGCAAAACAAGACAACTTTGTGTGACACCTGAGCTCATACATAGAGGCTGTTGAAAAATAGTGTGCTGGTGGGTGATGTGTTTCACATCCATAATGAGGAGATAAACAAACTTTGTCTCAAGTCACTTTTGACTCAGCGTAACTTTGAGGAAGTTTGGAAACAATACTTTCCCCCACAGAAACAGCCTTTCATGAAGGCAAGACGAGGCTCTGTGCAACATTTCTTCAACAAAAACACCCATTATCTGTCTTTTTTAAAAGACAGCTGTGAACTCCTTATGGTAAAAACGCATTTCAATGGCCTATTATTGTTCTCATTATGCTTTAGTGATTTATTTGTGTGTTGGAAGAAAGATTTCTGGTTTCTGCTTACTGGGCCTTAAAAGTCTACAGGCCTCAGTGGAGTCAGCAGGGCAAGCTTGTTATTGCTGGTGTGTTGGGAAAATAAATTTGTATTGTATTATATTAATTTAAAAAATAAAAACTTGTCTTACTCTCTCTCCTCAATCATTCTGTCTCCATTCACTATAACTAATAAAGGAAGAAATTCAATAGAAACCTTTATTCTCACTAAGTGAAAAGCACACCTGGATGGTCAAGTACAGTATCAGTACTCATGTTTAAATGTAAACCAGTAAGTCACTCATACCCTTCCATACTAATAATCACAAAAAGCCACTGATTTGGGGTTCCTCTAAAAGCTGAATTAAAAGAGTCAGTATCAACGCCCTCTAATCAGAGGCGTTCAGTCTACCTGCCTTTCAGATGAAGCCTGCTAAATATGACTCATTTTCTGCCAGGTCAAATTGAAGCCATTTTAGTACTTTATTCAGAACCACCAGACCCCATAGGGGTAACAATTTTGTCTCATAAAGCTGCTTCCTTGATTGCTTCATTTCTCACTGTAAATCCAAAATAAAACACTTAAATCACACAACCCAATGTGCAGATTTGTTCTTTTGACCAAGGAACTCCATCAGACTTGAAGAGCACTTCAGCTCTTCAGCATCCAGCAGAAAACAACTGCAAGACAACAAGGAAAAATGGGAAAAATATTCCAGATATGGCATACACTTCACCTACCATGAATTACAAAAACCCAAAGTCTTTCAGACCCTATTTTGATTCTGTGGAGGTGCGTGACTCTGTCCTGAGAATACCTCCTGAACATCTACTGTCTCACATATGCATGCTAATCAGAGTCCAATTATTTATATATTCTCAAACTGCACTTTAAACATCCTTTAAAAATGTGAAATAAGTCATTCATGTCATAAGTGAAATGAATGTTGCAGTCTCTTAATGAAAGATGAGAAAAAATAAACCTGTGTACCTGAAAAACTCACCATCACTTGTCTCAACATTAAACTCTACAATAATATATATTTTTTGTATAGACCTGTCTCTGGAATGGATGGAAGTTCCAGGGTTCAAGAGCTGCATATCTCAGAGTCAAGGCCCTGCCATGAAGCTCCATGCTGGGGGTGTGAGTCCCCTGGAGTTCTCTGGAGGCCCCATGGGGTTGGATCTGATGAATATGGGTCACAGGGAGCTCCCTGTCTGTGTGTACTTGAGCATGTGTGTGTGCTTGTCTGAGAGAGTCCACACTCAGACAGCCTTTGGGGTAATAATGAGGAATGGACCCATTTCTCAAAGCAGGCAGTGGAGCATAAAGAGGACACATACAAACACATGAAACATGAACACTCAACCACACATGTCTATATGAAAAAAAGCAATCATACATACACAGGCACATGTGTACCCACACTGTATAAAGACGCCTCCACGCACAAAAAGAGTAAATCACAATGAGAGTTCTAAAATATATCAAAATGATTTACTCTTTGGGAATGGAAGCTGTTCCACTTCACAGATCAGGCAGCAAACACAAAAACACACAGCGGATCTACGCTGCATATTGTGTAACACTAACAGTACCCCGCTGAGCTGCTCACAGCGTACTTCCACCGTGTTTGCCGTTTCTACCATCCTGCCTCACAGATCCCCGTGACTGAGCCATGAATACTGCATGGCTTTCCTGAAAGCACTGGGCCCTGTGGAACTAGCAAGCAAAGTGTACGGGTTCCTCTGCAGGTCACTGTGCCAGAGTGTCTCCGCTCTATATTTACTCTACTTGAACCTGACTGTGTGTACGTGTGTGGGTTTGTGTGGGTGGATGGGTGGGCCGGGATGACACAGAGACTGTGAAAGAGCATTTATGTTTGCATATAGGTAGGTGATGTTTGTGTATGTGCATATTTATTGGAACCTGGGTGTGTGTACGCAGAGGGGGAGGAAGAACATAGCTGTAGAGGATGTTTGTGTTTGTATGCATATATAGAAAGTGTGTTTGTTTGTACACATGTACTTATAGGGTTGTTTTATGAATGTGGGGATTCATGTGCATATGTGTGTGTATTTAGTAGAGGTGTAACAATACTCCGTTCCTGGTGTCACATGTTTGCCTGCATGGACCAATGCTCAGGCTGCTTGGAGAATGTATTCAGTCTACCAGAAGAATCATGATGTCTCACACTGGGCAGGGGTGGGGGAAGGGTGTGTGTATGTGTGTGTACATGTGAGGGAGACAAAGATGACCAAACACTAGCTACAGACAATATGTGCGCCACATTTCCCATTTCCCTGTTGTTAAGGGGGGCTGCAGCTCTTTCAGTGATAATAGCAGCGAATGCAGACAATGGCGAAGGTGATTCAATAAACAACCCAGATGCTTCATTCTGAAACAGAAAACACACACACACACACATGCATGTACACACACACTCTATATAGGTGCACAATGAAAACCTTCTTTGCAGAACTTGACATATGGTGCACACAATTTCCCTCTCAATTTCAGATCCAACTCCCACAGACGTCCTCGCACGCCGGCAAATTGCCACACCCCCCCACCACCCCTTCCCCCTCCTCCTCCTCCTCCTGCTCCTCTCTCCTCATCTCCCCATCTCTTCCTCCCTCCCAATTCACTCTTCTTTCTGAAAGTCATCTGCTCGCTAAGCAGTAAGCAACATCGCGGTCCGCTTGCAGAAATGAGAGTATACAAATGATTTGTGGCACAGGCGTCCCACTGGCGCCAGCCTAGATGGCTATGAGGAGGAGGAGGGGGTTCAGGGTGGGGGGGATAATGTCACTTTCACCTTGTGTTTCTCTAGCAGGCCCATGATGATCATTTTTCCCCATTTTCATAGCAAATTTGTTTCGGGCAAGGGCTACCGAGGGAAGAGAGAGAGCAAGAGAGTATGAGGGAGAGAAGGTGGGTGAGAGCAAGTCCCTTATGCTTTGTAGAGTGGAAGAAGAAACAGGGGAGTGGGGGGGGCGAACCAGAGAGAAAGGGGCGGAGGGTATATGTAAGGGGGGATGGAGGAAACAGAAGAGAGGTGGGGGGGCGCATCTGCACAGTGACCTTTTTCTGATCCAATCTCACTGATGAATCCTAATGAAGGATTTAATAAAATCACAGTTTACAATCTGTCTCTGCATCAAAGCGTGCAATCCAATTCAAAACACAGGCCCATCTACATTTCCAATATTGTTGCAAACCCATCAACCCCACCACCAAGCCCTTTCCTGAAAAATAAGTGGGTACGCGTATGTGTATGTGTGTGTGTGTGTGAGAGAGAGAGAGAGAGGAGAAAAAATGGGAGAGAAATTGGCCAGGCTGAATTGCGAGCGGCTGGCGCATTTGTTCCAGCTGTAGCCTAATGTCACAACTCGTCATATTCATTTGGCCTTCTAATGAGGCTAAAGTCAACAAGGTGCAGCATACATGAGTGGAACTGCTGCTACAGCTCACTGCTAAATGAACAGTGAGAAGTAGACAAGAGTGTAAGGGACACAGAGGACATGATACTGAGAGAACAGAAAATGGGAAATCATTTCAAACTTGATAACATACAGAATTGGAATGAGTTCACCAAAGCACACTCCTCAAACTCACAGTTGTGAGACTGTGCTGACATTTCTCTGAAATCAAAAGGGCATACCTGTTATACTGTCAGTGAGCTCTAAGTCTGGAGAGTAAACAAGACAGATGGGTAGATCGATGCAACTGTTACGAAGTCTTTAAGATGATGCAGGGAAGCAAAGAGGAGAGGGTCCACTGCCATCAAGTACAACACTGACTCTGTGAACTCCAAACCTGTTAAACCTTAGGAAATACTTTGCAACAGTGACATCTGCTGGTGAAAGACAGTGATGACAATAGTTCATCATGGCCCTGAGCAAGAACATGCCAACAAATAATATACGTTAGATAAAAATAAATAACTTTATATATGAAATAAATTCAAACTTCTGCCACAAACAGAACATGATTAATTCCAGCTCAAAACAAGAACAAAAGCCCAAAGGTCAAAGGGAAGTTGGATGTTTAATAATAATGGACAAAATTTAAGAGGAACCAGGTAAGTTCAAGTATTTCACACATCACTGCTGCCCTCCTTGTACTTAAAAACACACATTAACATTCACCAAAAATAAAACAATCTAAAAATATTATTACTCAGTATGTTTCCTATGAAAGTAAAATTGAAACACATCATTCAGGCATTGTTGTAATGTCAAAACACAAAAGATTTCACTGCGGTGATATATTATTGATCCATACAGTGAAATTGTTTTGTTTTTTTCATTTGCTCTCTACTGTGGGGTGAAAACTGATTGCAAGTGTCACCAAATGACATCACAGGAGGGGCTGTGGTGGGTAAAATCTTGTTTGAAATTTGGTGCTTTTAGTTGAAGAGCGAACCACCTTTGCTGCGCTACCCTACCATCCCAACTCCAACATCTCTCCTGCATCTGCACAGTGTATTAAAGAATAACATGACTCCTTCTGCACTGTAGTCACTAGTTTGGGATCAAAGCTACCCTACGAGCTCCACATTTTTATGTGGTTTCTCTGAGGAATAGGTGCATTGATTAGATATGAGATCTAATGTGTGACCGCTGCCTGCATCAGAACAGCTGTAATTTCTCTCTGATTAGGCCTCAGATTGCAATTACTTTCTGTATCGACAACACATGTTAATGAGACTGTTTGTGCCAGAATCCCAATCTACATGGCTCTCACTGTGAGCATGTATGGTCTAATGTGGATGTTTAGGTGTTGGGTATGTGCTGAATATTTACAAAATCTGTATGTATGTGTGCGTGTGTGTGTGCGTGCGTGTATGGGGGTGATGATGTGTGTGTCTCCAGAAGGCCCGAGTTGATCAGAGTGTGGAGCGACAGCTGTGCTACAAATCAGAGCCCATTTACTGGTGACAGAGTCATTAAAGCCTGCTCATCTCATAAAACACAATGCACATGGTCAAATACCATTCACTCCATTCATACTCATAACTCAGTCTGCTGGGCACACACACATTCACGCAAGCTAACACACACTGAAGTGCAAGCACACACACACTCACAGATGCACATACAAATTCACACAATCTCTCACAAAGCTAAACCGAGTGTGTCAATTGGAACGGGTATAAGGGACGGTTTCCTTTATGTGTGTGAGTGTGTGTTGTCAGAGCATCCATAATAAGTAAGGTGATAACGACACTGAGGTAAAGATGGGTATTTGCTAAAAGCGTAGCAGCAGTAAACACCAGCACACTTTGTGTAAGGGTAGTTTTATGATAAGTGCATGCACACTATAACCACTGTTCAATCGCTTTCCTGTTTCTGGGGGGGAAAAAACAGATTCACTGAAATCTATTGTATTTATAAAAGAGATATGAAAAAACTATTGGTCTTCTTCCTCTTTCAGACACAAATAGCCAGTATACATATTTTCATGTCCTTTAATGTTCCTTGTAATATTAGTTCTGCACAAATTTAATATATGAAAACAGCACAATAATGTAGACACTTTAAGAGGAAAAATATGTTCCTTCTACATAAAACTAAATTTAAAAAACAACTTTTTTTGTTTTTTTCTTACTTATTAATTTCAGCCTCTGCAAATAATCTATTTACCTGATGCATTAAACATTCTATAAAAGTAACATAAAGAAAAGAAAAGCTTCTTCTCATCTTCAGTGAAAGACAATTTTGTTGTCACTAATGCTGACGGTGAAGACTGAGAAGTGCCTGGTTTTGAAGGAGAGTGTGGGTCAGCCTTTGCCTCCACAGATTTATATACCACGTTAGAGCATGCTATATGAGGATTAATGTGCCATAAGTAGGCAGTGGGGTGTAAAATGCCACTAACCTCAATCTAAACTGGGGTCAGAAGCTCCACACCCAGAAGGTCGTTCTGCAACACCTGGGCTGAGTCAGAGAGCACTATGGGGTATTGTGATCATGAACTATTAGGATTTTTATAGAGGATTAAAACATGGTTGGAGTCACGTGCAGGCGCAATCAGTTGGGTAAGTATTAACCTCAAAAGGTCTTCACCTATTTCTATTGCCGGATCTTATCTAGAAAATACAATCATACATTTTCAGTCACTGTACAGTTTGTTTCATTTCTGTCGAAATGGGAAAATGTGGTAATTACTATGGCTGCATATTCGTGGCATTTTCATTTGACACATGACAATAGCATGTGTCATTATAGCTCTACCACATGGTGTGGTCTAAAAGAAGTAAAAAGAAGGGGGCAGTAACCCTGTATAATGACATGAGATTTAAAAATGAATAAATATACAGCCACTCACACACACACATACACGTCCGCTGTATGGTTGATCACAGTGAACCATCTCTCTTACCTTTCTCAGAGAATAAACAATCCCTCATGGCCAGGTCAGAGTCAGAGAATGTCAGTAACGTTATCGATGACCCGTTGACCTTTAGATGAAGAATTTGGCTATACATCACCAAGTGCCTGAAAAAAAAACTCAGGAAAATGAGTTTGTTTCTTTCTCACATTTCAGTCTCCTGTTGTTCTTACACAAATATTAAAAAAATACTACACATTTATTTTCTGTAAACTTTACATAAATGATATAGTGGGAAAAACGTACCTCCTCTGACAAAAGTTTTAGAAAACTCCCACTAATAGGTCTTCTTTTTGAAAATTTTCAATTCTAAACTCCACGTTTTGCTTTGTAACGTCCTTGAACAACTGCAGGACTCAACTCCCAACACGATGACAAGACAACAAAAAACTTCCTCTTTTCCGAAAGAATGCTGTCTGAGTGGTTTTGTTGCACTGAGACACCCAGGAACTGAAAAAGTCACAATGCTGCCCTTTCAGGGGTGAGAGGGAGTGCAATACAAGGGGGTCACACAAACCAAAATACAGCTGGAGGCAAAAAACATATGCAATGGAAAAAGCACATGTATTTTGAAAAAGTAATAGACTTCAGTGCATTTAAATGACCAGATATAATATGAAAATTAAGAATTAAAGTTACGTTGAGCTCAAAGCATATTTAAAAAAAAACACACACACACATTTGCATTGTAAAAAAATATAAGTAGTGGTCTGAACGGGAAAAAGTTCAAAGTGAATGTAGAGTGTTGTTAAAAAAAACCGTTGTGCCCCAGGCAGCTCCAGTAGTCTCACACACAGTTCACCCTTGTCCTGTCTTATGACTTTGTTGGTATCTTTTCTCAGCATACTGTGTTCACACCAGTGTTTTCTTCAGTGGCCACACCAAAAGCAGCATAGCAGCAAAAGAAAGTCACAAGACCCGTTGAAGCAAAGTTCAATTGTTTTTAATTCATTCCAATGGATAATCCCAGAAAAAGTGTAAATGGAGCAATTGTTCCCTCATAATGATGTGACAGATTCTGAAAAATGCATATGTTCAAAGCTCATGGAAGAAAGAAACTACAGCTCACCCAGAAAGTCAAATAAAAGACTCACCTGGATGTTGTCAGTTGAAGTTCGTTGGACATTTGAAGGAATGAACACAGGTGGGGTTCTGCAGTGATTTCCCTAAACAAACAGAAACAGGAGAGCACCTGCAATCCAAACCGGCATGGAAAACCAAACTGAGTCATGCTTACAAAACCTCCATTTGCCTTAATTTGAATAGGAAACAAAATGTGCAAAATGTTCTCCCAGTAAGTCACCGGTGTTCTTGAAATAAATAAGCCTTAATGAACCAGAAAACAGATTGAATTAGTTCATCAACGAAGCCAGCTAACTTAATATCCTTGATTACACAAGATTCAAGTAAAAAATATATGTGTATATTTGCATACGTGTGATGTCAGCTCTCTATTGTTGATTAGCACTATGAATGAAAGACCCTCTTTTGCAAACATTTACAGTAAATAGAAAGTGGCTGAACTGGTTTCATTTTAATTTTTATATGCCACTGATGCGGAGAAAGCCTGCCCTCGTGTGGACAAACAGAGATGTAACATCTGGGAAATGAGCCCTGCAACTGAGAACTGAAGCTGATGCAAAGGTCAAAATGAAGAGGAAGTATTTTGATTTATATATAGCTTGTAAAAACCAATAATAGATGGACATACAGCACATGCCAACAGGTAAAATCACTTGTGATGTGGAGCAGCCATGGCCCAGAGGGCTGGAGAGTCAGCTTGAGAGTCGGCTTGTGACCAGAGGGTCACCAGTTTGAGGTCATGGACTGGCAGAAAAAGTTGTTGGCTGAGGTGCCCTTGAGCAAAGCACTTTGCTCCCTGGGCACCTGCTATGGCAAGCCTGCTGCTCCTAGCTTGCAGTGTGTGGTGTGTTCCTGCACGTTCTAGAGATGGGTTAATAGCCAAGGTTGAATTTCAGTATGTGGTCAAATGTACTGTATGCTGACAATAAAGGATCTTAATCTACTTCTATTAATCACATCTGTGAAAAAAATATTTTTAATCATAATCTCTGAGCAATTTAGAGCCATTTAACACTACTTTAAGACAAAGAATATTCATTTTTATGAAATTCAGAAAGTGCTAAAATTAGCAATGTTTCTATTCATTGTTTTACTTCATATTTCTTGTGTTGTTTTTTTTTCTTGTTATATTTTTGTGTTTTTTCATTACTAACTCTATATTACATTTATTTTTGATGTTTTCTGTTCTCGTGTAGCTGTAGCCACTGTGAATCATAATCAACCAAAACCAAAACCTGCAACTACACCTATGATTAAAACTTCTAAGTATCAATTTTAGAGTGAAACTTAGATGGAAGAAAAACACCATCTCAGCCAACTGCACCTTGGTCATTGCAGTAGTGGAAGATGCATTTCAATGATTTACATAAATATTAGAATGAATAAAAAAAACATACTCCATTTGTAAATTCAAAGTGAAGTATCAGTTTGTCAGTGTGTCATTATTAGATAATTAATAGTACAGTATCAGTGTTGTAATGAGAGAGATGGGAGAGGAAAGAAATATGACACACTAATGTGTGCTTTTCTTTAATGTTGCATTTTTCTTCACATATTACATAAGTTAACATACATTGAATACAAAAATCTAAATTTGATGGAGCTTTCAACCACACATATTCATCTAAAATGGGACTAGGACCAAAACATTCATTCATTCATCTTCTATCCCCGCTTTATCCTCACTAGGGTCACGGCATGGAGCCTATCCCAGCTACTTAGGGCGAAGGCGGGGTACACCCTGGACAAGGGACCAAAACATCTGCTTTAATTTTTGGGTTGTATTTTAATTGCTTGTTATATTACCCACTGTGTAAATCTTCATCCTTAACCCTTACAGAGCTTGGACATATGTTTCAGGTCAATGTCTTAATGCATAGTGAAACTGGTGTTGAAGGATGGAATGGCCTTATAAACTGACTTGTATCAATTCTGTACTTTATGAGTTGAAAGTAACTGGTTACTTTGAGATTGATAACACATGTCTACAAGTATAAATGCCTTCAAGATAAAATTAGTGTAACTTTACCAAATTTGAATCCTTAATAAAGAAAAAAATAGTCAAAAATACTGGTTGGTTGTAGTTTTAGAATTAATAAGATAATGGATTTTACTCAAAAGGAATGTTTGTCTCAGAACTACCAAACCTGCTTTAAAACACTGTGTGCACATGACAGTACATTCCCTTTTCAGGTTCTTCTTTCTGTCTGTGAAATATTTATAAGTCCAATGTATAAATGTACTTAAACCAATGACACTGTAATGTAATGACACTTTATCATAAAGGCCTACAATGTAAATGTAGTGGACTAGTACTCTGAATAGTTGCGTCTGTGAAGTTATTTAGAATGGAAATAATCAAAAGTACTTGTACTTTTCTTGTATTTTCTTTGCATCAGTAGTTATTACAGTAAGTTTAAGACAGTACTGTCAAAACAGTTAGGGCTAACACTTTTATAACACCTATTTGGTTAATAGCTCTGAGTACACTGTAGAATTACAATTGTTCATTTGAATATGTTTTAACAGTATCCGGTTTGGTCTGTTCTAAAATAGTAACGATTTTCAGAATTACACAGAACATAACCTTACCCTTTTTATATTAGTGACATGAAAAAGGCTAATGCTAATGGGTAACTGAATCATCATAACACCTGTCTCCAGTAAGGCATCGTCGGTTGAAGGTCGGTTGAAGTAACTTGTTTCGAAGCCAACTTGAGCTACCTGCAGGTGTGGACATATTTGGAGCTACAGTTGCCTCAAGTGTACTTTTGACCATGACAACCATAAACTTTCCCCTACCGATAGTAAGTTTACTCATCTCTCCTGTCGCCGTGTGCGTCTGATCAGAAAGCATCTCTTCCCGTCATTCCACCGTCTTCTCCTATTGGTCACTTCCGCTGCACCTGTTCCACCCGTCTGCCAATCACACGCTGCAGTCGGTCTTCTCCAAGATGGCGGCTCACAGAGTTTCTCATCACATATCATCGCAATTGAAAGCAAAATAACATTATCTGCCGGTGGTTTAAACTCATGAGGAGGTTGATCAGAGGGAGCCGAGCTGGGCTGAGCGGTCGCCAGTGAAACGCGGAAACGGTTTCCCTATGGTTAGGGCGTGCAAGGAGCCGGGCTCGGCGTCGGTCTAAACGGGTTTGTGATATCTGAGTATGGCCACCGAGAACAGGATCAATTTTTGGAGGAGAAACGCAAAGGTTCCCGGAAGGTGGGTTTTGGCACCTACTCTTATGACTATAACCATGTATTACCTGTTTGTTTGGTAAGTTTAGGTAGGTGCTGTTCACATATCATCGTAGACAGTGAATGAAACGCCCTTTACGGGGTTGAGGAGTCTTACATGTACTCTTAATGATGTACTCGAATTAATAACTGACTGAAAACTGAGCTGTTACGCGGACTGATTTACTGTCAGTGAAAGAGTCATGAGTTCATCTTGTGTTGGCTGCTGGTTTGAATTCATATTCTTCATGACTTCTGAGCCCTTTGTTCCGTCTGGGTTCACTGTGTGTCTTTATAATAGCCCCCAGCTAAGAGTGACAAAGACAGACCATCCATCTATTTCCTCTGTGGTTTTCAACGCTCAGAGTGGAGGTGTCAGCTGTCACAGTCCGTGCATCGCCCGCCATATGTTTTCCTTGTCTGTGCTGAGAGGTGGAGACTCTTGGGAAGGAAAAAAAAAAAAAAAAGAAGAAGACTGTCACTGCATTGTCTTGATGACTGCAGCAATCTCAAGTCTGGCCCACCAAAATGAAATCATGGGAGACAAGTTCACTTAAGTACATTTTCTTTGTAGCAGATTTTTAATGGCCAACATAATGCACTGTTTGCCCACAAGAACGGGTTGGTCAGGTTATGTAGTTCCTTCAAAGTTCACTCTGTAGACCCTCTTTAAGTCCATAATAGTAGAGGGGGGAAAAAAACGGAGAAAGATTCTTTCTCTAATAACTGAGGTCTTCACGCCAGTCTTGTTTTAGCTTATAGAGATTGCTCAATTAATGTCATGGTGTTGGTGTTGAAGGCTTTCAGGTTGTCTTATGTTATTGTGTGTGTTTGTTTTATTCTCCTTAGCCTCATGCTGTGGTGGTTATGAACAAAAACCTCTGATAAGGCATGATTTTTATGGCAATGTTTGTTTGTTTTTTATATCTTTATTGGCCTGCGTGTCTTAATGGCTCTGAGAAGTTCAAGTGGGTGTTCTGTGCGGTCTCAAAGCAACTGCTTGGCAGGTTTGGAGCAAAACGGCTACTCAGTCTGTTTTGGTAATCTGAGTAAAGAGGATCTCTAAGGAGAGGGCGTTGTTGCCTTTGTCACACATGCTGATCTTTCTTGAACTGTGGTGGGTGGAAGGCTGGAAACCCAAACACAAACATATGTTTGAACAGGAAAGCAAGCAGCTAGTGCCTGTCCTTGAGCCGCTCCTGATAAAACAAAACGGAGGCTGGTAAACAAGAGACTCTGGCACTACCTGATAATCAGCAGGTCTATTTCTCAGCCAGTAGGATTACTGTCGGTTTATTCAGGCAAATGATGGAAATTACACTGGCATCTTATAGCCCTGGGGCATGTATGAGAAGTAAAATTCACAAAAGGATTATATTTGTTGCTTTGTGATATTCATACAAAAGCCTTTCAGCATCTTAGAAAACAGTAGTTATCATGAATTACTGGCAGCATTTTTGGAAAATGGTAATGCTATATTCAGTAGTAGACCACCAATTTGTCAAAAGTAAACAATAGTCTCTAGAAATGCATTTGTTTCCACTCAGTACAACAGGGACCTTATCAAGGAATACAATTTAAAAAGAAAGCCTCTGGCAAGATTCAATTTTACAGTACCTTTTTCCCAAGAGTGGTGCTGTGGTGACAAATACTATACGATTCAAGGCAAGGATGTGGAGCCTCAATTATCATCCTATGTTAACTGCCCGTGAGCATGCATCACTTAATCCTGTCAGCAGATTCTTTTAGAGAAGTCTGAATGGGTTGATGAAGTCGCTAGGGGAAGCCACAGCTTCTAGATTTCTCAGAAGGAAAAGAGCCGACCACAGTTGTTGGCAAGATGACCTCTGTGCCAGTGCAGCCTGTTTCTGGCCCAGATCCTGTCCTCTGACTTTTGACTGTGCCAGCTTTGGGTCATCAGAGAGGTGGAAAGAGGCTGGCTGAGCATTAAGAAGTTAGCATCCGCTGAACATAATGCAAACCACAGGGTGGTGGAGAGGGCTGTAGCTGTGCAAGCTGTCCTTTAGTTCTGTTCAATACACAGTAAGAAATTGCAGCCTACAGAAACAATGACTGTTTATGTAAACTGGGGGGGGGGGGGGCTGTCAGTTCCAGCTTAATGCAGAACATAAGGATATCTGTAGTAATATTGTTTGTCTGAGTCCATGCTTCATTTTCATTAAGTCATCTAATGTGTTGTAAACGATGTGATACTGAAACGTATTGAATATGTTGGGGCTGAATCACATACTACATGGAAAATAAAACATTTTGATGTATTTACTGAAATGGTTAACACTTGTATGAACATAGAGAAATATCATGGAGACAAGATATTAGGGTTCCATGATTTAAGGGAAAAAAACCATACTGCAGTTATTGTGTGTAATATTGGGATTGGGATTATTTGATTGTGATCTTAATCTACTTGCTGTGTTAATAAGGAGACTGTGCAGGTACGTCGTTCATTTTGAAATGTTTTTCTAGTTCAAACATAAACTAGTACAAGAAATCCATAAATTTAAAAAAAAACAAACAAACAAACAAAAAAAAACCATTTAGTTTGTTTCTTTCTTGCATAGTACTGCAGTCTCTTCTGTTCAGTCAGTGCCACCCAATTCAATTATGTAATTGCACTGGCTGACATTGATTAATTGTGTAACTATGAATAAGTACAACACAAAAATATAACTAAATATAAATGAATGAATGAATGAATTGTTTCAATATTGATGTGCAGTGGCTGAATAAAAGTCTGTTGACTTTATGTACTGGCTGGGTCAGATGTAGTGAGTTTGCATGCATTTTCAATACAGAGGTAACTACATTTTATAGTATGTACCATCTTCTGCAGTGTGCAACCTGTATACGGAGCACAGCATCCACCTCTTGACCCACGATTACGGCGCGCGTAAGTGCTCAACGGAGTCAGGCTGCATGATGCCATGTCATCTACACAGATGTTTTATTGGTTTCACTTGGGCTAATGTTCAGTTGATTGCTTTATATGTAGATTGAATATTTGAATTGCATGTAACAGTGATGGCGTCATGTACTTCACTTTCAGTCTTTAAGAGAGTTTCTGTGTTTGCTGCATTTGCATTATCGTCTGTATTCATGGTGTTCCATGAGGCCTTTTTGTTACTTTTTTTTTTTTATCAAGCCTGCCAGCTTCTTAAATATTTTTTTTCTATTTAAACTATCAATGTTGATATGAGTATGACTGTTGACTTCAGTATCTCACTGTCTTTTGATCTGCCTTCTGCAGGTACCACAAAGACACAAAGCCTAATTTTAACAATCTCAAGACTAAAAAGGCCTCCAGTTTCCATGAATTTGCTCGCAGCACCAATGATGCTTGGGACATTGATGATGAGGAGGAGGATGATTTCCTTGGGACACCTGCACCTACTTTGTCTCTACACCCAACATCCACTCATAACCAGGTGTCTGTGGAGTCCGAGCATTAAAGCATGGGGTTTTGTCCTTGTAACTACTGCAGTGTTTATTTATAATTATGCAGATAATGGTAGTTTTTTTTATTTAGTTATCTATTTATAACTCTTTTCTTCTGGTGTGAGTGAATTAAACTAATCTTTTAAAGATGCAGGAAATGTTTGTGAAGTCATGATGACACAAAATCTGAAATGAAAAAACAGACCGTGATCTGTGTTCTCTTTTGCCTTCAGTGCGCTCAGCAGCAGCAGCAGCTACAATATCTGGCTGAGGATACAGACACAGGGATGATGCATCCCCCAACAAAAGGTCAACACCTTCAGGATGTGCAGGAAGAGGACGGAGACTGTGAACACCTAAATGGCAAGTTTGTCAAGTCTAGTAGTGAGGCTGACCTCAACATGTCCTCAGGTAAGTGGATGATATGCTACGGCAGTTAATTCTACTTTAATAACTTCTGAGCAGCTTATGTGTTGATTCACAGTGGAGCTAATTTCAGACTTTGTCAAGGGAGGACCTCAGTTGCAGGAAGGGCTTGTGGATTATATCAGGCCTTACAGCCCACAGAATATTTTGCAATTACTTATGACCATGTGTTGTTTTAAAGATAGTGAGGAGTTTCACATTAACATGGTTCATTGGGTCAGATAAGTTTGAGCTGTTTTTGAGATGCGGCAGTTGTTTACATAAAAGATTTATATCAATCATTTGAATATTTTTATAAAGCAAAATATAAATGTCAGATTGGTTCAGTGTGTTGTTTGTTTAGGTCCTCACTCAGACAGGGTTTGTGACAAGCTGTCAGCAGGACTTTGGTATTCATATATAACCTGTATTCTATGTATTTAGCTTGGGACTATAGGGAAATTAGCTCCAACACCAACTGAAATGTTTTTCATGACTTCTTGTTTGTTACAAATGCCATTTTCTGTGCTTTGTTGTTTAAAAGTGCTTAAACAGAATTTTTATTTTTATATTAAATGATCTCCTCATTTTTCCTTTTCCCCTCTCTCACAGTTCGCTCCTCGCTACAAAAGCAGCAATCTCTTCCAGTTCGTCCCATCATCCCGCTGGTAGCTCGTATCTCCGATCAGAATGCCTCAGGGGCACCACCGATGACTGTGCGGGAGAAGAGTCGGCTGGACAAATTTAAACAGCTACTGGCTAGTCCCAACACAGACTTAGGTGGGAGAAAAAAACACCACAGCGCCTGAACAGGGCTGTCAAATATGACCAAAATCTCATATGTAAATCATCAAACTGTAGTATACTTTTTTTTTTTATAAATGTATTTATATTAAATGACCAAAAAGGGTTATTTCTTATTACTTTTTAAATGTACATTCAACACACAAAAAGTTGACTCTTCCACTTGTAATAAGATCCTTTTTTTCAACTAATCCTGAAAGAAAATCTAAAATTATGTGTAAAATACAACAAGATAAATGCAAAACATTTATCAGTGACAGTTCCTAACAAAGTTCAGTTGTATTTTGGTTTTGTTGGAATTGAGACAAACTATGGTTTTCTGATCTTTGTCAGATTGATCATATTCAAATCACATCTCCAGCCCCAGGTTTAGACATGAGCTCCTCATCCTCTCATTTGTCTTAGTCTGTTTTCCTCAGCCACATTTCTTTGCTGTATTTCAAAACATTTTCCTAATTACAAAACATTTTGCTGCAAAGAATGTTGTGGGGCGTGACACGGTGGTGCAGTTAGGTGGTTAGCACTCGTGCCTCACAGCAAGAAGGTCCCATGTTCAATTCCCGGGTGGGACCTTTCTGTTTGGAGTTTGTACTCCCGTTTCCTCCCACAATCCAAAGACATGCACTGATAGGTTAATCAGCTAATCTAAATTGCCCATAGGTGTGAATGTGAG
>JAQQZY010000027.1:24070380-24085835 GCA_030068375.1 Ostorhinchus rueppellii | reverse complement strand
CGTTGTAATTTAAATGCGTGAGAAATACAATGTGTGGCGTGTGAGCGTGTGAATGGATGGGAATGCGTGTGTCACACACCAAATGCATGAGACTTGAGAGCCCTGGAAGTTATAAACATGAAATGCACCACTATAACAATGTTTATATGTGGGTCTTTCTCCAGAGGATGTTCACAATCATTTCAAGAGGTATGAGGTGGAGTACCTGCAGTTTGCTTTCCGCTGGATGAACAATCTGCTGATGAGGGAGCTACCACTGCGGTGCACTATCCGCCTCTGGGACACCTATCAGGTAGATCTGAATACATGTCGTGAATTAACCTTCAAAATACGATGAGTCCAATATAACAGCAGATAGAAAAACAATTACTAAATTCATCCTATAAATATAGTATTTGAGGTTAAAAAAGTTCAAGTGTTGGGACATTTCTGTTGTCTTTTGCTGTGTTTGACAGTTATATTGTAACTGCTTGTAACAGTGGTCTGTTTTTATTAGGCTGAAGCAGAGGGTTTCTCCCACTTCCACTTGTACGTTTGTGCAGCTTTCCTCATAGAGTGGCGCAAAGAAATTCTCTCCATGGTCGACTTTCAGGTACTATTATAGTATCACCTGTTGGGAACTACTTTAAAGGAGTGATATTTTGCTTTTTTAAATGGAATTATTCATTTTAAAACATTTCCCTGTGGTCTACATATACTGTAAATGCTCTTCTTGGGTCTGAATTCTTCATTAATTGAACTCCACAGGTCCATCTTCAACCCTATTTCTAAATAATGGCACATGAAAAGTGGTTTTGAGCGCTGGCCCTTTAAATGCAAATGAGCCATTTCACACCCCACCCCCTCCAAGTTGTTGGCTGTACTTTCTGTCCCGTTCGGCCATTTGTGTTCACTAATACAACCAACAACTGAACATTTTATGTAATCGGCTCAAAGTTTGGACATATTTTCAGTATGGACTACAGCCACTGCTGTTGACAATTATGTTGTACTCAGAGAAATATTTGTGGGAAGTCTTGGCCTTATATGTGCAGATGTTGTGATGTAACTAGTTATAGACAACAGATTAAGAAGAAATAAAAACGTGTTGTAGAAATCCACTCAATTTTGGCCAAAATGAATATAAAGATAGCTTTGCAGCACCCGGGGGGTTCAAATTCCAACTGTATGAACTATTAGGGTCCAAATACACAAATAAATGAACCAAAGACCAATAAAAGAGGTTTAGCAGAATATGAGCCCTTTAAAGCACAACTAACTGGACAAACTTGATCGACAAAACACCAATCCAGGGAGTTTGATAAACTTTTTTTCTGCCTCCTGTAGCTTTTACTACACAACAAAATCCAGAAAAATAGTTGAACTATGAGTGAACTACTGTGAGTCACTTCTTATCATCACTGGAGACAAATTGTTCCTGGCAGCTTGCACTACGCAGATGCATACACATTTTAGTCTACCCTCTGGAGAGCTTATATAAATTTGATCAAGTCTCCCCCACTGTTTATTCCCTACCTTGCAAAACATTTTTGATGTGTAAAATGTGTGTTGTTTTACTTTTAGGGCCTTCTCATGCTACTGCAGAACCTTCCTACAATCCACTGGGGCAATGAAGAAGTGGGTCTCCTTCTGGCTGAAGCTTATAGACTCAAATATATGTTTGCGGATGCACCCAGCCACTACAAGAGATAGGCCTGGGGCTTCCACAACACGAGCACAAATAGGACTTTTGCATCAACCTAGACTGTATTTTAACAGACCCGCAGTATTTCAGATACCCCGCACATGCTATGACTCTGAGACAACCTTGAAGAGGCCGACATATGACCTGTGCAGAAAAACTCTTCACGCTGTAAAGTCAACCAGCGAAAGAGGTAAAAGGTGAAGGCCAACTCGTCAGTTTTGGTTTCCGTCTACAGATGTGTCTGTAGCTTATGGCTGGCTGTGTTGTGCTTGAATCTCAGAGCCTCATGACAAATCAGCAAGAATGATCCTGTGAACATGAATTCCAGTGAATTTCATGCTGGATATGGGTTAATGGTGCATCCTTACAGCTCAGTGATTATAGGAGTATTTTGCAGTCCATGCACTGTACAGTATCAACAGACTGTTACAGTATAAACAGCCATAGCTATGTGACTTTGGTTTATTTATACAGTTTTTTGGTCATGCAACAATGATTGTCTCTCCAGGTAAATGTACATTTAATTGAACTGTGTAATTTAAATGGATGATGAATGTGTGTGAAATCATCCGTTTATTTAAAGATGGTATCTATAGATTCTATTTTTTTGCGGATTTGTTTTACCAATCATTTTATGAGGGAAGTAGTCTTAAATCAGACAGTTGCATTATTTTGATCATTTGTCTTCTACAGCCTGTTTCAGTTTAGTCTGACACTGTTTGAGATGTTTGAGGGAAAAAATTAACTGCAGTCCCACCCCTCCACCCTGTCTGAAATAAGAGTTATTTTGTGAGAAGACTTTAGTTTTTTAGGTTTAGTGTTACCAAATCTGCATCGTACAATCAACTAATGATTTGGACCTTAATCATTTAGTTAAGTTACATGTGCCAGTGCAGTTCTAAAGTAAATATCCTCTTTTACAGCACCCATAAATTGAAATAAATAAGCTCTTAATAAAGGGCTGAATAGATGTTTAAAAAAATATTACTAATTTTGGCAATTTAGCTGGAATTTAGGCACAGAGATTAACAGTACAGAAGGTCATTTGGACTGGAAATTGACAAACTGGTGTCGGTATGTAATTAGCACAGCTATGAAGCCTATAGGTACAGGAATAACATAAATGTAACATTTTGGTTTTATTTCCTTTGAAGACCCTTATGTTTAATGTAGCCTTTAAAACCCCCATCCATACTGTATGTTTGCACATTAATGGATCTAAGGTCATGGTGGGATATGACTCCCTACTTTGTTCCTTTTTAGACAGTTTAATATAGTTTTAATACAACATTGTGGCACATGCAAATAATCTTGACTGGTACAAAATGGTATAAAATTTGACGATGTGTGCTCTTTTATGCTTAAAAACAACAGTGGTCTTTAGGATAATCTTTGTAGTGTATAACTAGATGCCTATGGTCACTGTAAAGAAGTCTGCATATGCATAACTAGTTTAAAATATTCAATGTAAAACTTTAATGAGTTTTAAATAGTTTCAGTAAATGTTTATGGGGATAAAGATTTAGTGGTGACTCTTAATGCTGTAAGACATTTAGTCACACAAACCTACTTGAGACAGTCCTGTGGACACAGTGCAGCTCAGAATATGTTATGATGCCTTTGTTATAAACATGTGTAATGTATTCCTGTCTTTTACTGTGTAACATGGTTCTATATTCTGTTTTCATTTATGCTCGTGTTGTTTTCACTTTAGATTTGGTCTTTGACACAACTCCAAAACTCGTCACTTTTAACTGTACGTGGGGGAAATGTGAATATGTGTGTGTTCCTTCTCATTTACCTTTGACTGGTGATACTCAAAGTGTATGTTTAGAAGAAAAGACAATCATTAGACTGTGGTACTTTGTTTTCCATAAACATGTTGAAAATAATGCCTTCATCTAACAGATTTCCAACTATTCTGAAGCAAAGTTCATTGTCATATTTACTAAGGTTCAGTAGAACTGTGGAGTGCCGTAGATACTTGGATTGTATCCTGAACATCATCCACTCATACACTATTAAAATAGTCATCAGTGAAACTTTTTTCTTAGTGTAAGTCTTAAATTATTTTGAAATTATAATCTGGTGAAGAACTACTGAGGATATTGTGGTGCACAGAGTCTGTATGACCCTTTATTACTATTATTATTGTTCATTTGTCATCATTTGTTTAGTCATTTTCATTAATCCCATCTTGGACATCATTAATATTTTGAATATTGACAATTGCCTTTAGCTTTAAAATAGTTTTTGTTGCTTCTTCATTCACCTGCTCCTCCAATATTTGTGTCACAATAGGTTGTAACTTTCTCAGTCATACCTACCATGATGGTATTCATGCTGTTAACCAACAACTAAAGGCTTAAAAAAAATTAATACTTGTTTATTGCTTGTCAGTTGTCAGAAGTGTTCATGCTATTTCCTTGTTTCCCATCAATATGCCAAATCTCCAATGGGCCAATACAGTCTAAGAACACTTAAGTAGTTATTGCTGGCTTCAGCCTTAAGGGAAGAATTATTCATTTCTTACAGTAACCTGCTGTATATCAACGTTTTGTTTATATTAAACGATAATTCTTCATTTTCATGCATTTCCTCTTTGTGTGTTATATATATATCATACATTAAACATCTTTTTTGCATCAAGACAAATGGGTACAGAGGTTATACAGTATACATACTGCAGTGGCCAAAATTGTTAACCAGATAGATCTGAAAATATTGACCTTTATTTGTCTTCAAAATTTTATTTCATAATATTCATGAAACATGAAGATGGATTCTCTGAGCACAGCAAATATCAGATGATGTGAGTCTTGTTATTTTTATGCACTTTTAACTTTCATATTTACTTAATATGCATGGATAGGCCTCAAACATTAAACAGATTCACACAGCTGTGTCCTAAGACTCAACATCTATGTTACCACAACCACACAGGAAAAGGGATATATATATATATATGAAACAAATTCTACTATAATTTGCTATGCAATGAGGAGAAAAAGAAGAATACGTTGGGTTTTTTTTTTTAAATGTATAAGTTATTTGCTATTCAATAAGCTTACAGTGTTTTCAGTGTAGAAGATGTGTCCAACATTTTAACCTCCCTTTCAATAGTATGATTACTTTTACACACTACATCATTGATTGAAAAGAAGTAGTCGGGGGGAAAAAAGCAGGGGGTAAGTGACGCACCGGAAGTACCCCTGACAGCTCAATCATGTAGCCGCCTCAAACTTCACTTTCACTTACAGCCATGAAATCGGGGTTTATAGAAACAAAAACAAATGATGATGATCCCTTCAACCTGAATTTACCCAGTTGGCATCATACCTGTCGCATCTAAGTTGTCTGAGACTCACGGTAAGATGATGTTTTTCGTGTGGACGTATGTATATTTTCAGTGTTAGCACAGCGCAGCTAGCATCGAGCTAATGTTAGCAAACATGAAGACACTCTTGTCGACATGAACCGGGGACTTAGCGGATACTGCCAGTACGTTTATCTAATCAGCTGTAGTTGCTTGGTTATTATCTATTGCCTGTATTTACGTGCTGTTTTGAAACGAAACTAGCAACTAATTAAAGTAAAAAAGGGATTTTTTTTTTAAATCAAGAGTCAGTACAAGTCAGGCTAGCTAACAAGTAGAGAATTTCCCCTTTTTCTTTCCTCTTTTTCTCTCCGTCATCAGTTAGCCAAATGCTGATATCGGTATTAGGCTTGTATTATTGTTGCTTTTATTATTATTGTGCAATTTCCTAGCTAAACACGAACTGTCTTTACTTAAACAGAAGTGGAGCTCTCGTGAAGTATGGATGGAGTCAGCTGGGGCACCACAAGGGCACAAGAGTCGTTCAGCCGCCCTAAAACCACAGCAGAAACCCTCTCCCGGCTCGCCAGCTTCATTGCACGAGCAGATACAAAGCAACAAATACGCAATCAGAAGCAGCCAACATTCCCATATGGTTGTCAAGAGTGTGGAAAAGGCTTCCCATTTGCAGCTGAACTATTGCACCATCAGGAACTAAAACACACATTACCCAA
Source organism: Ostorhinchus rueppellii (assembly GCA_030068375.1). Classification (NCBI taxonomy): domain Eukaryota; kingdom Metazoa; phylum Chordata; class Actinopteri; order Kurtiformes; family Apogonidae; genus Ostorhinchus; species Ostorhinchus rueppellii. Next base: position 24,080,101 of record JAQQZY010000027.1, on the reverse strand, counting down.
GCCTCATCGGTGTCCCTCATGTGGGAAGGAGTTTTCTCTGAGGTCATCATTACAGCTACATAAGTGTGGTCATGACTCCTCCCCTTGTGAACTTTGTCACGGAGAGACACGGGTTGGTAGTCCATGCTCTGCATGTATGACTCGAACTTCAGATCCCGATAGAGCACAGGACAAGTCACCTCACCGACAGCCACACGTCCTGGACAGAAGCCCGTATGCATGTGCACCGTGTGGGAAAGGATTTAACCAAAAGCAGGCTCTGCTGCATCACCAGCAGGCTGGTTGTAGCGAACCATCATGTTCACCAGGTATGGCTAATGCTACTAGCCTTCCAGCTGACTCTCTACCTATCTCTGAAGGAGAGTCATCTCCTTCAGACTCTTCAGACATCCCAGGGCCTAGCAGCAAAACTATAAATCTTTGCCAGTTCTGTTGCAGAACCTTTCGCACAGAGGCTGCTCTACAACGCCACAGACAGACAACCCATGCAAATGAGAGGCTGATTGCTCCTTCCAGTCAGCACACCAAAGTTGAAAGTGTGGCTGGAGGAGGAAAAAAAGAAGAAAGTAAAAAGTCTAAATCCAAAAAGAAGTTACTGAGCTGTCGCTCCTGTGACTTGGTGTTTAAGAGCACTGCTAAGCTGTACATACACAGGAAGGAGAAGCACAGCAGAGAGACAAATTCAAGGACAGAAACAAGGCTGCCTGTCACCAAGCGCAGGAGAATATTCACATATCCATGTCAAATTTGCAGCAAAGTGTTCTTTCATCATTTGTCACTTTTGGCTCATGTTAGAAGGCATGCAGCTTCAGGCTTTACTGCTATCAAAAATAAAAGCCAGTCAGTAGAAGGTGCCACCAAAGACTCTAGGTTATTAGAAAATAGACCAAATACAAGAAAAAACACAGCAGATAAAAAGTTACATGGGGCTGGTCCAGGCAGGCCAAGAAAAGTGCCCAGAGTGAAGAGGGTTTGCAAACCAGAGAAATGTGAAGAAGTGCCTGAAGTGGAGGAGGAGGAGGAGGAAGAAGAAGAAGAGGAGGAGGAGGAGGAAGAGGAAGAAGAAGAAGAGGAGGAGGAGGAAGAAGAAGAAGAAGAGGAGGAGGAAGAAGAAGAAGAGAGAGAGTTCCCATGCCCGTCCTGTGTGGAGGTTTTTTCATTGCAGTCACAGCTGAAAGAGCACGTAGAGCTTCATCAGTCAGCTGTGAAGAGGAGGCAGTGCAGCGTGTGCATGAACGAGATGGACACGTGTAAATGGCCTGGGTCAAAGAAGCACAGGCTGTACCACTGTGTGCCCTGCCAACAGGGTTTCTCATCACTGGACTCTTTCTTAGAACACTGCCAGGACCACCTGAGGGTCAAGGTGGAGGAAGACTGCATCACAGAGGGCTGCACACAGCAGGCCAGCAAAGCCTGAGTGTTTCAGTTTGAATGTAATCAGCCATTGCCTTTTTTGCCTTGGAGGCCCAGAGAGTGATGAAATGATGTGAAATTCTTGTTGATTTCCTAAGTTCATTGCTTTAGCACTCAGGCCACTTTTACGCTACTCACACTCTCAGTCAACCAGAAAATGATGTTCTCATGAACCAAACTATGGTTAGCACTCTTTTTCTGTAAAACAAACAGATTACTTCTTAACAGAGCGGGTCTTTTCAGATATTCATTTTACTTTATTTTCAGAATTATGTGAAATTCAAATTAACTGAGATCCACCTCAGCAAGCATTAAGTTGAGTCCTAGTAATTCTTTGCATTTCTTTTCAGATCACACGTTGAAATTTACTCTCTTTCTTATGTAATGTCCTCACAATCGAGAATTACAAAAGACAAAGAATCATTCTATGTTACTACATCTGTTGGAATCGATAGTCCACAAGCTCTGAGGTGAATTCATTTTCATGTATAAATTCATTCAAACTCATTGCACCATATATTGGAGGTGGAAACACCAGTATTCTTCATTAACCGTGTTTAAAATTATTTCCGCTCACCATTTTGGCACGTACAGCCCAGGTAGTGGCTGATATCTTGTTTACTAGAATCTATTTTTTACACAAGACATCTAGGATGATCCTAAGAGATGATTTTCATGAATTTGGCAATAACTTATTTTGAGTCCTCAGTTAATGTCACTGACTGGACTGTCATTTTATATTGGATTCAGGTATTTGTGGTGTTTGTAGCAGTGCCTAGAGCATCAAATGTTCAGTGTGTCGGTCAGCATTACTCAGTGTTTGTGAATTTTGACCAAGATCCGATTGAAGTCAACAAATTGGTATATATTGGCAAGTTTAATTACTCTAAAGATTGGCCATTTACATTTTGTGAGTAGTTCCTTGACTCAGTGAACCACACTGGAGATAACAGACCTATGCAAACAGACGGTCAGCGGCTCTTCTGTATTTATGTGATGCTTTTAAGTGCTGTAGTGAATGAACCAGGATCAACGTGTTTTGGTTTGTTTGTTTTTTTTGTTTGTTTTTTTTTTTTGTCTGAAGGACCTTCAGCTACTGTTTTTTTTTTTTTGAAAAGCTACTGTGAAAATGTAGAAAATCCTTTTATTAGATTTTGAAGCTTCCACTTTTTCAAGGTCTTTTGTAAATTAGGTTATGGCTCTTTCTAGAAAACATCATTAAACTTAACTGTATTGAGGCATTTGTGTTTGTGATCTTTTTAATCAGGGCAAAGGTCTTCATAGTGGAGAATTGAACAGTAATTTACTACCAGATTAAGTTGCGTTGTCTGGAAAGTAACCAGTCTCAACATTGGCAGCAAATCAACAGTTGTGGACAGAACATTTAATAAATACAGTGTTGTGTTTGCTAATCAACAGCACAGCAAATGCAATGTACTTTTCAAACATGACAACCATTTCCATACTGTCAAAAATACGTGTATAAATTCTGATATGCGTTATTCGGTTAAAAAAAAAAAAAACTAGCTGTTTACATGTACTCCTCCTGACCGCTTCGTGGCAGTATAATAATGCAAACTGGCGGAAGTACGTTGGCAAAGTTCCGGTTATTCAGCGCACGCTTTCCTTCCGCGGTCTCTGAAACGATAATTGTACGAACTAGTGTGTCTGTGTTTAGACAAATAAAGACAAAATGAGTAAAGCACATCCGCCAGAGCTCAAGAAGTAAGTTATGCGATCTTTTATTGAAGCGCATAATATGTATTTTGATTGACTTTTGGATTTTAACTGACTTAAATTATCAACATACTTCTGCTAGGCTTCATTGTTTGCGAATGAATCAAGCTAACGTTAGCATTAGCGTGATTTAAAAAAAAAAGTATTCTATCTTATGTATGGCTTTATCTTGTGTTCCTTCTCTTTGCAGATTTATGGACAAGAAACTTTCTTGTGAGTACAGCCACGTAATAGCAGCTTTACTTCATAAACAGACGTTTTTAAAATGTCTGAGACAGGATTTCAGACAACAGCCAGACAGTATACTTATGTCGTGATAATTTGACTTAAAGAACCGGAAATTAAACGGGCAACATATAATCTCACTTTTATGCTTCCAGTCTTAAATATTTGCAGTTATATAAAACCTACGTACACTGTAATTTAAGTTCTTATTTTGTTGCGTTTACATCAAGGAATTTGAGGAGTTGCCACAATTGTGTAGCCGTAGTTTGATCCACAATAAAATTTACTTGAAATTTTGCAAACGTGGGACAATATATTTGGTAAGATAATAGTGTTTTTTTAGTAATAGTCTTGATATAATGTATGGTATTTTGCTCGTGATAATTATTCCCCTTGACTATTCTGGTCATTAAAATATTCCTTCATAAGGCACTTCTGATTTTGGACTAAATCTGCAGGCCCTATCTTCTGTAAAAATCCTTTTATTACTGTGTTTTATGGTAATATAATGCTAAACACTATAAACTATGTTTCTTTTAAATATCCAGGCAATGGATTTTAAATAAGTGGTTTTGAAATTAAAGAAAAAAGAGAAATTCAACATATAGCATTTGTCTCATTGACTTTTTGTTGGTGTTTGTCTTTCAGTGAAGTTAAATGGAGGTAGACACGTGCAGGGCATTCTGCGAGGTTTTGATCCCTTCATGAACCTAGTGGTGGATGACTGTCTAGAGATGGGTCCTGGGGGACAGCAAAACACCATTGGCATGGTGGTCAGTACTTTTATATCCTCATTTACCCTGTATTGTGTGTGGTCTTCTTTTTTCTTGCCTGGTATGAAAAGACAAGATCTCTCCTGAAATGGTATCAAATTGTTCAGTCCAACCTGACCAACAACATGTAAAAGTAAAAGAAATTTAGAAATACTGACAACACAAAGCTAAAGTTCTGCCCCCTTTGGTTGTGCCCTATGAGATCTTATTTCGGAAAATATTGCATTGCAGTCAGTGGCTAGGGAACATTATTCTTTGAGCCTGCTCGTATCAGCAATTGTTTACATGTCCTTTTGTTTATGACTTTAAAGGAAATGTTTACAAAGTTAAGAAAGCCTCAGTTTGTGGTAGAAATGAAGTGTCAGGCTGTGAAAATATGTAAATATAAAGACTACACACCAGAATGAAACAGAGGTGACATCATACCTGTCTCCATGATCAGTTCAGAGCTTGTGAGAATGTTTTCGCTTCAGTTTGACTGGACTGTAGCAATTTTTAATACTTTTTCACCAAGACAGCACCCGTTTTGGTGTTGTCACACATGCAGAAAAAGATATAACTTTATTTACTTGTGTAACACAAAAAATATATTGTTTAGCATCTTTGCCATTAACCAGAATTCCATGATGCATAAGTTGTCGTTTGACAAATTTAATTTGTGGTGACATAATTCAAACAGGATCAAAAACTTTTTTGACTCTACATTGATTTTCATTAATTTTTTCTGAAGTTATGTCCTATGGGGCACAGCAGAAAAGATGCTTCAGCTCTCTCTTCTAAATGTTGGTCTGAAATGTAGCATGTGGCTTTTCATTTTACAGGTCATCAGGGGTAACAGCATCATCATGTTGGAGGCCTTGGAGAGAGTATGAGAAGACGGAGTGACAAATGGAGAAAATTACCATCCACACCTTGCATTCTGTTATCCATTAGTTTGTGTAAAGCAGGCAATAGGAGTTGTCCTTAAATCCAAGATGTCTATCTGATTTATATCAACTGGTGTTTTTTTAACTGTTTTGAATTGTTATCTTGTGAATAAATCTTTTTCTTTGTACTTGGTTACATGTTACTGCCAAATTTGGCACGGGTTTATACTTTTTTGTTGTACTTTGAGGATTTCCAGTCTTAAAATCGCGCTGAGATGAGGTGTTTGGTTTATTTCAAGATTTTATTTGTACACATATAAAAGTTCACACATCACTCACAGTTGGGGTGTCAAGCAACATCTCTGCCGATCCAAAAGGAAAACACTAATACTCAAAGATTGCTGTGTCAGGCATTTACTGCATGCATTATACATATGATGTGACAATAACAGCTCTGACACCAGGTGATGCTTAGTGTACAAGATGACCTCTTCAGATGAAAATATTTTTTATTAATACAAACATCAGGTCACACTTCAAGATACACAAAGATCTTAAGAAATTTGGGCACTTATGTGAGACTAATCCATAATAAGAACACAGTAATTTGTCTATTACCTTGCATGGTATTTGTGTAGCATGAATTAATATTTACCTAAAACCTTACAATTACACCTACCAAACTATTACAGTTCATGTCAGAGTTTAAAAATAGCATGTTATTGTAGAAAAGCTGAAAACGTAACCTCATTGCTCCCATTATATATGCTATGCAAAATGTGTTCGTCACAGTAACTGCAGTTCTTAACTCCTTGAATTTAGCCTTTCAAAAATACTGTGAGGTCAGGCATGTCAGAAAAATTAAGCCTTGCCACAAGGAAGTTGTTTGGCAAGTAAGACCAACTGCATTGATATGAACTATTTAGAACTTGATTATTTTCATATTGGCAAAACAAAACCACAGGATTTATTAAGTAAATCCTTTTGATACAAATACAGTTTCAAAACGTTAAGAATGAATAATATGACGTATTTTAATGAATGTCACATTCAAGCATATTGTCAATTACTTAACTTGGCGTAAAGCATATATTTTTAAAAGTTACAAAATATGAGTAAGACATTTTACAAGGCATAAAAAGGGATTGGCCACTAATCTTGGAGCAAAAATTACTTGATAAAAGTAACAACAGGATTTAAAAATGTTTAACTCCAGATGTGAAGGTCAAGTGGAAAATATTTAACATCTTCCTTATTCCCTGCAAAAACATTATTCACTGAAATACATTGTTTTTTCAAAATTTTATAAGCACTTAACCAAAAAATGGCCTAATTTAGCTGATGTCACCATGTTCAATACCCGAACTATCAGAGATTTTTTAGAATGAAAACATTAACACCTGACACATGGTGGGCCCCAGGGTGTTCCCAGGCCAGCTGAGAGACAGTCTCTTTAGTGTGTCCTAGGTCCTCCCCGAGGAGGAGTCCAGAAGGCATCCCACACAGATGCCTGAGGTGGCCCCTTTGGATGTGGAGGAGCAGCAGCTCTACTCTGAGTTCCTCCCTGATGACCAAGCTCCTCACCCTATCTCTAACGGTGCGCCTAGCCACCCTCCAGAGGAAACTCATTTCGACCGCTTGTATCCAGGATCTTGTCCTTTCAATCATGACCCAAAGCTCATGACCATAGGGGAGAGTAGGAAATCCAGAATGGAATGGTAAATCCAGAGCTTTGCCTTTTAGAATAGAATAGAATAGAATAGAATCTTTATTTTGTCAGTTTGTTACACATATAAACGTGCACCACACACCGAAATTTGTCTTCTGCCTTTAACCCATCACTAAATCATCATGCATCACACAAATTGCAAGGTGCATTGTTTATCCTTCATGATGATATTTTTTTATTACAACGTATGACTGAGGGATGCTTGTAGAGGCACTTCCAGATTTTAATGTTTCAATTTTCTAAATGAAAAAATTCTTAAAATAATTTGCTATGTCCAGTGGTTTAATAAATAAATGTTATAAAACCTCTCTCATCATTTACATAAGTATTGTTAATGTTAAACTTATTTTTTTCTTATTTCATTTAATGCTCTCCAGATTTTTTTGGTATCATCCTTAACATAGTTTAATTTATTTTCATAATATTGCCTTTTTTAAATTCAATTTAGTGACTTTATTCCTTAATTTTCTATAGTGCTATTTCTGTAGCATTATCACGCTCTTTCATTAAACTTTTCAATTACTCAGTTAACCATGGGATACTCAATCAAAATCAATCAAAACTTTATTTATAAAGTACTTTTCATACAATAAATGCAACACCAAGTGGTGGACAGAAAAATAAAAACATAAAAACAGAAGTGCAACACTGAAACACTGACCCCCCCCCCCCACACACACACACACACACACACACACACCCATGCATCCACACAGTGTGTGTGTGTGTGGGTGGGTGTGTGTGTGTGCGTGCGTGCGTGGAGTGTTTAAATTATGAATGTAAAACCAAATGGGAAACGAACCAAATACTTAATAAAAAATAATATTGAGTGACATCCAGTGTGTGTAACCAGATAAAACGAAGCAGATAAATACCAGAGTTCATTTAGACATTTTGCAGATAGTACAACTGTTAAGTTACAAATAATATTATCAAAGCAAATAAGGTCAAAGTACATGGACTGCAGAGGGCGCTGTCTTGGTTGTTTCTTCTTCGTGTGTGCTTTTATTTTGAAAGCTGATTGTCGTCATCGCATACACGTTTCTCTACGTTCAGTGTCGTAGACGTTTGACGGTATGTGGAAAGTAGCAATGTCGGAGGAGGTTGGGAAGGCGCTACAGTCGGTAGTGGAGCGGGTGAACCAGGCGGCGGCACGGCGGCCCAAGGTAACTGCAGCCCGGGAGGCTCCGCTCCGGAGCACCGCTACTGTCGCTCCAGTGTCAGAGTTCCGGAAAGTCGTGCTGCTGCAGCACGACTCGTTATGTAAGGCTGCCAAACACCTCAACCTTTGGATGGGAGATAGGGGGGCTTGTGGCAGCACTTCCATAACATGCATGGTTTTTCAGTGGCTGGTGAATAATACCAGTGGGCACAAGATCAGGTGCTAAATGCAGCATATGCATGCACTTTGCTGAATACAAATATGATGCCTTCAAGCTACTTTTGGTTCTGTTGACATTTGGCATGATTCTAGGTTATTCATTGAAACGGCCATGCTTCAGTTCAGACCAACCTCTTCCCACTGCAACTTCACCAGAGCTTGTGAAAGGATCTCCACTAGTGAGAATATCATTGTCATCTTTTGGTCCTAAAAATAACATCAAGGTTGATATGTAGGTCAAAGCATGAGAAGTATTTCTGTTTATCATTCAGATCTTCTTATAAATAATCTTAGTTTGTAGCAGAGTGGGCTGAATGATGTGTCATGGATCTAACTGTAGCAGCAGCCAGAGGTTTCATCCTTGTTTTGCAGGATCTTTGCAGGGCTGACTCACTCCTGCTCCAGCCAAAAGACCTCAGCCACCACACAGCCTCTTCAGATAGATTCATTGATAGAGATGACAAATGAGACTGCTTTGTCCTTCCTCAGACACTACCAGCAGTGCCGCCACGCCTCGTAGCTGTCAGCAAGACTAAACCCCCAGAGATGGTCTTGGAGGCCTACAGGCAAGGGCAACGTAACTTTGGAGAAAATTATGTGAGTCAGAGATGCTACTGATCTCCATATTTTAGACTTTCTAAGTATCTCTGATTTATAATATGTCACTGAGATGAAGAAGAGAACATGAGAAAGCTCATTCTGTCCTACTGTCTTTTACAGGTCAATGAACTCGTGGACAAAGCTTCAGATCCACTGGTGGGTTTGAATATTTATACAGAAATACATTTTTTCATCCTGTGTTGCAGTGTGTGTTTTTTTCACAGTGTTTCTTTCCACTTAATTTAGATTTTAGAGGCATGTCCAGAAATCAAATGGCACTTCATCGGCCATTTACAGAAAAATAATGTCAACAAACTTTTGGGTGAGTGTTGCTCATTAGCTTCTTTTGCCATCGTTCCACAGTGGGTCAAATCTGTGCTCTAAATCTTCCCTTTGTTGTTCTTAGGTGTGCCAAATCTGTTCCTTGTGGAGACAGTGGATTCTGTGAAACTGGCTGACAAGGTCAACAGCTCATGGCAGCGTCTCAGAGGAGCCAGCACACAAAGGTTAAAGGTCATGGTGCAGATCAACACCAGTGGAGAGCAGAGTAAGTTTTGCTGTTGTTATTGACTGATGTTCTCATTTTGAGAACCCATCACAAAGTCTGTCATGTGTTTTTTCTCTCTCTATTTATGTAAAATATCTATCATAGGTAAACACGGCCTTCCACCGGAGGAAACAGTGAACACGGTGAAACACATTGTGTCTCAGTGCACCGCTCTGCACTTTTCAGGACTCATGACCATTGGGCACTACGGCTATGACCTCAGCCTGGGCCCTAATCCTGACTTTCAGGTAGAGACATCACATCACTTTGTGTTTTTATTAACACTGCGAAACAATGCATATGGTGTATATGGAAAAGAACTCATAGGTAATCTCTCTAGAATCTAAAAAGGGGTCAATTACAACTAACATAACATTCAATTTCAAATGAATAGAATAGAATAGAATAGAATAGAATAGAATAGAATAGAATAGAATAGAATAGAATAGA
>JAQQZY010000027.1:24043148-24063141 GCA_030068375.1 Ostorhinchus rueppellii | reverse complement strand
GATAGATAGATAGATAGATAGATAGATAGATAGATAGATAGATAGATAGATAGATAGATAGATAGATAGATAGACTAACCAATTAATTTGGTGCTATGGAAGTACTAAAACTTAGCACCTTATTCACAATGTGTATAAAGGATTATTGTTAATTTGTGATGTTCATACAAATGTGTTCAAATTCAACCAATTGCCATGGTTGAAGGAAGTTTTATAATGAGACTTATTGCAACCTCAATAGATGTTATTTTAAGTACAGATCTTATCATTTCTGCTTTCAAAAAGCTTTCTGCACTTACATATGTGTGAAAATATTTTTACATACTTTTACAGATGCACAGGTTGTTGACTGTGTGCACAGATTTCACAGAGACACAAATAAGATTTCATGTAAGAGTTTAGAGCCTTTAAACAGTGTCTAAGTGATAGTTGAAAAATGGGACATTAGGCTTTCATTGGATTCATGATCAGTGGAAAAGATGTTTTTTTTCTCTACATTGATTAGCTCAAGAATTAGTTGCAGCACCAACTCTGAACAACAACAGATTTTTTAATACATTTGCTTATTGATGTAAATATATGATGTAAACAAGATATGACCAGGACGATAAGCTCAAACACAAGAGTAAATCCTGCCCAGACATCCTAGTCTTCCAGGCTCTAAAGTGAGTAGGAAGTAAATTATCTGTTTAAACAAAACATCTAGGCCTCACACAATTTATATTTCAGTTAATTGTGTACACTAACAAACATTTGTGACTATTCTGAGACAGTTTTGTCTTTACCGATGCCTGATGATGTACTTTGAAAAATGAAAAACAGCTACACTCCTAACACATGTATGTTTGTACCAGTTTTCCTCCAGCAAACAAAGCCATCTTGGTGGAGTTGGAGTGCAGACAGATCTGATGTTCTCCAGGAGTGTGGGAGGTAAATGTGAATCGTCCATCTGACCCGTACTGACGAGAGAGGATAATCTGGAAGAGTGGGAAGATAGACATGAAAAATGTTTTATTTATTGTCTGTATACTCTGCATGTGTAGTTAGTTCCCGTATTCTAGAATTCAAAAATCTGTCCTTACCTTTGTATCTGGATCCTTGATCTCAACATGCATCCCAAGCCCTGGGGTGGATGGGAGAAAGGAACTCGTCTGCTTGTCCCATAACTGAGTCCTGTACTTTCCTGTCAAACAGGAAACTCAACATTTAAGTCAACACTCCTAGCCCGGAGGGTTTGAGCATACGGATTTAACTTAATATTTTCTCCTCTGTTTGGTTCACTACACCGGCCTTGTCAATGTTAAAAGCTGAAAACCCAACAGAAAACTCTTTATACATCGAAGCAATGAAGATAATAGTAGTTGCATCATGAAGGCTACGTGTCAGGATGTGGATGAGAGCAGGTGGCACATACATCACCGCCAATAAGCAGAAAACCAAAAAAAAACTACACTCCATATTTGAGAAATGAAGCTAAAGTTAGGACTGTTTACTTATTATTTCAGGTATAAATGTAACACCTAGAGAATACCGGGGAAACGTAAAGCGCCTAATGAGCAGGTGACAATATAGAGCTTGTACGAAAAACCTAAAATGAAAACAGAAATCTAAATGGCTGCGGTTGAAGACAAACTATAACACGCTATAACAGAGTGTTAGGTCTTTGTATAAGTGCTATGCTGTGAATGCAGCATCTTTCCCGGACACAGCTGGTAGGTTAGTTAATGTACATGCTAGCTAGATAGCTAAAGCTAACGACCGAACAACTGCATACCAATGACCATGGTCTCGTCTGGAATTTCCTCAATGAAACATTTCTTCTCCGTCTCTCCTATGTGGAAGTAGAGACCGTAACTTGGATAAATTAAAGTTAAAATAAAAATAACCCCAGGTGCAGAGAGCATCATGTTGCCTGTTTCACTTTGCGCACACCAGCAAAGGAAGCTCTGATGCTGCAGTCGGCAGCGTCATTGTCCACCACGGAAGAAGGAAGGGGATTTCCATACAATTGGGTAATATTTCACCCGGGCTTCAGGCTGTCAGGCTACCTAAACATGCTCTTCTGCACTGATCGGTTTCTGCTCAAGTCATTTAAATGAAGTTGCAACAGACATTGTACAACTATTATGTTGTTGAGTGCCGAGTTGCAATTTGAGGCATATGTAAAAATTAAAGATATCCATTTCAAAATTAGAATAACTTCACAGATCCATACAGTAATATATGTGCCCCTCGGTTTAAGAAAAGAAAGTAAATAAAAATGAATGCAATCAAGATAAGTGAAAAGTCAATGCCATGAGTACGTATAAATGATATTAAACTAGTTACCCACTTTTCAGTGTTGACCAAGGTGTCAGACAGTATGATAGCCATGGGGAATGTAACGATCTGTCCTGCAAAACAGTGATATATCATCCAGCGCTTCTCTCATTGGTCAAAACATGGTGAAGAAAATGATATGAACTGTGCATGCTGTTCTCCTCCATCTTACATCATTGTGTTGCTGCAGCAGCACTTTCCCATCACCATCTGGTAAAACACATACAGCATTTAAGAAGGTTCCTTGGGACAAATTGCTAACCCTGTCCCTGTACATACTATTCATCACTTATAAAGAAGTCAAGGGCCATTCTGTACTGTTATACAGGTGTACAATGAGATGCTGGAAGTTGTCACCATGTCAGTGTCCAGCCCATAAATGTTAAGTAGCTAAAGAGGAAGCTTAGGTTTTTGAAAATGCACCATTTCATTGGGAGGTGTTGAGTATGAGGCTTTGGTCAGATCCCTGGATTCTCCTTCCCGTCCATTCCTGAGACAGACCATAATGGCAGTCATACCAGAGCGTATACATGGATGTGGTTGGACCTACTTAATATCCACTGTATACAATGTAATCTGACATAGTTTATGTGAACAATCTCCAATGCAATCGTCTGAAAAGTTATAAAAATGGCATTTTGTTTGAAAGCCAGCAAGGCATAAAATATTACGATTTGCAGTATGAGGAAGATTGTCACCTAATGTCAGGGAGCACTAAGCCTGACAGACAATACTCAGGGCTTCTGTATTAGAGTGTTTCCTGAGCTAACAACAGTCGCTTTGGCTTGACAGATAGTCTTAAGACAATTTAATCATTCAAATGCTTCATTAGGATAATATTAGAACTTTTGACAAAATGCTTTATGGGAATCGCTTAATCAGTTAATGTAGATGTATGTTTATGTCAGTTTAACAGGTGTTTTAGAGTAACCGGTTTTGCTACATTGTCGTAGCTAGCATATAAACAACATTGCTAGCTCTTGTACTTGCTAGCTTGGTGTCGTTGGCTAAAAAGCTACATTAACAAGTTGCATTTAAGTGGCAATCTGGCTCTCTTTTATTCCGGACCACGGCTGAAGTAGAGGTAAAGGTAAGATTGGTTTTGTACCTTTAATCTGAAAGTAATTCAGCCTCTAAACTGTTGTAGTGTCGAGCTAGTGAAGACAGGTAGATTATGACGTCCCTGGACTCAATGCGGGAAACGGACAGGATGTAATATTATTAGCTTTGATATGGATTAGTCGAAAGGGAGCTTTTAATTATATTTCGAGTTAGATTTATAAGGTAATGTTTAGTGTTGCCCCATCTTGTGTTGTACACAGATGTAAAACAGGTTTTATTTTCAGCTTTTTCCCTCATATTGGGATGACGTAATGTTTTCCTCTCATTCATCGATACCTGTAAGTGTGGGTTTATGGCGCCGAGAGGAGTGTTGACACTTCAGCTGTACACCATAAAACCATAGCCCATCTGTAAGCCAGGTGGCCTCCAAAGACAAAAGACGAAGCATGGTTTTGACGAGGGATTGAATTGAAAGTGAAAGTGCCCAAGGCCGCTTGACGGTGCGGTAAACCATGTGTCAGTGTGTGATGATGAAGGCGCCCATTGCTTGTTGTGCATTGATATTATACACTAGTAATGGCTTAATGAGTTTTGTGTATGCCTAATCTTGTGATTGAAGGAATGGTGCAGCCACAGCCTGACGGCCCTATGCAGTGGGACATGTCAGGAGAGGACAGTGGCGGGGCCCTGAGGGTCCCACCTGAGCTGGCTGCCAATGAAGTGGTGACCCGGTTGTTGGGTGACAATCAACAGCTTAGAGGTAACATCACAGTTAAACCGTATATAAGATTTGAATGACATGGAAGTAATTTGATGCAGTAATTTAGTTGTTTTCCTGTAATTGCAGGGCTTGGGAGCAATGTGTGCTTTCACAGCTTCTAAGTTTTCTAAAAACATGCTTTTTGGGAATAGGGTGTGGGGTTTTTTTTTTTTTGCAAAGTTGTCTGTTCATGTTATCATTTAGTTCATTAACTTAATCCAGTTTTTATATTTCTTGAAGCCACTTTAAAAAATACTATAAATAATACAAAAATGCATGATTTTTCGTTACATAAAAAAGGAAGACACTTTCCCTTCTTAATTTCCACTATGCTCATTCATTGTACATTCTCACCTAAACTCATCTTAGTCTCTCTAACCCCAGATGTAAGCAATGTAATGGAGGAGGAGAGAGAATCTCAGTCAACAGAAATGTGATAGAATGAGATGTTCTTGCTGTGGAGATGTCATTTTATTATGTTCTGGTCAATATCGTTATTGAGTTTTTCATATAACAAAAACAGATTTAAAAAAATAAAATAAAATAAAAATAATAGTAAATCCAAGAGGCTGGAGAGACATGAATGGAAGGTTATGCCATGTGTAACAAAAATAAAGAAGTACAGTTTCTGTTCCTTCATATATACAACATGTCATTATGAATAGCCAAATATACATAAACACAAACCAGCATAGACAAGCACATAAACAAACAAACAGTTCTGTCTTAGACAAAAACAACCATGTAATTTTATTATTAATGTTGATTTGATAGGATACGTGGGGTATTATCTAGCCATAATTTGGTTATAGTGCACTGCTGTAGTTTATGAGCAATTCATTTAACAATATTTTATACTGTCAGTATGCAATGTAGGGATATCTTGCAATTTCATTAATTAAAATATACAAGTTTGATTATGCATTAGATCATTTTAAATAATTTAGAAAAATGTACACAGCAAAATATTCATTTTTAAAGTGCCAGCCCTACCACAGTTGGTATAATATTAATATTAAACCTGTGTTTCTACACCTCTAATATGTCATAGACATGGCCAAAAAGACCTCTGTGGACGATAAAAGTATGTGTCCTCAGTCATACCTTCACCAAGACCTTTGTAATGGACATTTTAGGGATTTAGATATCAAAAATGGAATGCCAAGGTAAAAAAAAAAAAAAAAAAAGGAAAATAAGAAGATCTTATTCACTTCAAAATGACATTTTAAGAAAGAATATTTTATAAAATGAATTTCTGACCAATACATAGATACATTCCTTGTTCTCCACGCTGTAGTGTCTGGACAATTACTGAAAATAATAAGGGGCCTAAACTCAGTCTGAAGTAGCATTTTTAGATTCTCGTGTTTGGTCCACCAGTTTGAATCCCATTATTATTATTTACATAATCTTCTTTCTTCTTTAATGTTTTTTAAATCTTTCTGTCTACCAGAGGCCTTGCGCCGCAGCAACCTAGCTTTGCGTCAGCGCTGCGAAGAGATGGAGGGATGGCAGCGAAGAACAAAAGAGGAACGAGAGTTTCTAAGCTGTCGTTTCCAGGAGGCCAGGGCGCTAGTGGAGAGACTAGCTCAGGAGAACCACTCCTTACAGGGTCTGGTGAATGGACCAGGTTCCTCCTCCAACCACTGTTGTAGTAACTCCAGCCAGACTGAGGAGCAGCAGGGTCGCCCATCAAGGAATGGACCTCTGGACGGCCCACAGGTTAGCTGTCACATTTCTAGTCTCATTTATATATGAATACAGAGAACATAATTAGATTAGATTAAATGAACTTTTATTGATCCTACAAAAGGTAAATTCACTGGTCAAGCAGCCACAGAATACAGTGCAAGAAAAATGTGAATGCATAAAGATAGTGAAAAAACAAATGATACAAAAATTCATAGTACTAGTAATAAAACTCTAAAGGTCATACACATATTTACATAAGTAGCACTTAGGTTTTTTTTTTCTTTCTGTTGTTTGATTTAGACACTGGATCAGCGGGAGAGGAAGAGGGTGGAGGAGATGGATCAACACACACAGACTACACCACCTCGAAGTCTGGTAAGATGAGTGTGTGAGTTTTTAGACTCTGTTAGTCCCATTGTTATATGTGATCGTACACACAAATGAGGTATATGTCATTTAATTTCAGTTCCTTCTGTTTTAATTCTTAATTTAATAGATATATTTGTGTGTCTAGGGTGATGCAAGTGTGCATAGCTCCTTGAATAGCATCCTACCAACTCCCTCTGCCTCACTTTCAGTAGAATGGGGGGGGAGGTTAGGCAGGGAAAATGATCAGGTGAGCCTGCTCACTCCATTCTGGTTCCACCAATCAGATCCCTTTCCACTGTGCACCGCTGTAGTTTAAATCCTCATTATGCCTCACATTTGATTTGCCTCAAGCCAGATTTCCTTCTCAGAAGAGACTGTCATTTAAGATGTTAAAATTTGCTGCTTTAAAATGTGAAGAAGAGCCACATGCAGTGAATGACACTGCTATTTGGAGAGATTTGAATTGTGAACTTGGTCAGCTGCAGAAGAGTAAATGAAAAAGTAAAGTAAATAATGAAATTCTCCATATTTGTATGCATGATATCTGAGCTGGAAGTCTGGAATAAATGAAGGCTGGCAAATGATCCTTCTCTGCACTTGACTGAATGAATCACAGCTTTAACTTACAGCTATTTGCACTCTTGGCTCAAATTTGTTTCCTCTTTTAAAAAATCTTTTGGTATAAACAAATTTTTATTTTCTCATTCCTCTCTTGTTTTGCGTGTATTTCTAGTTTTCACTCAGTCTGTGTCCCCCAGGCTGAGGTGAACATGGTTAGTTTCTATTTACTCCTTGTCAAATATTTCTTTCATGCATCCATTCACTTCTTTTTCTTTCACCACCTTTGTGTTCTGCAGCCTGTAGAAGGAGCAAATGATTTTCTCCAGTTGCTGAAGAGTCACAAAGAAACACTGGAGGAGGGTATGAGAGAGCTGAGGAGGAAGAATGAAGAGCTGGAGAAGGAGAGGGAGGAGGGAGAGAAGGACAGAGAAAGAATGCGTCGTTTCATTGACCAGCTTCGAGGAAAACTGGCTCTGGCACAGGTAACGCTGGGATCAAGATGAATATGAATTCTACTCTACAGCTAGTCAGTACAGTGATATAAACAGCACTAAAAAGGCACAGGATAGATGGTATGAAAAACATGCCGAGTACACTTGCACTACCTGGGTATGATCTGATAGATTAATGTTTTGGCAGACAAGCAACGTTACCGAAGAGTCAGTACAACATCGCTCAGAGGCACAACACTCCTCTGACTGGTAAGACAAAACACAATTTAATACTAAGTTGTTTTTAGTCGTTATCTTGTTGGCTTCAGTTTTCATGCACTAATTAATCTGCACACTGTAGTTCTCTTCTATGAAATACTAGAGCATGCTTTTTCAAGTGCTGTGTTTGTAACTTAACAAAAAGTTCAGTTTCAGATGTGTTCCTCCTCTTCTTCACTCTCTTTCTGTTAACTCTTCCAGTTCTAGCCTGGCTAAACTCACAGAACAGCTTCAGGCCACACAGGGCAGGTGAGCTCTGTGTGGCTTTCTTTTTCTCACCGAGTGCATGCCTCTGCCTTGTACACCCCTGTTTTTTCACCCATAGATATATCTTATCTGCAGCTACTACCTGCCTATCAAATGTTTTTGGATGTATTGTGTTGATTCATGTGTAGTCTTGTTTTTTTCTTGCATATAAGCCATTTTTACATTTTTTTTTTTTTTCAATTTTCTCTTGATTGTTTTTTCATCATCTACTGTCAAAACAGTGTTCATCATATAGTTAGATTTGAACTCTACATTTTCCTGTCTACTTTTGACAGTTTAGGAGTAAATTTGAATTGAGCACTTAACTTTTAATATCATAGCATTTACTTCATATCAACAGAAAAGTATGTTTTATTTGAGACTAAATTTAACATCCTCTTTTTTTGTAGGTATCGGGAGTTGGAGGAGAAGCTTGATTACTTGCAAAAGAGCTCAGCTCAGCGAGACAAAACTGAAGCTCTGCTCAAACAGAAGGATAAGGACTGTGCCCAGGTATGAGTTATAAATGATGCATAAAGGAAAAGGTCTGACTAGATAACTACGCAAAGTATCCAACCTTTAAATATAAACATTCATTTAGGTAATTTTGTATTTTTGCAGCTGGCGAAGGACTGTGAAGCTCTGAAAGCTCAAGCGACATCTCTATTAGGAGAACTGAATGAGAGACAGAGCTGCTTGGACAAGAGCGAACACGAACGCAAACTACTGGAAGAAAAGTAATCTACTACTGCTTTATAGATGTTTAAATATTGTATTTTTGCTTGCAAGTGTTTACATCACAGGTGTCAAATATGTGGCCCAGGGGCCAAATCCGGCCCGCCAAAGGGTTCAATCCGGCCCCTGGGAAGAATTTGTGAAATGCAAAAAGGACACTTAAGATATTACCAATCAAAGATGTTAAAATAATTTCAGATCAATTTAATCTAAAGAGGATCAGACCAGTAAGATACTGTCAAAATGACCTATAAATAATGAAAACTGCTAATTTTTGTCATTGTTTTAGATTAAAAAGTTAAATTACACAAAAACATTTTTTACATTTACAGACTAGCTTTTTCAAAAAAAAAAAAGTGAATAGCCTGAAATCTCTTAAGAGAAGGATGTGAAATTTCAATAATATTCTGACTGTTATTTAGTATTTTGAGTATTTGCAGATCCACTGTGATCTTTAAGCTGTGATTCACATGTATTAATGATAAACTACAGCCTAATATTGCTAACATTGCACTTATTTTACTTTAACAATTTTCAGGTTGTTCAAGTACAGTTCGTAAATGTAAACATTTTCATTATGAAATTTTAAATTTTTTTACTCAAATGTTATTATCCTGTTATTTATAATATTTTAATGGTCCGGCCCACTTTATACCATATGTGGCTAAATGTGGCCCTTGAACTAAAATGAGTTTGACACCCCTGGTATACATCATTCCATTTGTCTGTCCTTGTGTAGGCTGTGCAATAAGATGAAGGCCCTGCAGATGGCAGAGCGGGAGCTGGAGCAGCAAAGGAAGCAGCATCATGTGGCCATGGACCAGTTGCTGCTGCAGACCCAGAGCCTGGAGCAAGCGCTGAAGACGGAGCGACATGTTGTTACAGAAGAGAAGTGGGTTTAGCACCGCACACACAACTTGTTACTGAAACCCACAGATTATTTGTTTCCTAGTAATTCCAGTTTATATCTGCTACATTTACTGAAATGTAAGAATAAATACCAAGAGCCAGATTTGTGCAGCATGGGGGTGCACAGAGCCTCACACCACCATGCGGCAGTCACCTCACAGCAAAAAGGTTTTGAGTTTGATTCCAGCGCCAGCCAGTGAGGGTCTTTCTGAGTGGAGTTTGGATGTTCTCCCTGTGTCTGCATCCGTTCTTTCTCTCTGGATACTCTTGCTTCTTCCCGCCATCCAAAGACATGCACCTTAATGGGTTAACTGATCAATCTACATCACCAATAAGTGTAAATGTGACAATGAATGGTTATTTGTCAGCTCTGTGATCAACTGGTGACACATCTGGAAGATTCAGCAGAGTTCAGAAAATGAATGAGTGAATAATGGAAATAACAGTTTGTGCCAAGGCAAACCCTCCTTTAAGACTGAGCTTTAGCAAAGGGGTCCAGCACAAAGTTAGCACATAATAAAAAGCAGAGACAGTTACTTTTGTACCTGACCGAATTGCATAAATATTTATTTCCCTTTCAAAGCACAAATTCTGGAGAGATGAGAATTCCAATGACTCAAGTAACATGATTTGTCAAGGTTTGCGGTAGTTGGTTTACTGCTAGTTGCACCATTATTTAACGAAAAAAACACATCTTAACTGATTTGTCCCTGACTTAAGTATGACATGTATACACAGAGGAGGTGCTGCTGAGAGCAAGTGATGGATGACAAAGGAAACAGATCAAGACATTAGCAGAGCAGGTTGACCACAAAACAGTCCACAAGTTCATCTGCTTTATTCTTTTTTTATACTCTCTTTTTAATGGACATTTTTCATTTTTACAACACAGAGAATTCAATAACGCAGCAACAATATTGCAACTACGGCTTGAAAATAACAAAACAAACGGTAAACAGGCCATTGTGTTCAAGGTGAGACAGTTCACCAGATCCAAATTATATAACAAAAATAATTAGAATTGACCATTGGGAGTATTAAAGGAATACAACCAGCAGTTACTGTAAACTCTGATTCACAAACTATCTGAATAATTATTTTGCTAATTTGCTCTGCCTCAGTAAATATTGCCCTACATACTTTCATTTGACAACTATACAAGACTTCCCCTGGTAGAGTTAGGGATGGACTGATATATTGGCCAAACATTGGTATCTGCATGAGATTCATGTCACTAATGGCAGTGGCAGATATTAAGTTGTAATCTGTTAAAGGTTATTGCATACATTTGTTTGAGTGAATGAGCTAATTAGAGCTTATTCAAAGATAGTGCAATGAGGGGCTGACAGACTTAAAAAAAATTGTTCCGTGAGCTTATTTTTACACATATACTGAAGACTTCTGTTTCCCTGGTACAAAACAACAAAAACAAAATAGTAGAATGAAATGTAAAATGAATTTTGGTATCAGCTATTGGCCAAATTCTCATTTTAAATATTGGCTCAAAACTTCACCCTCAGATACATAAATACCAACATTTTGGCCTTGGCTTGGGCCTACAAAAGTTATGAATGACATTGTGCATGACATTTTTCAGAGCTACATTGTTTGAATGTGCTGAGCCTCAATAGACTAAACTGCTTAATCATTGTGAGGGTCATGCTGAAGTCTAACAACTGCCAGTGGGTGAAGGGGGAGGGTACACCCTGGACATGTCACCACTTCATCATCATTTGTCTGTCACCACCCAGACAAACAGCCATTCACCTCTATTGAACCTATTACATCACTTCTACTCTGTATTTGTTTAACCAGTGACAGCTGATGGTTTCCCACATTTATCTACTATACCACAGATGTCTTTTGTCTAGAAGAGCAGTCTCATGTGAGATGGAAATTTACCACTTATCACTTTTTGATGCTTTGACACTTTGACGTATGCTCGCACACAAGATGTTGTACTGTACTGATTACTGTCTCCTGTTGTACTGATTACTGTCTCTTGTGTATCTTAGTAGGGCAGTTCATTTGTAGTCCCAGTTCATATAACATGTTGTGGATTGTTTGAGATATCTGACATTCGTCACATTATACTGTATGCTAAAATTATTTCTCCTTTTTTTCCATAGGAAAAAATTGACACAATTACAGCATGCATACACATGTCTCTTTAGAGACTATGATTCAAAACTGAAGAGTGAGGTAAAACCACATTATCATGTATTTACACATGTTTGTTTTGCAGTCAAGAGCATGGATTAATGTGTTTGTGGATCTTTCCTTTCAGGGAGGAGATCTGTGCAGCCGGCTAGAGGAGGCAGAGAGAGCGCTGGCCCTGAAACAGGATCTGATTGATAAACTGAAGGAGGAGGTAGAGCAACAGAAAGGCTCGCTGGAGACGGTCCCTGTTCTCACCGCGCAGGTAAAATTTTACCCTTCCAACTCCATTCCTTCAGTTACCAGTCTGCAGATTCATTGTCATTGTATAGTTGATTGTTTTTAAGTTAGGATAGGATACATAAAATGCAATATTTAGCATTTGTAGATTTAAAGCATTGTTTTTAATTTGTTTTTCATTTCATTTTTCATGCAGTTTATCTCAAAATAAAATAATAAAAAATTGATATTAAACTAAATTCATTTGAATATATGCTTGATCTGATTTCAGCAGCATCTATCTGGACCACAGCACTATCTGAGAATAGTAGCCAGTCAAACCTCAAAATGAGAATGCTACAAATCTACACATTTATTAGAACTAAATAAAACGGTACAATCAAAGCGTTTCAATAAAGTTTTTTTTATAGGAGTTACAAGCCCTATGTTATTAGTTATATTTTATTTTTATAAGTAGTTCCACATATTGGTAGGTTTAGGTTACTTGTAAATGTCTGTAACTCCCATGTGTTTATAATAATAATAATAATACATTTTATTTATAGGCGCCTTTCTTGGCACTTAAGGACACCGTACAATCATCAATGAGAGTATAAAACAGCAATAAAAACATCAAGTAAAAAGTAAAAGACAGGTTAGGAAAAAAAAATTGCAATGCAATTGTGGTCACAGAGAGAAAGCAGTTCTAAACAGAAGGGTTTTAAGTTTGGATGTGAAAACAGGGAGTTAAGTGATGTTCCTGAGGTCTGGTGGCAAGGAGGTCCAGAGTTGAGGAGCAGAGCGGCTGAATGCTCTGCTCCCCATGGTAGTGAATTAGTCCAATGCTTCTGACAGTCTTACCCAGAGTTCTGAATCATGTTTGGTTATTTAACCCATCACCTCACATATCATGTAATGAATCAGTCAGTCATTAGCATTATTGGTTCCCACAGGTTCCCCTGTGTAACACACATAAAACACAATGAAGATAAATATCACACTAAAACCAAAGCATAAATACACAGTAGATATATAGTTTTAATAAAACCTGGGACAAGGTATCAAGGAGCATTTAAATCCATGGCTTTTAGCTTTTGAAAGAGTTATATGATTGTTTGGTGTAGAGATATTGTAGAGTTTGCTATCTAGTGTCACATATACATTTGACCACATTTTTGTGTTTGACTTTAACTGATACTGGAAAATGAAAGTTAATGGGAGAGTACACTCACTTCAAACAAAACAGCTGACATAGGATCAGCATCTTCTGTATCTGACTTTTCTCATATTTTCTTAGGCTGAGATCTACAAGGCAGATTTCCTAGCGGAGCGAGAAGCAAGAGAAAAGCTTAACCAGAAGAAGGAGGAGCTGCAGGATCAGCTAAATCAAGCTCTGGCTAAGATCGACAGGCTCACACAGGAGGCCACATCACGGTAAAACCTGCCACAAAGAATCTCTACAAAGAAAAATTGAATTGAATACAAGGTATGCAGCATGACTGCAGATCCACAGAGAATATTAAATTCAGTATTATAAATGCCACAAACAATTTCATCTAATTTAATTTATCCATTGTTCAGTATAATTTTGTCAAACTCTTCTCTGTCAGAGTCCACATTTCTGATATTAACGCTTTAAACCTACCCCACTATTTTGGCAAAATATATGTTAACTTAATTCTATTACCAATATTCCTACATAAAAACTACTTCTGCACAGACCCCATATATGCTCACCTTTATATTTACCTCCAGTGCTTGAATATTGTATATATTATATATAAATTAGTCTTAAAATTAGTTAAAATTGTTGCAGAAAGGTCTAAAATTTAAGTGTCTGGTATCTGTAGATACCTTGGAATGAAAATCATTATGTCACAGTAGTCTCTCTTGTTCTGTACAGTATCTCGTGTTCATTCAAAGCTGTTTGTTTTGGCTTTACTGAAAGCTTATTCCTACTGTGTGCGCATCTTGAGATGACTTTAACTTTACTGCATCTGTCATCAAAGACAGCACTGCTGGTAAACTGCCAAGAAAGACACCTTTTAATAATTATAGTCAGAACTAGGTTTAGATTTGTCCTCTGTGTATCATTAAATATGATATTTATAGATATTTGAAGTACATTGTTCTCACCTGTTTTTCAGTGCACGTATGGAGCAAATGAAACTGAGACATGTGGAGGACTTTCCAGCACGGGCCTCACACATTCCTCCTCCACCAGGTAAAGTTACAACCAACACACACACACACAGGTGATGTGTAATTTTGGCTGAATCACAGAAAATTCCAATGAAAAATATTGGAGCTCTTTTTTTTCAGGAAATTCTTTGTGACTTTTTTGTTTTAGGTGTGTTCCCTTTCAACACCGCACCCCCACCCTCATCGTTCCGCATTCAGGGTTTGCCACCAGTGGGAGATCAAGGTGCAGCTGGTGCTGAGGAGCTGCCAGATTTATGTTGTCCTAAGTGCCAGTATCAGGCTCCAGATATGGACACGCTGCAGATTCATGTCATGGACTGTATACAGTAACATGAGCATAGATCAACACACCTTAACATCAGTCTATTCACATACACAGTATATACAGGAGACATATGTACCTATTTCTTTCTCAAAAACACATTAGGCAGTTGCACCTTACTTTCTCTGCCTTTAAAATATGCATATATATCAAAGATCTAATGTGATTACAAATAACATAATTGAACGGGTTCACAACAATCAATTGTTCTACTCCTTCTGCTTCCACAACAATTCATCTTTTCACTTGCCCAGTCTCTTTTCTTGCTTCACAACCCTCAACATACCTTAACATGTCCAACAGTATTTGTACATCAGTTTGTTACCCCACTTCACTCCATCAGTGTAGCGGTGACCTCAAAGGTATCTACACATACTGGAGTAAGGGTTTTTCCTCAACTGCATCTTCCATATTATATCCATACATAATAGATTTAGACAAAAAAAAGACAATTCAGAGGGGAGGAGCTCCCCAAAAATGAGAAAAAAAATGTGAATAACATAGTGAGCTTTAAATGATAAAGGATATTCAGATATGTTTTGGTCATAAATGTTGCTTGTCTACATTACCTCAAAACATGTATTACTATGTATTAGAGATGGATTTACTCTTATTGAAAAAAGTAGCCATTCTCTGTGTTATGTGCCTGTGTATACATTTTAATGCATCACTGCTTTTATCTCTAATGCTAGACCTATCCCTTGACCCAATGCCTTTTGTGCCCCTTATGTCTATATTTACCTGTGGCACCTTGCTATTTATCAGATTGTAAGCACATCAAGTTCCCTTCACAGTCTGTGTGAATGTTGTCTGTAATTATAGATCATTTGGTGCGAATAATTTTGTTTCAAACTGTTTAAGATAAAATAAATCAGTTATTCATTAGTTTATTATTCATTAGTATTCATTATTTGGGTATTTTTAGGCTGGATGCTTGTGTGTTTTTATTTGGGCAATTTGGAAAACACCATTTATGACAAGTGTGTGTGGGGGGGGTGTGTGAATTATTTTTGCTTGTTATTTCTTCAACATGTTTCAGAATAGCATTATTACCTCAGCCAAGGAGCTGCATGCATTGCTTCTTGTCTGTCAGTCAGCAGGATTTTGCATCACTTGTTATGAAACTTGGAGGAAGAGAAGTGCAAAGACAAATAATGAACACCTTAAAGTTTAGAACACATAAAAAGAAGCACAGGTTGAAATCATACTTTTCTTTAACATTGGTGGCTGATGCCTGCATTAAATTAACCATCAACCATCTTAATTCCCTTCCAGTTCATTGGATATTATAGTGCTTTGTGCTATTCATTGAAAACTACAGTTTTGCTAAAAACCAGGTCTAACAGTATGGGGGACTCCTATTTTTTGGGACATTTTCACCGGGGCGGGGTTACGTCCTGCGTCATTGATGTGTTTGATGCGGGTTCCTGTGTCATGCCATAACCCGGTTATCCCCTAACCCCTAACACTTACAAGTTAACCCCGCCCCCGGGGAATACGTACAACGCAAGGTCCCCAAAAACAAGTGCCAACAGTATGGATGTCATTGGTGCACCTGACAGCAGATGGAAATGCGCTCCTGTGAAGCTGAGGCGGAAGTGACTATTTCACCTTCAAAATAAGATTCTTACTCCACTTTCTTTGAATATAACACAGCCAGTGTTTCATATTAATGTATACATGGTGTTTTTATTAAACATACTTTCAATAAGCATTGATGTTGTACAATAGGAACTGTCTAGTGAGGGCTGTTAAGTTCTGACAGGCGGTTTGGGGGGGTTTATTTTGGTGACCCGGTGCCGGCCGCAGCTTGACGGCTGCGCTCCAAGGACGCAGGGCACCGTTCATCCGTCACTCCTTTATTTGCCGGTGTGTGCGTCCGGCGTTGTCTGTTTGAAGTGTACTTCAGGCAGGCATGTCAGGCTCAACACCCCCGCCGCCTCCGGCAGAGGCTGT
This sequence comes from Ostorhinchus rueppellii, assembly GCA_030068375.1. Taxonomy (NCBI): domain Eukaryota; kingdom Metazoa; phylum Chordata; class Actinopteri; order Kurtiformes; family Apogonidae; genus Ostorhinchus; species Ostorhinchus rueppellii. Next base: position 24,046,922 of record JAQQZY010000027.1, on the reverse strand, counting down.
GGGAACCGAGGGTTACTTTCCCCCCGGATACACACCTTTCAAACCCGAGGAACATGGCCTCGAGCGCGGGTTCCGACTCACAGCCTATTCGGACCTGAAAGGATGAGGCTGCAAGGTCCCGCAGGAGGCTCTGCTCAAACTCCTGGCGGGACTGGAGCCGCACGGGGCCGACGGAACGGGAAAGGCCGTGGACCAAGCGTCTGAGTTCGGCCAACAGACGCCCAGTCCTCGACTCGGTAAGGCAAATACTGATACCCAGCAGAGCTAGCGTAGTCGTCCGCGGCATCTTTTAGGAACCGTATCAGTTAACACCAGGCTATTAGCTAACGCGCTGTGGCTAACCATGCTAGCTTAGCGTTAACTCATAGAGCGGCTCATTTGACAGATGCGCAGAGCACAGGTCCACATCAATAAAAGTAATGTTTACTCTTTATTGCGCTCTGTTATCATTGTTTACACACTATCCTGGTATCACTATGTAGTAAACGCTTGTAATAGTTAACTAAAATAGCACATGGAGTAAAGTGAGAGCTCACAAGTTGGTGGATTGTCAAAGGTACTATGATTCAGCAGATTAATATGTGATGCATCTGGTTCAAAGTTCATGTACATGTCAAACATTTATTTTGACAAAAATGTTTTGCAAGCGGAAGTGTATACTTTTGTAACACGATGCAGTCAGAGCAAGTGACCTCAAACTTCTCTTTATTTCGAAATTCGATACAACCATTCAGTACAAGTATTAGTGTTAAACACATCATCAGAAAACAGTCACATCCAAGCTAGAAATGTAAACAAACCCCAACACCCCTAGATCGTTCACTGTAAGATTATTCTGTTAGATAAAACTAGTTAGTTAAGCACAATAGTTAAATGAGTACTTCAAATCTGCAGTATGTGTCTGTATGTATAAACACGTGCTGTGGTGTGTTTCAGGTGTTGGAATGGACTGTTGTGTGATTCCTCTGAGGCATGGAGGGCTCTCACTGGTCCAGACCACAGACTTTTTCTACCCTCTGGTGGAGGATCCTTACATGATGGTGAGCAAGTAACGCGCGTTTCTCTTCATATAGAACTAATACATTTGTCACTTACTGTTGGGGTGCTTTATAGTGTTGGAGATCTATGTAATTTTTATGATTCGTTTCAAAGTTTTTCCCTGGCTCAAAAGTTGTAGATTCTACCATCTGTATTATCTAAAGAATGTCTTTAACCAGCCCATTCAAACACTTATTTCAGTCAAAGTATGTAAGTACTAATTATTACATTAAATCCAAACAGTTTTACTGCCACTTTATCAAGTCAGAAAAAGGCATTTCCAATGACAATAGATTTCTTGTCAGTGCTATACTGAACATTTTGTTCACAAGTAAAGTAATATTTGGGCCAGATTAAGTGGTGACACAGGGACACATTTCATAGTCAGTAGGCTATGTTGAAAACTAAATAATTTATCTCCATGTTTAATACATGTATGAATAGGTCTCAGTAGGTAATTTCAAATGGCACGTAATAATTTACAGAGATAAAATTTTTAGGTAAAAATAGTTAAATTACTGCTGCATGACACAGGGTCTCAAAATGAACTTTTTTTCACTTTATGTACAAAAAATGTACAAAACAGGCTATTCTCATAATAAATTGATACTAAATGAAACATATGCCTTTAGCTATGATCTTAAACTGCAATTTTGATCAATATTGGATAAAAATCTTTTATGAACACAAATATTGTGACACAGGGAGGTGCAAACTGTGATATGGGGACAGCAGTTTGTCACTATTCAGGAGTCATAATTAAATATTTTACTGGAACGAAACTACATGCTTAAACTTTTATCTAACATTCATATTACAACTGAAGTGATATATACAGATAATAAGCATATTTGACAAATAATTTGTACGTAACCCTTCTATAATTCTTGTATTGTTGAATAATTAGTTCCTACAGATTCACAGACTTAAGATAGGCCTATCATTTATATAAGCAAGAAAAAAAATATTATTACTTTAGCTATAAAAAAAATTGCCTATTTGAAAAATGATAGGTGAAGCACGGATGTTCACTTTCACTTGATCTGGCCCATTTCTACTTGGAAAATACAAATATTTATCAAGACTTTTGCTCTCACTGTACTGTGCAGATTACAATACAGCCCTGCCATTAAGGATAATGAAGCAATTTTTGTTACAAATAACAGAAATTCACAAGTGCAGTGGTTTTTAGATAACTTTGTATTGATGAAACAGAGTGTTGTAAGAGTTGGAGGTGTTATGAAATTTTATGAATATAGCCAAGTCATGGTTCTCTTGATATAGTGGAAATGTCTTAATCTGCCCCTTTTGCATACAATACTTTTCTGCTAATCACTGAAAAAAACAAAATAATCAGATGACAAATCTGTTTATGTTCTGCATGGTGTCATCATCCATAAAATTGTTGGCCTGTTTTGACTTGTTTTTTCTCTCCATCTGTTCATCTCAGGGTAGAATAGCGTGTGCTAATGTCCTCAGTGATCTCTATGCTATGGGCATCACGGAGTGCGACAACATGCTGATGCTGCTGAGTGTCAGCCAGAAGATGAATGAGAAGGTAGTGTTGTGTGTATTTATGGGTGGATGCCAAGGTAATGACTGTGCTGTAATGCCCTATCACTTCCTTGGAGATTCCACTACCAAAGTTTTTTTTTTTTTGTTTTTTTTTTTAATATTTGTTCATGTATGTGGTGCACTGCGTCTTCTGAACACCAGTGTATGTATCTGTTGTGATATTTACATTTGTGCACCTAACACAGGATCGTGAGCGTGTCATGCCACTGATGATTCGAGGTTTTCGTGATGCAGCAGAGGAGGGAGGTACTTCAGTGACAGGAGGTCAGACAGTCATCAACCCCTGGATCATTGTAGGAGGAGTAGCATCTGTTGTGTGTCAACCTAATGAGTTTATTATGTGAGTAACATCACGCTGATGTTAGGTTTCCTTAGAAAAGAATGGGTCTCATGATTATAAATGCACAGATGTGGACATAATAATTCCACATGTTGAAATTAGTGACAAGTCAACATTTGACATGAGTTTTTGTGTAAAGGGCACGTGGAAAAGGTGCTTTACAAGTCAACAAAGAAATAAAGTCTATATAGATTATTTTCTCAATACCAGGAAGCACAAAAATTAAGAACATGTAGGAGCAATTGATTTTCCAAGAACAGAATATCAAACGGTTATGTTGAAGGGCTTCAAAGATCTATACATTTATATATTCACTGAGTTTTATATTTACATTTACATGCTATTGGCAAAATCACACAATTTTAATATTTCTTCCACGTCTTAATATTATGAACCAAATTTCATCTTTAAATACTTCACATAGTCTTATGAGTAATAAATTGATTACTTAGATATTAATATTGCATATTGCGCCCACTTCACCAGTGTAGTTTAGTTGAAGCTTCCTTTTCTCCCTGAATGTATTTCAACAGCGTCTGTCAAACTGTAATCAGCTTTGTTTCAGCAGACAGAGGATAAGTTGACATGCATGTCGCTGTACAAGCTAGTTTTATTCATTTTAAACCACAATGATGACAGCTGCCACATCCTTTACCCAAAATTTCACATGTTATTCTTATTTGTTGGTTATCATATATAATAAGATGTGGTAGAAAAAATTATCAGTGTGATTTAAAAAGAAAACTTTAAAGGAACAGTCCACCGTGTTTTCATACTGAAATATGTCCTTCTCTGACCTGAGACGAGTTGATAGAGACCTC
>JAQQZY010000027.1:24024108-24043048 GCA_030068375.1 Ostorhinchus rueppellii | reverse complement strand
AGGTCTCTATCAACTCGTCTCAGGTCAGAGAAGGACATATTTCAGTATGAAAACACGGTGGACTGTTCCTTTAACAGCTGCATTACATTTAACTGCACTAGATGCTGAACTCTGTTTGTGGATAACTCAAATGGCTAAAGCAGTTTAAATGCATATGAAATGGGTAAATATGTGCCTGATTGTAACCTACTGAGCAGGTTAAGTGTCCAACGAGGCTGTTACTCTCCTCTGTGTATGTTTTCCAGGCCAGATGGTGCTGTACCAGGTGATGTCCTGGTCCTGACAAAACCTCTGGGGACGCAGGTGGCTGTCAATGCTCACCAGTGGCTCGATCAGGTTCTCCAGACTTTTCTCACGCTGTTCTGTTCATCATTAAGCTTTATGTGTTTGGAACTGATAATATTTTACAACTCGCACCTATATTTTTTTGCAAATCTCTGAACTGTGTTCCTGCTTTTCTGTCTCAGCCTGAAAGGTGGAACAAGATCAAGCTAGTTGTCACCAAAGAGGAAGTTAAAGAGGCCTATCAGGAAGCCATGTTCTCTATGGCAACACTAAACCGCACAGGTATGAAAGGCTTCATTTGTTATTCCTCAAAAAACAATAAATAATTAATTTATGGCACTGACTTCTTTACCCACGTTGTGTTGTTCCTATTTATTCCTTTTGTCTGTAGCGGCAAGCCTGATGCACAAGTTCCAGGCCCACGCCGCAACAGATGTGACCGGTTTCGGGCTGTTGGGACATGCCAACAACCTGGCAGCACAGCAACGAAACGAGGTGGCCTTTGTCATCCACAACCTACCGATTATAGCCAAGATGGCTGCCATCAGTAAAGCCTGTGGAAACCTGTTCAACCTGATTCAGGGCACATCAGCTGAAACTTCTGGTATGAACACAAGATTGGCAGGAAATGCTGTAGACAAATCTTATACAGGCCATTGCAGGTCAAGATCGCAATAGGTGTTGTGATAGAGCATATTTTCTGAAAGGTCAGTGAGTGGTTCATATGATTTGACCACATGGAAAGGAAACCTGGACATCAACAGGATGGTTTTTGTTTGAAGTAAATATATGCTGATCTTTTGCTGGGGTTTTTTTATGGTAGAATTATAATCTGAATCGTAATTTTTTCCCCCCTCTTTAGTTACAGCAATAATGTGCATGGGAGTTGCAACCATAGGTTTGCTCTGCATGTGTGATGGCATTTTGCTATCTTCATAATTTTAGACTAAAAGTATTACAATATTTTGACAATATGTATATGAATTAAACACTGGTCCGTATTTTCATAAACATAAGCTTCTGTGTGTCATTGTTTTATACGTAATGGAGTTTTATAATGTATACAATGAAAATCTTTAGACTCTAACTTGACTCTAAAAGATCCATCTGTGTTCTGAACTGCTTAATCACCATGAGGGTTGCTGAGGCCTATCTTGGCTACCCTTGGACAAAGGCGGTGTACACCCTGAACAGGTTGCCAGTTCATCACATATGTAGGGTCTTAAAAGTCTTGAATTTACAAATCTGCATTTAATACCTTCAAAAAGTCTTTAAAAGGTATTCAATTTGATATGGTAGGCCTTAAGTTATGTTGCCATAAACTTGTTTGCTGTATTGTGTTTAAATGTGTCTGGGAAATATACAAGCTGCAAAGAAAGTAACGTCAGTTTACTCAGTTCCAACCTGACAATTTATATTGAAACTAGAAAAGTACTCAGAGAGCGCAGACCCCCACCAAGGTAGTGTTTGTACTTTCCTCCACAAGATGGCGCTGAATGACCTCATAGGCAGATCAGTGCCATCATGCCCAATTTCCCAATGATAAAGAAACCTTTAAAAAAATTCCTGGATCCAGACGGTGATCCAGATCTCAACCAAAATTGAATCACCTGTTCCCCGTCCCAATTCTAAAAATTCCTGAAAATTTCATCCAAGTCCGTTCTGAACTTTTCAAGTTACTTTGAACACAAACAGATAAATGCCAGCAAAAACATAACCTCCTTGGCAGAGGTAATTAGGAACCAATTACTGATAACTTTGTAGCTGCCAGTGAGAAATGATCACAGAACATTCAGCCTAACACATTGCCAGAGAAAGCTGATTTTGGGAACTTTGAGGGATGGCTCGCAAGCAAAAGTAAACATGGGGAAGTGACACTGATTAAACTGCTGCATACCCTCTTCTTTCAGGTGGGCTCCTGGTGTGTCTTCCCAGAGAGCAGGCAGCCAAGTTTTGCTCAGAAATGAAGAGCCAGACCTCAGGGGCTGGAGGTCAAGGCATAATGGGCGGAGCTTGGATAATTGGCATCGTAGAAAAAGGTGACCGTCGCGCTCGTATCATCGACAAGCCCCGTATTATCGAAGTTCCACCCCGAGGAAGCCAAGCAGCAAATCAGGACAACAACTCGACCAGTCCTGCCCTGAGCCCCAATCTGTCATAGACACTGCTGCCCCTCTGACTCTTTGTGTTTTTTTGTGTGTGTGTGTTTTTGAGTGCGACTGTTTGCGTGATATTGCTGTCCATCTCATCCCCCCCTTGAAGCTGAACGGCGAAGAGCACACAAACCAAAATCACTGTCATTTTCTTCCAGTGGGAGAGGGAATGGACAGCAGGCACCATTATTTATCCATCTATGGAAGGAGCCTTCAGCTCACCATTACATGCAAACTCTGGATAGAATCACACACCATCATGAGCCTTTTTTTATTAAAGTGTGCACTCCTTTCATTTTATTTTTCCATGATTTACTCTGGAAGAACATCTCACTTTGTAAATTTTAACCTAATGCAAAATAGGGTTTATGTGAAAAGCAGAGTATAAATTGAAAACATTCCAAAAGCATTCTGGCCAAGTTCAAGGAATCACGAATTGTGTGTGTTTTGAGTGTTTCGCAGTGGAGAGGGTGAAACAGGGTCGTCTAGCTGTTTGTAGAGTTGGGTGATGTTTATGTCTTAACATTGGTGAAGGAATCTGAGGGAAAAGACTTGGTTCTTGGTCCTGGCACGTGGATCTGCCCACACAGCCCAGAGGAAGGGTTGAGCAGCTTTCTCTGGAGCAGCAGGGTGTTGTTCCTAATGCCATTGATCAGCCGATTGGACATCCAGCACAGAGTCCCTCCCCTCACTCCTTTTCATGAAGCTCTGCCTGTTAAACCCTGGCCAACGGGGCCGGGTGGAGTGGATGCCTGCCTTTGGATGTGGGGGGTTGGACTTTGTTCTCCTGGAAGTCTTAAGGTTTCTGTATTTGTAGCCTTCCTGCTTTTCACAATCAATAAAACCATCATCAACTCTTGACTCAAATCTGTTTGTGAAAGAATACATAACATGAAAAAGATCCATAAAGAGAGCTTCTATCCTGCTCACAGACCTTTGTCAGTTGTAATTACCCAAATGGGCTTGTTTCAATTTACTTAAGGTCAGTGTTGGTCATAACTTGATGAATATAATGGAGTTACTATAGTTAAATTACAAAAAATATCTCATTGTATTTACACTTGCTGAGAAAAATATGTATCAAAAATATATTAGTAATGACATACATCTGGATATATGCTTGTAGAATGTCATGGTTGTGATGTCATACAGCTGCAAATTCAATACTTAACATATGGAAACAAACGGTACTTTAATCTACAGTAATGCATCATATTCTATAAATTGATATGTTGAGTTTTTCCCTGTGAGACCTGTATGTCAGCTTATCCAAAAGCTACTAGCTGAAGAAGGGGACTTTTAGACTTTTCATCCTTTAGTACATTTTGAAATACATTTTACTTTACTAGAAAATATATCTTTACCACTATGTAAACCACTGCAAACCTTAATTATATTTATATGTATCATAGTGTATTTATAAAACTTGCACATACAGGCTGTTATTCCTTCCCCAACCGCTAGAGAGCAGCATACGATTAAATATACGTTCTACCGTATTTATCCTGAAGAAGAAGAAGTGCGGAAGTGTACGTCCTTAGGCAGTTGTAAACAGAAGTGAACAGACAAGTCATGTTTGTAAACTTAACTTATGAAAACCATTATTAAAGAGTAACGGTAATGTATTTGAAGGATATAAACCAATTTACTGTTGTAATGTAGCTTCTGGCTAACTGCATGAATGGAATCGTGCGTGTCTGTGAATAGCTGTGTGTTATTTTATTTAGCTTTGATAGTGTTATCCCTATAGTGTGATGGTGATCCGGGTAAACATGTTTATGTTGTTGTAGGGTGGGAAAAACCATGCCTTATCTGGGCAGTGAGGACATGGTGAAGGAGCTGAGGAGAGCGCTGTCCAATCCTAATGTCCAGTCTGACCAGCTGCGCTACAGGAACACCATCCTTAAGGTCATCAGGTAGGAGACATCCAGAAAAAGACAGGCTTCCTCATATATTTTATGTAAAGTAAAAGTATCTCTACTGAGGGTGTAAATGCACTTCCCTGCATCCTTTCCCTTTCTTTCTCAGGGCCATGTCACAGGGTGTGGACGTCTCAGGCCTGTTCAGTGAAATAGTGAAGGCTTGTGCCACAGTGGACATTGTCCAGAAGAAGCTGGTCTACGTCTTCCTGTGCTCCTATGCTGCGTTAAATCCAGAACTGTCTCTGCTGGTCATCAACACACTAAGGAAAGACTGTCAGGATCCAAATCCCATGGTCCGCAGCCTGGCCCTGAGGAACATGACCAACCTCAGGTTAGGATTTATAATGCAGTGATTTTAGAGGATGCCTTAAAATTAGACTGTGAACTCATAATGGAATAACATGGTTTGTGAAATGACTGTGTGTCTTTGCCTTCCAGGTTGTCCAGCCTAGTGGAGTATGTGGAGCAGCCTCTGACAGCAGGCCTAAGGGACCGAGCAGCTTGTGTGCGAAGGGTGGCTGTGCTCGGCTGGGCTAAACTACATAATCTTCAACCAAAGTCAGAGATAGGTGGGGTGAACCTGTGTCTATGTGGTCCTTGTTTGTCAAAGCATAATCAAAGTTAAGGTGCTGTTGTATGATTATATCAGTATCAGTCGTTAAAGGGAGGTGATAAAGGAAAACTATAATGGGAAGACAGTGTTCTCATCTCATACATGAGTATGAGTATGGAAATGATGTGAATCATATGCTAAAGGGTTATTGTAGTTAAACATTAAAACTAGCAGTGAAATATTAGATGTATTAACATTTAAAAAACACAAATGAAAAATGCAATAAAAAATGCAACAACAAAAACTAATATAAAAGATTTTAACATCAGCTTGTAGTTGGGAGGATAATTGATTTGTCTTTTGAGTGAAACCTTTTCTAGAGCTATAATGGTTTCTCTGTTCTGTTTTGGGTTTGTTTTGTTTTTTTTAAACATTTAACAATAAATTTGACTTCACTCTCAGCGATCAGCCCATGAACGTAATCTTAAGTGGTACTAGTCCACTTTTCTATGAATAATCTTACTATTTTAGTTGTTTCTAACCCCATACAGTTACACATAAAGGGATGAAAAACCCTTTTATCTTCATTTTTTTATTTTATTTGGTTATTGTATGGGTGAGGTGAAAGGTTAATTTTACTTCGATAACTTCAGAGGAAATCACAAAATAATAGTGTAAGAAGTTTATCGATATAATGAGAAAATACAGTAAAGTTAAAAGAGCTACATGTACTTCTATTTTAATGTCTGTTTCTCTATTTTTAGTTGTTAAGTTGATATGTTTACTAAGCTCCTTATTTTGTTGTTAAACAGTTCAGACTACAATTGTTTGGATGATTCCAAACAGATCTTTAGTTCAAATATGGATGACAAACTGAAGAGAAAACAGAGGGGATTGGTGGTTTTACTGTGGCTGATTTCTGTCTAAAAACAGAGGTAAGCTGACAGAGCTGTAATGTAAACTATCAGCTGACACAGCAGATGAAGATTATGAAACACAGTGTTACATTGGCTGACTGTTAAAATCACCATGTTTGAGTTTTGTATTTGAAGATTAACACTTGATACCATTCAGATACTTGTTAACAGTGAGCTTTATACATTAATGAGTGAATGATACAGTCTATGGATACGTAGTGTTCATTCATCTGTTGTTTTGGAAGCTGTGAATGCATTCTGATTCTTAAAGATGCATTCTCTAAGTGGTAAAATGCAGTAAAAACATTTCATTTAGAAAAGGCTTGAATTTAACTTAAAACTATGAAAGCACGGATTAACTTGGTTTATTACCCTGCTCCCTGAAGGGGAAACAAGGGGTATTGTTTTGGTTTGGTGTGTTTGTTTGCTTGTTTGTTTGTTAACACTTAAGCAGCAAAATTATTGGTTCAATTTATAGTAATTTGAGTTTATAGATTGCCAATGACCCAGAATAGATATCCTTACATTTTGGGAAAGGTAGATCAAATTTCAAATTTTTAAAAATCTTCCCATTTACTTATCGTGGGCAAAATACATGTGAGGGGCGTATTTTTATTGTGCCTGGGACCACTTGTTAATTAATTACTTTTGAAACATCAATGAAAGGTAAATGATTGACTGTAAAGGCAAAGGTATACTCATGTATATACACAGACGACCTAACGATCAGACATCACAGGATAATGTTACATGAAATGTCTTTTTCAGTGTTTATTATGTACAGCCTGATGGATTTGACATAATAGATAGGAAGTTCAGTAAATATATGAAAAGATGTATGTAAAAGGTTTTAGATTTTCTATAGAATGAAAATACTAAAACAAAATCACATTCTCTTTTGCTTGTAAATCTCCTCAACAAAAGGATGAAGAATTAAGGTTACACAATAACAGACTTCAGTTAATACTGACGGCTGTAAAATTCCAGTGAAGTAAAAGGTTTGGTATGCAGCACTGTCCAATATGGCAGTGATTTAACTCGGTGTGTCTTGATGAATCAATGTTAACATTTGTGGGACGTAGCAAAGGGGAAAAAAATTATGCTAATTGGAATCTTTATTCAAGAAGTGCTGAAAAAAAGTCCTGAGTTGACACAGTTTTGGAGCTTTAATAAACAGCTTTAAATCAGATGTGAAAATGTGAAACCAGATGTAAAATTAAAAAAACTAAGCTATTCGGTTGTTTAAAATAAAACCTTAACTAGTTATATTGAAGTAATACTTGACTGAAATCCCCAACGAGACTAAAAATGTGAACTTGAATACTAAATATAAATACAAAATCTTTTAATAACTTAAATGACAGCATCATTAGGAAGAATGCTGTTCAACTTGTTTCAAGGACCAACCCCTTGACTCAGAGTCCTTATGTTGATTTATCCTTTAACTTGTCACCTGTCTGTTTGCTGTGGTCAGTGGTGTCATGGTGACTTTGCAGTGTCAGTTTGGTTTCAACAGGTTTGTCTTGACTGCAAACAATGGGAAAATCCCGCTTGACTCTTCAGCATGTGAAATAGGATTCTCATCTTACTGCTTGTAGAAATTCCTTTGTTGGCGCAACACGATATCACAACATGCTGCCCCTTGTCTCATACAGTCAGTTTATGAGTGAGGAAAACCAAGAAATTCTCCATTATATTATATTAGATACTTTATACGTCCTTAATTATTCTGTTACAGCAGCCGTGTTCATATTCAAAGTAGTAAGTCCAAAAAAACTAGAATTTGTGTTTAAAAATTTCAATAGTGAAATACAATGCTCAATATCAGACTAAAGTAAAAAAATAAATAAATAAGATAATTTTTTTTAAATTCTCTTATTCAACATGAGATACTGTATAATAGTGCATGTAGATCTCAATGTAAACAGAATGTGGAAGTAGTGATGGGACGTTTGGCTGTTCTCAGAAGGCTGGCTCTTTTGACTTGTTTCCCAAAGAAGAGCCTGCTCTTTCAGCTCCCAAATGGCTCTTAGTTTAGTATAATTTATAATCTAATGCTTTAGCCTAACTTTGCAATTATGAAGCATTTACGTGTTAACAAACTCTTTGGCATTACATTTTTTTATGAGAAGCCTTATAAATGCCTCATTTTGTGTATTTATTCTACCACAAAAGTATTCTTACTTTTGTTTGTTTTAATAAAACTTTTAATTACACACAAACAAATTAACAAAACACTACAAACCATTCCACAGAACCAGAACAGGAACAGACCTAAAACAGAAGCACGGCTTGGTTGCCATGCTGCCAATCACATGTGAGGATATGGACATATGACTTATTAAAACACAGTTCTGCAGTGAGCAGTGCTAAGCCACTGGGAGCGAGAGAACTGAGCAGCTGTTGGAAAGTTAGAAAAAATTGGGGAGCTGGCTTTCCCTCAGTGGGAGCCAGCTCTTCTGTTTCATTACAAAGCATGGGCTCTCAGAGTTGACTCTTTATGAGCACAACCCCTCCTAGTGGAAAGTCAGTATATTCAACCGAATTACAGCAGCATTTGTGTACAAATAGATAGACATACAGTTTATATACATATACATACACACTCACATGTATATCCACATCTACACATACACTTACATATGTGTGCACACAGTGCTCAGCAATTCTGGTTGTTTGTGTCCATTAAACAGCCCAGTTGAGATACTGTAACCACATAAGCGCATGTGATAACTAGCCTTCTGCTTTAACTTTAGGAATGTTGTCTGACCTCTTCCAGATGCTGCTGTGGTGAATGAGCTGTACAGCCTGCTGAGGGACCCAGACCCGGTAGTGATGGTGAACTGTCTCCGAGCTTTGGAGGAAATCCTAAAGGAGGAAGGAGGAGTTGCGATTAACAAACCCATTGCACATCACCTCCTCAACAGGTTGAACTTGTCACAGAAGAATGTAGTCAATAGTTTTAAAATAAAGAGTGCATTTAGTGTGCAGTTTTTATTAGTGTAGTGTTTATTTTTTAAAAGAGAAAGAGGCTTTTTTTTTTCTTGTCATTACTGATTTAACCTGTTTGCATTTGTTTTTGGTGGTTTCCATTTGACATTTAATCAAATCAGTGAATTAGATCACTTCTCTTTGCTTCTTTTCTCTTCAATCAGTTGTGTAATGACACATTTAAATATTTGTCAGACCTGTTTTTATTTGCTCCCAGGCTGAAAGAGTGTGATGTCTGGGGACAGTGTGAGGTACTGAGGATCCTCGAGCGCTACCGACCTCAGTCAGACGATGAGCTCTTTGACATCCTATCCCTGTTGGACACCTCCCTGGTCAGCCAGCACCCACCAGTCATGGCTGCTACTCTCAGCCTCTTCCTCAGCCTCTGCTCTGCCTTGCCCACCGTCAGTCTGTCAGCCCTGGAAAGAGTTCGGGCCCCACTCTTGGCAGCCTGTGGTAGCACGTCCAGGGAGATGAGGTTCACTGCTCTCTGTCACATACAGGTGAAAATGTGAAAGGTGTAGTTTTTGAGGCAAGATGATCTAGCCAGGGACCATTTTAAAACATGCGTAATTCCTTAGATAGTCATTTGAGGCACTTGCTAGAATTGGATACTGCAACAGCTACATGTGCATTTTTAGTTGCCTTTTAGGTTTTGCACCAGAGGACTGCACAAGGCATGTTTGACATGCAATACAAACAAATGTTGGTCGTGGGATTCCTAATTGATGGAGTCATTTTCACTATTTATCACATGGTTTGGACCCGGAGCAGGAAGAAGTGTGAATAACAATAACAATAGGTCAGTTGTTGCATATAAATACACAGTTCGAATAATATGAATGCTAAAACACATATGAATAGATGACATTTTTAGCTAAATATTAAAAGTCATTAGTGTAAGAAATGTGTCACATTTCCTAAAGTCTACCACCCCTCTTATGATTTGAAACCTCATACATGGATTGAATGGGGCAGTCATTCCTTCATGATTTAGACAGGACAGAATTCCTTGTATTTTGTCATGAGACTAGGATGGAACATGAGTATTTTTGTCATAGTGTCAAGGGACACAAGTGCAATTCCCTTTCCATGATTCTAGTTGAAGTTTCCTGCATCTGTTTTTACACTGTGAAATGAAGACAAGGGTCATAATTCTGAAGAAAAATTGAGCTTAGTTCAACTCAACATGTTGGTGCATAGATTGATCCTGAATTTTAATAATATAGTGTATCTTTGACTGTTGTAGTTCTGTTTCTATCTGTGAAATTATGTAAAATATAGTAAAGGAAAGACGCTGTTCTATCATACATCCATAAGTCTATAATTTGTCCCACTGTGAGTGGTGTTTGTGTCACCGTTTGAAAAACCTTTTTATTCTTCTTCAGCCTTTATTTTATTCTTTTATACATTATACATTATTTAGCGGCCGTGCTTCAGGAGGTAGAGCCGGTTGTCCGATAACTGAAGGGTTGGTGGTTCAAATGTCACTCTGTCTTAGTCATGCACTTTTGTGCCCTTGGGCAAGACACTTCACCCTCATTGCCTCCAAAGCTGCTACTCACACAGATGTATGAATGTTCAGTAGTGGTTGGAGGGCCCATTGGCACGAATTGGCAGCTGCGCTTGCGTCAGTCTGCCCCAAGGCAGCTGTGGCTACATATGTAGTTTACCACCATCAGAGTGTGAATGTGAGAGTGAATGAATAGTGGATCCACTGTATGCACTTTGAGTATGTGTCCATAAAAAAGCCCTATATAAATCGAATCTAATCTATTATTATTATTATTATTATTATTATTATTATTATTATTATTATTATTATTATTATTATTATTATTATTTAGCCTACTACATGCAGCCCCAGTTTGGAAGTTCTCGTAGCTTCTTCTTGTCACACCATCCAGGCAGAACTTTTTCCCGTGTGATGTGCACGAACTGTTGTTTGATTGGTCGGATATTCAAAGTAGGAGTGGTTTTGCAGAAAAGCAGAGGACCTCCTTGGAGTTTGACACTTGTACATTTTCATATCTTGCTTTGCATAGACATATTAAACAGACAAAAAGTCATAAAGTAACATTAGATGTAGACAGTACATATTAAAGGCACATGGAGGACAGCAGGTTAGAGCACACATATCATAGATTCATAGGGAGGAACAAGGGGGACACATGATATGGAGGGACATATAAACATAGGCAGACACTGAAATGAAGTGACACGTTTGTATGATTCTGCTTGTGTATTAAAGCGACTCTTCTTAATTCCTTTTTGGCTAAACTGTCATGTTAGGTAGAATGAAACCATATCTTTCTTTCAGCTGCTGTTGCGGTCTGTGCCTGGCCTGATGGGGGCACACTACAAGCGATTCTTCTGTGGCTATGCTGAGCCAGCCTACATAAAGCAAAGGAAGATGCAGGTGATGAAATGTTTTCCTCAATGTGTTGCAATTATCTCTTTCTTTATTACACATTTATGAACATTTTAAATACTGGTTAGTCATCAGTTTGTAGAGGTCAGACAGGAAATAAGACAGAGTGAAAGAGAAATGGCATGCAATAAAGGTCACCTGAAATACAACTGTGACATTCGCAACCACACCCTTTGCAAATTCAGCTTCCCGCTTGACCCAGAAACTTCCTATTGTTTTTATTTTATTACACAGCATAGTAATTAAGCCTTGAAATGTTTGATTCTTTCACATCAGCACCAAATATGTTAGCCAATTGAAGATAAAAAGTGTCATTCACTCATTATAAGCCATAACTGGCCCGTTAATATGTAATTTATCTTCAAATTCTGGTGGTTTAGTCAAGTGACTTTCAACAAAATGCAATAATTTGTTAATGTAGGTGCTGGTGGAGCTGGTGAATGATGAAAATGTGGCGATGTTGCTTGATGAACTGAAAGGCTACTGCACTGATGTCAACACAGACACTGCACAGGCTGCAATTTCAGCTATAGGTAAAGTCACCTTTGCACACACATGCTGCTTCTATATGACAGAGCATTTTATGAGAATTTGTCTGACATTTCCATTCCACTTTCTCAAAGTAACACACCATTTTCACTTTGGACTTAGACACCCAAAAGCTCCACCAGACTCCATGTGTCTGTATATGTGTCTGCTCAGTTAAGCCAGTGTACTGTATTTCTGTCATATTGCCCTAAAGAAATTAAATTTCTTAAAATCTCATCACCCAGGGTGGGGGCTGGTAGACTTCCTGGGGTCAAAGTCACTCTGTCTAATTTATCATGTCTTTATTTGATCTCCTAAGTGATTAAATCAGCCTCACTCATAATCAGCCATATCCTGTGTTATGCTGTCTGGAATGGGTGCAGGTCGTATTGGAAGGAGCTACAGTGATCGATGTCTACAGATCCTTACTGGACTGCTGGGACTCAAACAGGAGCACATCACCTCTGGTAAACCTCTAATTCTAAGTGGAATGAAACTTGTCGCTATAATGCTTTTTATATTAAAGAAGCGTTGAGACAATACTCTTGACCCCCTTACACAGTCTGCAACATTCTAACTAGTATTAAATTCTATTAGAGTGGTGTATTTATACTGATAAAATGTGAGAGCAGGAGACCTGTTTTGTAAACATTATGAAACAAACTGAGAAGATTTACTTCATGCACATGCAGGGCAGTTTCTCATCTTAGATTCCTGACTGTTAATGATGTAAATGCCTCTAGATAGGTTGTCATGAAGTTGTTCAGTAGATACATAGACACCAGTACAATTCTCAGCTGCTTCTGCCCTGTTTCAAAGAGCAGGTTTAGTTTTATTAACCCTGAGAAGACTCAAAGGAATTTTCACAAATCCAACTGTTTTTGTGGCTGGATTTTCTGTCATTTTTACTCCTTTTGCTTCCTGATGCACTGCTTCATTTCTTGCTTCAGATGATACCACTTTGTACATTTAAAGAGATTCTTTTTTTTTTTCTGCATGTGGATATTTTTCAAACACATCCATGGTCTGCTGGTCAGTCCATCCCTATTTTATTAAAATCACAATATCTCAGGAGTATTTAACTAAACATCATGAAATTTGGCAAAAATGTTCACGTAAATTCAAGATTGTACTAAAAAGATTTGGACGGCCAAAGGGCAAGGCTGCTATGACCTTGTGTTTGTCTATTTTTTGAATGCAACGTCTGAAGAGTCTTTGAAAGATGTTATTTATTTATTTCTTTTTAATTATTTTTTTGCATGTAATTCACTTGAACTTAGAGTGTCCCAATAAGATTTTTGTAAAGGTTGTCTTGTCACCTCACAAAACACATTTTTGGCCACAACTGCGAGTAAATGAGACAACAGATTATGATGCAAAAATAGAGCTACATCTGATTGAACTCATTGCAAAGGATGCTCAAAAACTACTGTTGTGAATCTTTGTTTTCTGCAACTAAACAGCATTTTACACACTACAGACATTCATCTGCCATGATGTGATGAAATTCAGTCAATTTGTACAGTATTGATGAGCATATGATGTGATAACAGGTCTCTGTAGCAGCTGGAAATGTCCTGGAAAATAATTTTGAGGAAAGAATGGGAACCCTGTGTCACAACCCGGCTCAGAGGTTGTGACAAAACAGGGAGACAAAGGAGGTGGTAGTGAAACAATGATTTATTAACTAACAGATAACAATAAGTAGCCACAAAACAACAACGAACAGCCAGCTGGGAGGTGGACCAGGGCAGGATGGTCCAGGGCCGGGAGACTACACCAGAAAGCAGACTAGGGACAGCAAGCAGACCAGAGCCAAGCCAGAGCGCAGCAGGAAGACCAGAGAGCAATCCAGAGCCCCCATTGAGCTGCTTAAGTAGGCGCCTCCTGATCGCAGGTGCAGCTGATCAGCTCACTTCTCCATCTAAAACAACCCAGATAGTGCCCCTAGTGCCCAGACGGTGCAGGGCCGTCACACCTGATATAGTGTCTGCCTGTTTATGAGCCATTAAGGAGATGAACAGCAAATGATAAATTAACACCCCTTTGTTTTTGCAAGACAGTTGAACCTATAGACTATATAGATATGAATCCATATATTTTTGTATACACGTTCATTTCAAATTAATTAATGTACAAGTTTTTGATTATTTTTTGCCTTTGTGAATCCTTGTCTTGTAGCTCAGGTGATGACAGGGTTTGTCGTTCATCAGGTTTAAACAACCTTTTTTCAGCCTCCTTCCTGAAACAGGGTCAAAGCCACTTGCTATAGTTCCTTCTAGTGTTTTATGTATTTCCCCGATACCACTATTGTCACAGCCACATTGAGTTCACATTGATTCTTGTTAACTGTTTGTCATTCCTCAGCGGTAGTGCAGACCATGCGTGACCTGGTCTGGGTGTGTCCTCAGTCTAGTGACACAGTGTGTTTGGCTCTTGAGGGCTGTGAAGAGACTCTGCAGGATACTCAGGTCAGACCCCAGCTTGTACTGCTGCTAAATGTATGAAATATTGTCAGTGTGATACATCAAAAGTCTTTACTATTAATCAGTTTAATGCATTTGTTAAATTATACAGTAGTTTCAGTGTAGCATTCAGTGCATGTTGTATTTAAGTAGTTTTAGTGAAGCTGAAGATGTTATTTGACTAATCATACTCACATGCATGACAGCCTACAGGCTAATAATACTTGGAATTGAGTAGATCTTTTTAACAGATGACCTTAACACAACAGTGTCAGGTATGTGAAATCTATCCACTATTCATATCCAGAGGCACAGATATGAATTACTGTTCATCTTATCACTTCCTGGTACATTTTCACAGTGAAGCATGCAGATGCAAATTTTATCAGTTGAAAACAATGGTTTGCTTCCGTTTTAAAATTCCACATAAATTCTCTGTTTATTTTAAGGTGGACTTATTTTAGTCCACAAATAAGAACTCACACAGCAACCAAGAATAGTAGGGGTGTGAGGAGAGGAGAGATCACTGCTGACCACCCAAAAAGAAGACATTTTTATCCCCAAAACTTCCTACATTGTGCACTTACTTAAACACATGATAATTATTAGAAAATCACTCAGAGAGCGCAGACCTCCACCAAGGTAATGTTTGTACATTTCTCCACTAGACGGCGCTGAATGACCTCATAGGCAGCTCAGTGCCATCATGCTCTATCTCCCAATGATAAAGAAACCTTTAAAAAATTCCCGGATCCAGACGGTGATCCGGATCCCCACCAAAATTTAATCACTTGTTCCTCGTCCCATTTCTAACAATTCCTGAAAGCTTCATCCAAATCTGTTCAGGACTTTTCAAGTTATTTTGAACACAAACAAACAAACAGATAAACGCTAGCAAAAACATAACCCCCTTGGTGGAGGTAATAAGAATTCACACTCAGGATGACAGTTAGCATACAAGGTTACTTCTTAAAACGAGATTATCATCTTTATGATACAAAGAATAATCAGGTCACACAAAAATTAATCAGTGATGAGAACACAATAGGGACAGAGTAATGTTTTTTTCAGAAATACAAACTATGTGTAAAACTTGTAAATATTTTAACAGTGTTTGACACTGGGAATGGATAAATCTGGCAAATCTCATAAGACATGAAAAGCTATTATTTTAGTGGGTGTAATACTTTAGAAGCCCTACACACTTGCAGTACTGTAAAAGCACATTTTGTTTTCTTCTAATTCCATCTGACTTCAGTCTGGGCAAAAATGTGGTTAATTCCAAACTACTCAGTGGAAGTCTTTAAAATTCAGTCTTTATTCTTCACCCTCCATTAGGGCAGACAGGCCTTGCTGTGGTTGCTGGGTGTGTATGGGGAGCGGATCTCAAGTGCCCCCTATGTGTTGGAGGTGTTCATTGATGGAGTAAGGAGTGAGACCTCTCTCGAAGTGAAGATGGAGCTGCTGACGGCTACACTGAGGCTGTTCTTGTGCCGTCCCGCTGAGACCCAAGACATGCTGGGAAGGCTGCTGCACTACTGCATAGGTTTGTGTGCCTTTATCTGTCTGCATGTGTTTGTGTAAAAAGGAAAAAGGATGTTAATGTTACTCTATTTTCCAGAGGAGGAAACAGACATGTGTGTGCGTGACCAAGCACTGCTTTACTACCGCCTGTTGCATTGTGGGATAGAAGAGACACGAAAAGTTCTCCAGGGTCGGAGGTCAGATCCCTCCTTAGGTGTTTTGATTGGCCGCCCTGTGGAGCCTATAAGCCAGTGGGCACACGGTTTTAACACACTGGAGCCTCTGAGACAGGGCATGGTTACAACAGATTCATCCAACAAGGGGAGCCCTGAACATGTGACCTCTGACCCCAAGCCTAACTCTGACCTTTCAGATGATCTGAATCCATGCCAGCTAGAGACTGTTCATACAGGTGAGGAGGGACTGTTTTTTTCTTCCAAACATGTTAGTGAAGTTACTCAGTTTGATTATAATGTTTAGCATTACAGTGGATTACTTAGCTTTGTTGAGTGCTCAATTCTGGTTGGTCAGTGATAGAAGATGGATGTTACACTATTTTCTTTTAACAAACACAGGAAAATTATCTTTAAGGTTGTTTTTTTTTTCACTTAAACTTTTTTTGGTTTTTCAACAAACAGACCAAAAAAGGGCAGCACTTTGACTTGCATATCAATATAATGGATACCTGCACAAAGTGAAATTTTAGAGTAAAAGACAAAACAAGAAAGGGATTTGTGTTACTCCGTGAGGTGAGAATGCAGATGATAGAATTAACAACCTCAAGGCCACTGTGACCATCTATTTAACGTGGGCCAAAGGAAACGTAGACCATTCATGTTGCTCCAGTTTGTCTCAAGTCTCTGGGGAACGTAGGTAGTCCGTGAATAATGTCCATTATGTCCTTCTACAGTTGTTGTTCTTTATTACACATTTTTAAGGGGTTACTATTAAGCTGTCCAGTAGTGAAAAATAAACTCAATCAGGTTGATGCACAACCCTGATTTACATGATTTCTTACCTAACATAATACCACAGTGTTAAGGAAGGATTAGGAATCACACATTTTGGGTGCTATTTTTATTATTTGTATTGTAGTTTTCAGTGTCAGTGACACTGATTATGTTCCATTTACAATGACATCCAATGTAAATTTAAATAACTGTGTCTTAAACATAGCTAAAGAACGATACATGCATTAAAAAGTTATGTTATAGTTAGTTAAAGTTATATAATCAAAGGCTGCCAAAGTTCCCCAAGGTTAAGATCTATTTCTGGGAATGCAGTCCCATTTTAATCACAAATATCTCTTCCTGGCAGTCATCCTAGGCCCCATCTCCCTCCCACTGTAGTCTTATCATCTTTTTTTGTTTCCTTCACTGTGGTTGCTCCATCTTTATCCTCCCTTTGTCCTTTTTCCCCTCCCTCTCTTTTTTTCTGTCTTCTTCTTTCTTTGCCCTTCCCAGCCTCAGACAGTCCCAGTCTGTGTACAGAATACTCCACCGATGCCCTCTCTTCTAGTGCCGTTGCCCCTCTTAGTTTGTCTCTGTCCCCGGCTCTCAGCCCAGAGGAGTTTGAGCGCCTGTGGCTTCAGCGACAGAGTGTGCATGCTGAGCAAGGTAATGAAATGGACAGAGGAACTGTAAGCACTCATCACATCTCTAACTCATGCCCTGTCCTCATAGGATTTGAGTTGGAGCTGCAAGGGTGGAGCATCTGAAAGATGGGCAAAACCATTGTGAAATCTGTGTGTTAAATATCAAAGGGGTTAAATATTAAATATGCAACTGGGTTGTTGCATGTGTAACGTTTTGTAACTCTTTAGCCAGTGAATCTTTGCTGAAATTAGCTCTGAAAGGTAATTATCACCACCAAGAAGATTATGTGGTTGTTCATGTTTTTTGTCACCCATCTTAACATCAGAATAGTTACAATAAGTTGCATTAAAAGGACAGACTGACCCATGGCACCAACTGGGACCTAAAACCTGTGTGGTATGAGAAGAAGAGTGGACTATTGGCCTTATCAGACCTATGATAACGCCAACAGTCCACTCTTCTTGTCAGAGGTCTGATAAAGCCAGTGGTCTTCTGCTTTTGTTTTGTTTCGTGGCCAAGACTTCAAAGCTGAAATAGCAAATTATGTACTTCTGAAGTTTCCATGCTCAGTTTTGATAATGCTTTTTTTTTTGTGGCTAGGTGGTGAAGAAAAGGAAGATGGGGATTATGTTTGCTCAGAGGAATATGTTCAATGCCCCACCATACCTCATTGCTCTCCACAAAACCTTCAGGCTGCACTGCAGCTGGTCAATATCCAGACTTTGGCCTTCACGCCACCACACACACTCCCCTGGAGGGTCTACCTATACACACATACCCATGGCTCATGTTCTGCCAACAAACCTCCCAGCACTCTTATACTGGGGGAGCTGCTGTGCACTGGTGAGCCAAAAGAGGATTGCAGTAAAATGGTGATGGAGGGGAAAAATGAGCAACTAACAACAGAGGGAGAGGAAGCTGCAGTGGATGGGCTGAGGGGGACGGAGCCAGCAAGGCAACAGACTCAAACGGAGGATGTTAAAGTGACTCTTAAACAGCAGCCAAGAGATGATAAAGCTCTGAAAGGGTTTCTCTCAGTTCTCACTACTGTCCTACACACTTTGTCCACAGAGACAACTTAAGAAAGCACTGATTCAAAGGCACTAAACATATACTTGGAAAGTGTCCATTAACATTTTCATGACTAACTCTAAAGCTGTGTTCTAGTAGTGGTATAAGTTGCCCTCATTCCAATTCGCAGAAAAACAGGTAAAGTTGGTAAGAGTGACCCTCAGAGAGATGGGGGAGCAGGTAAACAGTGGTCACTTCAGGGTTATATGTACATCAACCATAATGTATTGCAGTTTTGCTTTTGGTGCATAGACTATGTGATTAGTGGATGGAAGGGCTGTAATGTCACCCATTGGTTTCTGAGAAGATATTTTGAATCCAGTATCCAGTACTTTGCAATTTGGCAATCATCAAATTGGCTTTTTGGGCCCATGAGTGGTGTGAGAACATCCTCAGTGTGGTATGTGGAATCCCATATGTATAAAATACTTTAAAAACTCTGTCTTCTCGGTGGGGGGGGGGGGGGGGGGGGGGGGGGGGGGGGGGGGGGGGGGGGGGGGGGGGG
>JAQQZY010000027.1:23993739-24015684 GCA_030068375.1 Ostorhinchus rueppellii | reverse complement strand
CACACACACACACACACACACACACACACACACACACACACACACACACACACACACACACACACACACACTTTACTGATCCCAAACTGGGAAATTGTAGTGCAGCAGCAACATGACAGACAGCAAAAATGTTAGATCAACATAGAATACAAGATCAAAGACAGTACATAATAAATTTGTTTTTATAAAAAAACAAAAATGGTAGAAAAAACAGTAAGGTGCAAAAATAAACTATAATGTGCAAAGTAAAATGGAATTGTTGACATGTATGGACAGTTAAGTGCATAGTGGAAATATGTTTATGACTGGATTTGAACATCAGGTGAATTTATTGTACAGTAAAATGGCATGTGGCGGGAAAGATTTCCCGTATCTGCCTGTTTGACAGCAGAGCTGTAATAGTCTTTTTGAGAATGTGCTCCGCTGTCTGTTCAGTGTGAAGTGGAGAGGTACATATGTAAAGGTAGAATACATGTCAAGAAGAACAAAACAGTTTTTATAGCACTTAAACCATTCCTCACAGACTTCACTTCAACTAGTTGCTGTATCTGAGCCTACTGAAACATTTATTAACTACATGATAAATTATTTACTGTTGTGCTGACTGAATTACACACCAACATAATGGCTCAGGTATCTCTTCTATGTGTGTCTCTGTGCCCACGTATGAATTATAGGAAATGCGACGTCATTCGAAGAAGAAAACTGTTGCTTTGGCGGTGCTGCTTGTCATCGGGGGCTTGTACTTTGTTTTCCATTCAGACTTCCTCCTTGTTGTGAGTGCACATACTGAACCACACTCCTACACACAGAAAGAGCAGTTAGCCCATGTAATGAAAGGAATCATACAGCAAATTTAATGATAAAAATCAAACATCACTTGAGTATCATTAAATTTTGAGCACCACCCTTTTTCACAAACAAAAGTTTTCCTGTATTTCTTTTGCAGGGCCTGCGAAGGTCACAAGAACCACTTCCAACTGAGTTAAAATGGCAAGCAGAAAGGCTGATTAGTAATGAGTCTTGGGTTGAACAAGGAGATTTCCTCCCTTTCAACATATCCTACCAGCTGCTTGCAGGAGCTCCATTCACTCAACAGAGTATGTAACATACTTTTTATTTCGATGTTCCAAAAGTTGTTGCAGAAAGAAGAGTTTAGCTTTCCTCATTTTTTCCCATGGCACGGTCCCTCACAGATTTATACTCAGTTAATCAACTTCAGCCTGCAAGTGTTTGTGTAATGTGTGTCACTTTGAAAACATGAATGAAAAGTTCAGGTAATGTCATGAAATGTTCTCCCCATGTTGGGTGGGTTTTGTCCAGGTCCTGTTTTCCCCTACTACTGTTATATGTGCCAAGTTGAATCTCCTCTTGAAATATTAAAAAAATGACCTAAATTATCATTACAGTGTTTAGAATAAAGAGCTCTAAAGTTAGTTAAGACCCCAGTGTTGTGGATTATAGAGATATGCAATGAATCTACTCTCACTTGTGGGATGGGCATATGTGTGTGGGCGCTAGAGGCAGTTGTGAGTCACTCTGCTAGTCGACTGTTTCGACCTTATTATGACCTTATTGTTATGATTCTAAACAGATCTTTAGTTCAGCATTGACCATAAATTGTACAGAAAACTGAGGTGATTTGCAGTTTTACAGAGCTAAGCTAACAGCTATAATCAGCTGATGCAGAATGTGAAGATTATGAGACAGTGTTATTTTGAGTGACTGTCAAAATAACCACCATAGAGTTTTAGTTTGGAGAAAACTTGTTAATACCATGATACAGATGTGTATAAACAATTAGCTTTTTACCTAATTCAATGAGTGATACAGTCTATGGGTATATAGCTTGAATTTGTTTGTGGTTTTGGAAGTTGTAAGTATGTTCTCGTACATGGGTGGAGGATGGGGTTGAGGGGATAAGTCCTCAAGAATATTCACTGATCGGTGGATGAGGATATGTGGAAACCAAGTAATAGCCATTTCTTGGCTGGAGGGATTATCTTGAGCTTTATGTATAGTGGCATTGGAAACCCTGCATATGTTCCAAAAGAAATCTGTTTTGGTTTAAGATGGGTAAAGCCAAAACTGACCATTTTCACTTCATTCAAAGCATCACTGCTTAGTTTATGTACAGAATAAACGGAATATCTTGCATACTCACAGTTTTCTCCTTTTTAAATTATTTTACTCAACAATACTAATTGATCTTATTTGCTTGCTCACTATTGTCTACAGTAGTGTCCCTAAATTAATTTGTCATTGATAGTAATTTACAGTAAATGCATACAGCCTGCAGAGGCACTGGTTGCATGTCAAAGACTTAATATGCGTCACTCCCAAACTAAGCAACCTGCTAAGAGCCTTTAAGTGCTACAGACCAGTGCTAAAATGTATTTTTTCTCAATGCTGCAGATTGTTCAACTTCAAAAATCTCACTTTTTTGTTTCTCATTTCTTTTAGGGTTTCTTGCTATTGGCCTTTCATCGGTGAAGAGGACAAAGGGGACCTATTTGATTTCAACTTTGCAGTCGCTGTTCTCCCAGTCATCTCCTGAGGAGCGCTCCTCCATGGTGGTGGTAGTGTTGCTGGCAGAGTTTGATGTCAGGTGGAGAGTATATACAGCAAAAGAGATCAAAGCAGCATTTCCTTCAGAGTTAGAACAAGGCCAGCTGGTGGTTATACATGTTCCTGAGGAGTTTTACCCTCCTCTTTCAGGTACAGCACTTGTGTCATTTTTGTTATTCAGAACTATGGCTTAATGTTATTTTGACATTTAAATGTTGATTGTCAAAAACATGATGGTTGGATAAGACTGACAAAACCAGCCAAACCAGATGGAACAGTACTGCATATTTAGGCCTTACCACATGGATGTGCACGTGCCCTTCACAAACCTAATATTTAACTGTTCAGTGCATTTTGAGTGGATCTGAAACCTATATTCCCAGCCTGACAAAAAAACAGGATTCCCCTGAACTGAAGTATGAACTGTCATAGGCATGTCATATTTTACAGAGTGCAAAGAGGACAGAGATGGCAATAATAATGACTAAGTGTAAGAAAACGATGGAAAAAAACATCTGTGCCTTAAAAAAGTGCATCTGAAAAGTTTAACTATGAAATGTTACCATATGATAGTCCATTGTCCATCACTCTATTGATGATCCTACTGTTACTCACATCCTGAGTTTGAACATCCCAATCAAAACCTAGATGCACTCAAGAATCAGAGAACACTGAAAAGTTGAATACACATAAATAATAGTTGTTGTCCATAATAATAATAATGCAATGATAATAAGGTCAATTTTGCTGACTTCAAAACTACTGTGAAATAGTGCTTTACTCTGTATCTTTTTGTTTTATCTCTAGGTCTAAAGAGGAACTTCAATGATCCCCCAGACAGGGTGTCTTTCCGCTCCAAACAGAACATAGACTACTCATTTCTGATCCATTACAGTGCTGGACTTGGCAAGTACTACCTTCAGCTGGAAGATGACGTTTCCTCTGCAAAAAACTTCCTTAGTACTATTAAATTGCGTGTTGATGAACAAAACGCAAAGAAGACCACCTGGGTGATGTTGGAATTTTCAGTCCTTGGCTACATTGGAAAACTCTACAAATCAGCTCACCTTCCTCTTCTGGCCCGCTTCCTTTTCCTCTTTTACCAAGAAATGCCCTGTGATTGGTTAATGACCCACTTCCGTGTGATCATGACACAGAAGGAGACAATTCTATTCAAACCCTCACTTTTTCAACATATGGGCACCTTCTCCTCTTTTCAAGGTACATACAACAAACTAAAGGACAATGACTTTGAGGAGGGTCTCTACTCAAATCCAGCAGCAGACGTTTACACCAATATATCTACTTATCAGAAAAACTATCCCAAACTGGCCTGGGAGGCTGGGGAGGGATTTTTCTGGGGGCGCTCCCCAGAGAAAGGGACTTACCTGACTGTTGTTTTCAAAGACCCTACAGTGGTGACAGGGATTTCAATAGAAACAGGCTCAGGTGGTAAAGACCTCCTGGAGGCAGCTCAGGTAGAGCTAGGCCATGATGTGATTAACAGTGGCAAAGAGGAGAAAACTTGTGAAATGTTCCAGTTGCTCGGGAAACTAGAGAATGGGAGGCTTGAGTTGGAGGGGACAGACAAGAAGTATGGCTTTGCTTCTTCCTGTTTGAGAATACTTGTTACAGCAGGACAGAAGGACTGGGTAATCATTAAAAAAATAAGAATCACAACAAGTTAAGAAGGAATACACCTATAATCTGGGGCTTTCCCTGACCAAAGATTTCCCTAATTGCTAGTTCTATAGTCGACTAGATTTTGCATGTTGATCGATTTTTATTTAATAAAATCAAATATAAATTGGTCAACCTAAAAAATAAATAAAAAATTTCCCATAGGAGTGAACGTGAGAGTGATTGGTTGTTCGTCTCTATATGTAAGACCTGCAATGAACTGGTGACTCGTCCAGGGTGTACCGCACCTTTGCCCATAGGTAGCTGGGATAGGCTCCAGCACCCCCCCCCCACGACCCTAGTTAAGATAAAGCAGGTTCAGAAGATGAATGAATGAATGAAGTTTAAAATATATCTCTTTTATGAGGACAAGAAACTTATTTTAGTTCCAGGCCTGTGCAATAATGCTAACTCTGTGTTACATCACAGAGAATTAAAAGAAACATAAATAAAAACTTTTAAAATATTACTTGTACAAAGGAAGCTGCAGAAATAGTAATGTCTCTGAATGTCTGAACATTTTGTTCATTTATTTCAATCTGAGTTATATCATCTAGATTATCATGAATGTGTGTACAGAAAGAAGTGGACATTAGGTTAAACAATAACTAAGATAATTTAATTTCCTCAGTTCCCGTGAACCTGATGTATCTGTTATTACATTGGAGCTGGCAACCGTGTTAAGTCATTAACATTAAGAAACACATTTTGAATAATAAGCCATATTTGGGGTTTTTGCACTTCACTTTCTTAGGTAATTAGAAAACAGGTCATGTAAATGTCTGTGGGCAACTGAATGAGTGTCATTTCCTGTGGAGTTTGGTTTGCTTGCAACCAACCAACGAATCAGGACTTTGTTAACTACAGATCTACACCTCAACTAACATTTGCTTGACTATGAGTCATTTTCCTACTACACACCAAGCTGACATGAAATATTTTTTCAGGTAAATGTTCTGAGTCTGAGTATCTAGAATGATCTGCTGAACCTTGCTTTCAGATTAAAGCATGTGACTTCTGTGCCTTAGAAATAGTTTTATTAATGTCTGTTCAATTAAACAGTGTAAACCTACTGAATGTTTGACTAAGCCCTGTGCTTAAAACAAAATCCTTCATAATGAAGCAATTCAGCAGAATTTCAGCAGTATGCACACAATTCCTTGTGTTGAATATATTTGTATGAATAAAATGGCTGTGTTCACACAATGCTGAGTGTCCTCGTGTCTGTTGTTAAGGAGTAACTTAAATTCTTGTGATGTTTACTAAATACATTGAGTTATTTGTGCTGGTAACAGGGCTGCCTGTGTTGCAGTTGTGCTGTATTTTTCCAGGAAAATAGGCCAGACTATTGTGAGACACAGACATTTATAACAGTTGATGGGAAGACATCTTGCTGTGGCTACACCTAATACATTTGGTTAATTACTAGTTGCAGGGAAATTTCAAATTTGATCATTTGACTGGTTTACTCATGTTGGTCTTCATGTCTCTGTTCAGCTAATATTTGAGTTCCTTGGTTCACTTCTTTCTGGGACATATTACTCATTGGTCTCCTTTTGCCAGTACCAGATCTACTGCTGGCTCCCTCTCTTGTAGCAAGCCTCGAAACTGGCTTTTCTTTAGCTGTAGAGAGCTGGCTCAGTGGCCTATCTTCACCAGTAGCCTCAGCAGGTTTTATGCTTTCAGCAGTCTGAGAGACAGATCCATGTACTGCTGCTGTGGAGTCCTGGGTTGAGTTTCTCTGGCCTTCAGTGGTGGGATGGTCCTGAGTTTCTGGCAAAACTTCAACTGCTGGTGGGGTCAAAGAGGACTGACCAGCACCATCCTGCTGATGTAAAAGATCAGACAACACATTAATGTAATATCGTATATATAGTTGTAAACATTAATGTGATACTATATAGACACAAGGACACCCAGTGCATATTCTTCATTCCGTAAAATTTACAAACTGAAATAAGACAAAGCACGACAAGGAAACAAATGCAGAACAGATATTATTAGGGATAGAAGGTCAGTGAAACGCTCCAAGCATCATCCATGAAACAGGAATGACTGCATTTAGTCTTCCTCTTCTTTCACCTTTGTGTAAATGCAAATGCAAATTTGCTGCTGGTTCCCTTCAGGAAGTAAAGCCCAGCAAGGTCAGATTGGCTCAGGTTAGGTTGTATAAAAATTTGCAGTCCTTTGAATATAGCCAGAACGGAAAAGTAAATTATTTGTCATTCACATACACACATAGACACATCCCTAAAGATTATCTCTGTTGGATTTTTTTCCATATTTTTTCATTCCTTAACAACTTTTTTAAAAAATTATTTTATTTTAATAGTTTCTTAACAACTATTTAGATGAAGGCTCTGTACCTACTGGCACTAACCAACTTGTAGTTAGGTTCTTTTTTAAGCTGTCATATCAATATTCTGTTGTTGGGATGTGCTTTGAGGCTGATAGAAACATTGATAATTGTCCTGCCACACCCTTGAAATTTGAAGTTTGGTGTGTGTGTTAACTTTAGATAACAGTCACTGGTTCTGACCTGATGAACAGCATCCTGGTCCTTGTCTGTGTTTTTACTGCCCCTCTGTGGCTCAGAGCTGCCAGCGTCAAAACCCCAGGACTTGAGTCTGTTGAGACCCTCCACTGAGCGGGCTGTGGGGCAGATGCGGTGGGCTGGGATACGAGATGGTAGATCCCAGGTCCCTTTAAAGTCTGGCCATGCACTGCCCTTCTGTAGCATAAAAAATATATAAAAGATGGTGTGACGTCACAGGTTCCATATTAACGGGTTACAGTCTGTTTTATCACTTGAGAACATTTCACAGCTTTTTGAGATTGTCTGAATATGAATTAAAACAGACAAGGAATAACCAGACATATTGTTACCTTGACCACTCCAGGGAGCAAATGACCTCTATCATTGGCAATGAAGGCTGTGTGACCCTCATATGCAGTGGGTCTCTGCAAACACACAACCAGAATGTAAACTGAACTAACCCACTCATCAGATTTTCAGATGACTATGCTACTCTCACATCTATCGCACAACGACATGAATTACAACCAGTGTGATACAATAAGACAGAAGTGCTGATATAGGTTAACTACCTCTTTGAAGGATTTAGGCACACACCAGTTCTGCAGTCTCTGCGACTTGAATGCATTGTCATACTGAGAAGGGAAAGTGTTCGGTGTTATGTGAGAACATATACAACATGTGAAACTAATTTCTTCCCTTAGAAAGCAAAGTTTTACCTGGTTTGCGGAGTAACCGGATGACATTATTGCGTTTGTCTTCAGCCTCCACCTCGGTTTGTGTGTACTGGTTGGCATAGCAACAGTAAAAGAAAAACAAAGACCTCTGTCTTCCTGGCCTTTTTTTTTTAAACAATAAAATGTATGTCTCAGCCACTGATGTTCTGACTAAACATGTCCTTAATACTAACGTTGTTAAAGGCACATAGAATTTTTTTTTTTTTTAAAGTTGACATAAAATTGCAATTATGACAATAATTGTATTAACTGAACAACTTTCCGCAATAAACTGTACATTTGCGTGGCTTGTACATTGTCGTAGCTGTTAAAATGTTTTTCCTTTCCATTCCTTGATTTTTTTTTTTTTTTTTTATCAGGTGTTGTGCCGAGGTACGCATCCCCGATGAGAATCGTTTCCGCTAGCCACTTGAGCATAATTTCAACTTCTTATCTCACAATTATGACCTTTTTATCAGATACTTTAACATTTTTGTCTCATAATTATGGCTTTTTTAAAATCTCATTTAAACTTTTTATCAATTAATTATGACTTTCTTCCTAATAATTATGACTTTTTATCTCATAGTTATGGATTTTCATGTCATAATTTCGACTTTTATCCCATAATTTCGACATTTATCTCATAATTATGACTTACCATGGGGATTTTTTTCAGTGACGGAAACAGGCTTCCTATATATGTATTTCACCGTAAAAAATATCCCCATGGTAAGTCATAATTATGAGATAAAAAGTCGAAATTATGGTCCCATGGGCAAGGGAAACGTAT
This sequence comes from Ostorhinchus rueppellii, assembly GCA_030068375.1. Taxonomy (NCBI): domain Eukaryota; kingdom Metazoa; phylum Chordata; class Actinopteri; order Kurtiformes; family Apogonidae; genus Ostorhinchus; species Ostorhinchus rueppellii. The sequence goes on along the minus strand of JAQQZY010000027.1, from coordinate 24,007,391 downwards.
CTCGGCACAACACCGGAAATAGCTTTATTTTTATTCCGGTTTCCTGCTAACGTGCTTTGCAACGTATAACTTGTATGCACCGAGTAGAATTTAGCTAAAGAGGCTTGTTTAGAAAAAAACAGTGAGTTCAGTTTTCATCGTATTTTGTATTTTATTATGTTCTCGTAACATAACTGTGGCCACATGTGGTTAGGTGAGTGTCTGGTGAGCTAGTGTTTCAGTCTCATGCTAATGTTAGCATAACTTAAGCTAATGTAGACAATCATTTGTAGCAGAACACTTGTAGCTCTCCTGCTGATGGTTCATGAGGTATGGAGGGTCCATCCTCACGTCTGTCTGAAGCTGAAGATGGAGCAGTGCAGCCGGCGGGAGGGAGGGACACCAGTGGTGAAGTGGAGTCTGACTCTTCCCGGGGCGTGAAAACACACTTTCGCGTGTGTCGGTTCATAATGGAGACAGGTAACTAGAGCTAAAGCCCACTGGTTACGCAGTGGGACGGGCAAAACACATTACTTTGGAATATGTTCATGACATGTCTTTGTTTTGAACAAACCCCTGACTGTATAGAAGAAGATACATAAACATCTGTGAGTTTATTACATTATGTATGTATTTCAGCTGACACTATAGCTTGTAATGGTAGGGAAAGCACAGGTGTTACGGGAAACACTAATGAATGTTTTTTTTTTCTTTTTAATTTCCTCAGAAGGTTATTCCAGGGAACAAGTATGCACAAGTGCAATCCCTGAAGCTGATGCCTGAAACACTTGTAATGATATTATGAGTAATACAAAGTCAAAATGAAAACAGTCTAATTCTTAATTTCTCAGTGTGTTAACTACTCCAAAAGAATGATCCAAAAGAAAATGAGAGTGAGCATCTTTGCATATATTTACTCATGACAGAGTGATAAAGTTAACAGTTGCTGGGGCTCAGCTGCTCAATGCTCTCCTTTTTCTGCTTAGGAGTGAAGCTGGGTATGCGCTCAGTGCCTGTGGCTACAGCGTGTGTGTTGTATCACCGTTTCTTTGAACGTGTGAACATCAGTGCTTATGAACCATACCTGGTGGCCATGAGCTGTGTGTACCTGGCTGGAAAAGTAGAGGAACAGCACATAAGGACCCGGGACATTATCAACGTAGGCCACAGGTACAAAATATGGTTGAAGTCAAATGCACCTGGTTATTCCATACAAATGACTACAAATGCTGAAAGGAAGGGTTGAAATGTTCTAAAGTTTCCTGGTAGATGGTTGTGTTGTGTGTCATCTGAAGAAAATAAAGTCTGCAGTCTTCCAGTAGAGTGTATTAAACCAGACTGATGGATTCATTGTATTTACACTGCATATGGTTTATTAACTCAAAATTAAATGGTAACATTTTTTGAGAAACACTTTTAAGTTGTCGTCCATAATTATCAGTATCAAAGAAATGTTTGAAAGATTATACTGTACATAATGAGTGTAGGATGCAATTTTCACTGTGGGAAATCACGTTTGTCTTTTTTTTTTTTTTTTTTTGAATTTCTGGAGATGCAGCTATCTAGTTACTGTAATGTCAAATTAACATATAATATGAAAATAAAAGTTTTTGTCATATCATCTACCCCTACCATTGTTTATTTTATTGTAATTTTTATGCATAAATTCATTTTTTATTCATTATGAAAGACATCAATGCTTGGTGATAATACAAATAAATATGTAATAATCTGAATTTTTAGAGGTGAAAATGGCTCTACTCTCAAGTTCCTTTTTTGTCACCTTGATGATGAGTTGAACATTTAGTAGAGTACAAAATGCCTTTAAAAATACTATGTCTAATCAGAGGTACCTAGTTAATTTTCCAATAGGTTGAACTAAGGAATTTTACTCTTGCTCTGTTGACTCATAAGGAGCCATTAATTTTTACCTCGTAAAACCACTTTCTCGATTGGTTAATTTATCTGTCGGTTTGAATCCAAAATAACACCATAGTGTCATAACAAAGGCTGCATAGTAGCTCTTTTTGTAGTTGAGTGTAGGTTTAAGAGGCTTCAGGGCTCAAAATTATACAATAAATAAAGCAAAACTATTATAAATATACTCCACATTTAAACCAATATTTCAGTTTCATGTGAGTCTGTCATAGGTGTTAAATTTAGTACAAAAACTCAAACTAACTCTTTCTCATAAGTATCTTGTGATTCTCTGTTATGTGGATGTTCTTGAACTACAACTGTCTCACATCCACACTGGCAAATTCTGCCAAAATTCCAAACAACCTTTTCCTGCCTTTTTGCATACAGTAGGTGGAGTTACACTCAGGGGTAAAGTTAAACTTTGGGTGGATGAGTGATTCAATGATAAAACAAGGAAGATAATGTATGAGGACTGATAACTGATGTCCCTGAATCAGAGATAAACTACACTAGGTCTGTTTTAAAGTTATTTGGGACCACTTTGACATTCAGAGCTTATGCCACTATACAAGGATTTTTTTTTTTTTTGCATGTTTGCTTCTGTCTCATCAAGGCGGTCACCTTGAATATTCTCTTCCTCCTCCATCCCACCTTTCCTCTTTGCTTCTTTTCCTCCCTTGCAGGTATTTCAACAGTGGCAGTGCTCCTCTAGAATGTGACAAGGAGTTTTGGGACCTGAGGGACAGCGTAGTGCAGTGTGAGCTCCTCATCCTCCGACAGCTCAACTTCCATGTCTCCTTTGAACACCCTCACAAGGTAGGCCTGTGTGTGTTTTCCTGTCCCCCTGATTTAGTGTTGAGCCTTCCTGTCTGACTCTGTTACTGTCTCATGTTGTCATGGTTGTCCCAGTGTGTTTGTTTGTACAGTTGCTGAAAAAGTGGAGAAGGTGTTTTTAAATGCTAAGTTGTAAATACTTTTTTCAGCGAGTATGATCTCTCTGTCGATTTATGTTTGAACTTTATTAATTTTAGCACACATTGTATTTTAAACAGATGTAGATTTTGATGACTAATACATTAAAAAATGTGATGACAGGGAAAAAAATGAAGTTTTTCAAATACACCAGGGGGACCAGTCTGTTAAGATTTCACAATTAGCAAGTTAATTGGTAACGGGTAATAAGAGGAGTTTCGGCCAAAGGCTTCAGAGACTTTTATGCCCACCTTATTGATCCAGATTTTGAGCCAAATTTCCAGTCTTGTTCTAATAGTGGATTCTATAGTGCTATGGATTTCTACGAGCACTTTTCAAGGCGCCCAAAGTACTTAACATTATTGATCTGCTCACACATTCACACTCTGGTGGTGGTAAACTACATTTGTAGCCACAGACTACAGAAGCGTGGTTGCCAGTTTGCACCAAACGGCCCCTCTACCACTGAACATTCGTAGGCATTCATACACGAGTGGGAGTGACACTGGAGGCAAGGTGAGTGAAGTGTCTTGCCCAAGGACACCATGGCATATGACAATGACTGAGCGGGATTCGAACCGCCAACCCTTTAATTGTTAGACAACTCGTTCTATCATTGACGGGTTAGGGTTAGGCTCATGTAATATTAGACAAATGTCCATCTATAAACCATTCAGAGACACAGACAGAAAAATAACAATGACAACATAGTGTAGGGAAATGTTAAATGTTGTGTCAACTGTATTAAACAAAATATAATTTTAAAAAATTTGCCAGATTTTGGACCTTGGTTCAGATTTTTAGGTGTGTATATGTCCTTTTTCTTAACAGCAAGGATGGGTTTGTACCAAACTTTGGGAAAGAAATGTCAATGAGTCCAAAAAGAACATTTCTCATTAAAAGTAGCAAAGAATTTCAGGCTCTCACCATCAACAGTACATAACATTGTGAAACAATTCAGGGAGTCTGGGGAAATTTAGGAAGGCAAAGGGTTGAAACGACTGTTGAGTGTGTGCACCTTTTGACCCTCAGGTGGCATTGCATGAGAAACTCATGCTGTACCTTAATGAATGTAAACACATGGGTCTGGCTGGTGTCATGCTTTGTAGTGGGCATACTTATGAATGATTCACTTTTTATCTTCCAAACTGCACTAGTTTGCATCTATATAATCGGCAGGGTGACTACACACCCAACATATCCTACATGGCACTCGCTCAGTGTCATATGGCCTTATGAATCGACCACAGTGTGGTTCAACTACATGCTGCTTATAGTAATATTCAAGAAATCCATGTAGACATGCCAATGAATGAAAGGAAAGGACTTTGGAATCTCATCCTCACTTAACCCAAGTCCACCACTGCTTCCAGAAATACACCCAGATACTGTAGGAAGGAAGGCAGAAGCCAGATATGCTCTCTGTGCAGAAATGGATTGTTGTCATTGAAAGTTGTAAAAGCAACATCTTTGATGGTCTTGGGGTGTGTCCATGCCTTTATGGCTGTCTTGTCTATGTGTGAATGGACTATTAGTGTAAATGCATAGTTTTTAATTTTACAGAGACATATTCGTCCAACTTTTTTTGTGTTTTAGGCATCGAAATCTAAAGTTGTTTATATTTGCATAATATACTGTAATGAAGCTGGGCAGTGAAAACACTAAAAATAATTTGTTCATACAATTGTAGGTTAAATAAAGTTTCAAATTAAGTCATAGATTTTAGTTTTTAATGTCTGTTGGAAAATGTTGCTGCTTTTCTACAAATGGTCTTCATTCTCACCAGTGACTTGTTGACCACCATTTGTATTTACCTGTTACAGTTTTACACTCATTGACTTCACTGAATGATATTGTAACTCTTTTTTTCTCTCCAGTACTTACTCCACTATCTGTTGTCTGTGAAGTCACTGGTTAACCGCCACGCTTGGTCTCGAACCCCTGTCGCAGAGACGTCCTGGGCATTGCTTAGAGACTGTTACCATGGAGCCATGTGTATCCGTCACACACCCCAACACATTGCCATAGCAATGTTGTACCTGGCTCTTAACAGCTACGGAGTGGAACTGCCGGTTGGGGAGAAAGAGTGGTGGCAGGTGTGTGTGTTAGCTGCTCATAATTATAGTATGAAGAAAGGACTCATCTAAATGTGCATTCATATGAGCATGAGCAGAGGACTGGACTGGACTCGAACGAACTATATGCTCATGCAGTTTTACTGATTTTAAGTGGCATTATTTATCAGAGTAATTATGCTCAGTTATTTTTTTTGTTTCCAGTGCTACATCAGAATAGACTGAGGACAGATCCTACCTTGAAACTTGTGTGTTAAATTTACAGTTAAACATGTGTCAACTCTGAAGTGTTTAGATTTTTGATACTTTCTTGTTTCTCTTCTCACTGTGGGAAGAGGAGTTAAAGTTCATACCAGGGCAAATTGGTATCTCCACTTAATTGGATGGTAACAGCAATATATTGCAGTGTTTGTTTGTCTTTTAGGTGAGTATGTTTATAGCTCATAGTATTTTGGCAGGGACAATTTTTACTCATATTTATTTCTATATATATTTTTAAAATCTTTTATTCATTTTATTTTTACACAAGCAGTGTGTTACTCCATGAACACCTCGCTTGTGTCCACAAGTTTTATTTTCTGCAGAATATTTGTCTGTGAAGTACAAACATTGCAGTTAATCAGTCAATCAATTACTGTTTATTTATATAGCACTTTTCATACAGTGAGGACAAAGTGCTTTACATATAAAGTAATGATCAAATATGGTTTAGAAAAGACTTAAGAATTGATTTAGTAAATACTCAAAGTAGAAATTTTGTGTCTAGATGATGAATTCAAAGTCAGATAAGCTGCTGGAACAAAATAGAGATAGGACATTATCAGAGCTAATAGTCATATTTTGTTTATGATTATCTGTTATCGATCATTTTTTCCCAGATGCACAATGTGTTGGTATGGCTCTGGTGCAGTAGTGTCACTGTGGTCTAGAGCGATGTCCTGCTGACATCACTATCTGAATGGTTACATATAATAGCCAAGAGCCTGTCAACACTGAAATGATAAATGAACATCTCATTATTTTAATCCCTACAATTCAAGGTGAAAACTCCCAGTACATACTTCATAGTACTACTACCCATCAGTTTGATCAACAAATGTGTGTGGTCCAGGAGTATTACAGTGTCTCACCCCAGCACAAGGCATTAAATAAAATCTTAAATGGCATTAAATCTTAAAAGTTTGCCTCGTTGAAACCTGTTAAAGCTTGTGAAAGGCTCCTTGACAAACAAATCTTTTTCTGTAATGCACAGTAAGTGAACGCGTAATCCGCAAAACCAACATTTTACTTTTGAGATTCTGGGGTGAATACAATACAATACAATACGGTATCTTTATTGTTAGTGTAACAAGTACAACAAAATTAAAAGTCCCATCAAATATGTGCATCATATAAAACCTACTACAAAAGTACAAATCTACAGAAGCCTCTTCCAATTTTTCATGTCAAGACACAGATTAGAGTAGTAAAATTGGTTCAGATTGCATCTGATTTGACAAAATCTGATCAGGCTTTGGTAATTACAGCTATCAGTCATGTTTTAACCTCCCTACTTTTCTGAACATATACTGTATGTGATTAGACAAAGTCTGAGAATCACATTGGAAATTTCTTACAGCCTAAAAACTTATAGTCAAAGAGTGAATGCAGAAGTCCCATGTTCTCAGGCCACTTCATTTACAATAAGCTGAAGGACAATTATGGAAGTTATGCCCAGTGATACTAAAAACCTATCTGGCACTGCAGCTTTAATTGGATTAGGAATTTCTCAAAGCTGTAACTGGGCTGTTTTGTTTGCCTGTGCATGCAGGATAAGGTCACTGATAAAGCCTGAGGGGTTAGTTTGTGAACCAGATTATGTTTGTTTTATTTGCCCATGGTAAGGTGTGTGTGATGCAGGGTTATGTCTTTGCAGAAGCAATGTCCCAGTTACTGGGAACAGTTTTCTTGGGAGCTCCTTTGTCACAAATGAATAATCCCTGCAAAAATTTACTAACCTCAAAAAACATAGTAGGACTTTCATGCATATGCTGTGTCCATTTTGTAACATATGTATCTGTAGGTCATGACATACCCAAACAGTAGGTGCAGCTGTTGCTATGTTGGTCACTGATGCTGTAGGTGTCCTGCCTTTGGCTTCACATCTACCATTCAAGTGTGAGGTTCCATCATTGGATTGTGGGAGCAATTACAGTTTCCCATTGTGAAATATTTTTAGCAATGACGTTTCTTTTATTATTTCTCTATTTAAAAAAAGTTAGTCTATCCAAATGCAAATGGAAAAAGTCTGAATTTGTTATGAGTTTCCACTTCAGTTCTTGAGGCCATAAAATCTAGGTCATTTGAAATGATGTGTAGACCTTTGATGTCCCCTGTTTATTGAGGCCAGGTGTGGAGCTAAAATCTCTCTTGTGTGTCTGTGTTTGTAGGTTCTGTGTGAGGATGTGACCAGAGCTGACATAGACGCTGTGATCTCAGACCTTCTCCAGTTGTACGACATGGAAGCCAAGTGTATCTGAAGGACATAACCTTAGATCTGAACACAGGAGATGCATAACAACTGTCTTGTCTGTCGTGTGTGTGCATAGTACCTACATATGATTTAATGCGTCTGTGTGGCATGTGTCTGTGCATGTGTAAACACCATATCTGGGTTCAGGTGCATTTATACATTTGTGTGTGTGTGCGTGCGTGCGTGTGTGTGTTAGTGAGCGAGGAACAGTTTGTGTTGCCCCAGTTAGTCTTTGAGGTGTGACAAAAACACATCTGCACTACCGATCCCTGCCACCTTGGGGAGACATTTCTTGCTTTCTGGTCTCCGATCCCTGGGCCCTGCAGAATGCTGATGTGCTCTGGAATACATCATCAACACCGGCTCTCTTGAAAAACATCCCAGCTCTCAGCACCAGCCAGCCTTTCATACTTCCACACAGACAAGATTACAAATGGATTTAACACTCCTCACCCAGTTTTTGAGGACATAATAAAAAAAATAATCTCAATCGATAATTGTGAGAAAGATGATTTGATTCCCAAGATGTGGGAATGTTGACCTCTGTCATAGCTTTATTAAACACCAACATTATTCCAACTCATTGGCCCAGTGGGATAATTTGATCCAACTAATGTATGTAGTAGAGTTTATTGTCATTATAAGAATCCAGAGCATCTCAAAATTAGATTTTCATAACTGGATGCCAATTTTCTCTATAATAAAACATAAACAAAAAATAACGCCTCTGTTATCATTATTAGTAAAAAGCTTCTGAAATCCTGTAATTGGTTTTGACATTCATCATGAGCAGTTAATGTATCCAAAGGACTAGGAGAACACATTTGTTTATAAAAAGAGGTCTCATCATCCTGTATGTAGGTTTTGTACTCGTCTTGCATTGCGTCAATCTGTCCTCCATAGCTTTCTTTTGGCTAAATAATTATATATATTTCGTCAAACACCTAAAAATCAGAACTAGCCCTTCTGTGAATATATCAATGTGAAATATTGTGACAGCCCAGGGATAAAAGCCCATATAGCCTAGGGGTAGCCTCAACTCTGTAATACAGTGGGCTCAAGTGGAGTATGAAAACAATGTGAGTGTTAAGGTTATTTCAGGACTCCTCATTCTGACTTAATAGTCACGTTGGGGAGAAACCGTAAGACTAGAAGGAAAATTCAGCTCATCTCTAGTGAGAAAGGAGTTTAACTTTTTTACAGCAGTTAATATAATGTGAAAGTTTACCTGATGTGTTTTGAAGTCCTGTTTTGTTTTTTTACCATACAAAACTTCAGACCTGATATGTGTCAAATAGGAATAAAGATGGATTTTTGCATTCTTACCTGTTTTTTTGTGTGTGTTTTAAAATCTGAGGTGTGTTTTTTGTGAGTACAGGAGAGAGGAGTCATAGTCACATGATCAGCACTGACACATCTGAGTCTCCATTTCTATCTTTTCCTTCCCCTCTCGTTGCTATCCTCATGCATTCTGTTTCTGTTCATGGGACAAGAGACATTGCGTGCATCCCAATAGTGTCACGTGTTGTACAGTATTCCTTTTTCTGACACATTCTCTCTGTGTTCATCTGTCACTCATGCAACTTGGATTTTTTTTCCCTTCCCTCTTCCTCATCTTGCTGCTGGGGAAAAATCTGGCTTGGTCTTTTTCAAGCTGCTCTTCTTTCGACTCCTGTCACCCCATCTTCACCTTTTTTTCTCTCCCTATTCTCTGTGCTCTCCTTTACTCTTTCTTTCTTGCTCATTTTTTCTTCTTCACTTGTCCTCTTCCATGCTACCTTTTCTTCCAGTTTCCTTCTTTCTCTCCTCTCTGTCTCCACCCTTTTCCTTCCTTTTCCCCCCTTTCTCTCCTCCCTCTGTCTCCCTAATGTTATATTAATAATGGAGAGGGTGCGTGTTCAGCCAGACTCCATGAATTAACCATCAACTGGGAAAGAGAACTGAGGGAAGGAGTCGGATGAGTAGGGAAAAAGAGAATGACATGGATAGATGAGAGATGGAGAGGGCTACCAAAAAAAAAAAAAAAAAAAAGGAAAATGTAGGAGATGGAGGCAAAAGAAAAGCCGTGGATGGAATTTGAGAGCAGAAAATGCCAAGTGAAGGAGTGGAGCTCATCTTTGCGTTTCACTTCAGCACTTTCTAGCCTTTTCTGATCGCCTCTGTGCTGTATGCCTCCGATCTGCTTACACATCACTTCAGCTTTAACTGTGGGCTTGAGGGGAAGTCAGAAGGTCACACACGCGACCAGCTGTGTGTGTGTAGATGTCTCTGTGTGCATGTGTGTTTATTTTGAAATGACAGTTTGGGATGTTAATGCTATATCAGGCCTGCAGTGTAGGAGCTGAGTGCCCTTGAACTGATAAAAGCTCTGCATCCTTCAGCCTCAGACCTATTAGACATCAACCAAGCGCCCCTAAACACTCTAAATGCCTAATGCATAGACAATAGATTTAAGAGATCAGGTGCTGGGGTGTGTGTGTGAGTCTGTGTGCGTGTGTGCTCTCTTAGCAAGAGGTGGAGCAAAAAGTGGTTTGCATGATTCATCATCCATGTAAACAGAGGTGAAAAGATAGATGGAGCAGGAGATAGACAGCGCTGTCAATCCAACTGTCGAAAGTCTATCACGAGCATTACAAATGTGCTACGTCATTGTGCTACTTGTACAAACACAGACTGCTGTAGAAATTGCACATCCACAGCTTCATGCTTCAGTGACATTGAATCTTACTGTCTAAAATATATCTAAACATTGACATTTACTGTTATATTTCATTATGTTACTCCCAAGGGTCAAATCAGAGCAACATCTCATAAAATACATTTTGACATCAACCAGAGCATTTTACATAATGTAGCATTTCAGAAAAAAATGGCGCAAATCTGATCTTTTGACTCGTATGTGTCACTGAACAGCATAAATCACATATCACATTTTTTCAATCTTCATCAAGGTCAGATCCATATGTGGCTATAGTCTGAACAATCCAGATCTGAATTCATGTGATTTTTAAATCATGGTATTGAGATTTGTCACAAGGAGGTCATTTGAAGTAACTAGAATGTTCCAATGAGTTCAAAGTGACTGATAATACTTGTACTATATTATATTTTATTTACAAGTAAAGTTTGCAGTTTGGAAAAGATGTATAGAAAATACAAATAGGTAAACTTCTGATCTGAATAATAAATCTGGACTGAGCATCAGCTAGCAGTGGGAATGTAGAAAATGATGACACAAAAGATAGGACCCAAGTAGGACTGCAACTAAGAAGTATTTTCAGTTTCATATGTCAAATATTTTCTTATTAATTCTTTGATCCATAAAATGTCAAAAGCATTGAAAAATTACATCCTCAATTTCTTGTTTGGTCTATAATCCAAAGACCTTCCCTATCATAGAGGATGAAAGAAATCAGAAATAATCAAAATGAATGTCCTGGAATTAGAGAATTTTGATTTTTTTCTGTTTTTTTTTTTTTTTTTTTTTGTGATTCAGAATTAGAATGGATGCTGATTAATTCAACAGCAGACGGGACCTAAGTTCAGTAACAGTTCAATGTCATTTCCTGTTTCAATTCATGAAGTATAGTGTTGCATCCAGTCACAGACAAGACACACTGATCCACTCTAATCTGAAATATCATGATGTGTGAAATATGGGTATGTTTCTTGAAAAGTTCATCTGTTTTGTGATTTTTTTTTTGTCGTGCTTTGTGAACTGCAGTGTTTTGACCCTCAGGGCTTCCATACATATTTTAAATCTGTGGAAGCAAAAGGGCTGAGATCTCCACAACATGGACTTTCAGGTTTTTGAGTGCACAAGTCGAGGTTTTTCAGCTTAGTACACATTAAACCATAAAGACTCAGTTATACTTTTGCGAAAGTTCCCAGTTTCCAGTTCATTTTTTTCTCTATATTTAACCTTTCTTATGTGATTTATCACCACCAATTGTAATATTATCCTCCTTATTTTGCATTTTTTCAGTGTAAATCATGTATTGTTTTGAAAAGGTGACTTTTTCAGCAAATATTTCAATAACTGAACAACAAAACAAGTGTCTCCATCCACTGTCATTCATCCAACTCAGAGCCGGCCCAAGGCATAAGCGAACTAAGCACCTGCTTTGGGCCCCGTGGCCACTTGTGGGCCCCCAAGAGAAATTAAGGGAAAAAAAAGTTTTTGCATGTATGAGTGATGATTTATACACAATCAAAGTTATACTATTGTACAAAAAATGATTTTCTGTGGTGCTGTTGATGTAGGCCTAGTAATTCTTCCTGCCTCTGTTTAAATGTGAAAACTCCGCTGCAACATAATGTGCACCTCCTGCTGTGTAGTGTGCACTATGCATCCAACTAATGAGTACTTCCAATCAAAGCAATGCCACAAAAAAGGATGTGCCCTTCTGGGGATGAAAAAAGAAAGAGGAAGAGGAGGAAAAAATAAAACGAAAAAACAAAATAGAAGGCCCCCAAATCCAATTTTGCTTAGGGCCCATGGAGACTTGGGCCGGCTCTGATGCACCTTCATGGGTTTTACTAATGAGTCAATGTTGTAGAAGATGACGGTGTTTCTATGTTCACTACGGAGCCTCTGAACGTCCAAATGGGTCATATCTGATGACCATGAAAACATGACAAACTGTATTTTACACCAATTATTTACATGTATTGATAGGATTAGTGGATCAACAGGCATTAAACAGTTTAGAGCAGTAGATGATTTTTTGAGTTTTTATGGGTAAATTTGCTGCTAAATATATACAACTGTTATGATTAATTACTGTGCAGATTAAAAGATAATACAGTATACTAAAGTATGGAGCTGAGTTTTTGTATTATGTGATTTATGTATCTGTAGTTGCATCAGATAAAATAAGAAGGCCGAACTAGGTCTTCCACATAAAATCACCCTTTACATCATCCAGCGCAGTGCTTCTCCACCCAGAACACTGACATGATGGCTGCTTGAGTGTGTTCAATAGTGATTTAATTTAGGGTGTTGGCAGTGGGACTGGCACCATGAGAAAAGCTTTACACTGACTAGGCTTATTCTTCAGATAATATATCCTGTACTGTGAGCTCTTTCTGTCAGCCTTTTCAAGGTTTTATAAATGCCTCACTGCATAAATTTAGAATAGCTGAGGTGAAGATGGGGGTATTGTGTGCTTAAACCTCTTTCTGTGTTCCTGAACTACAAGTGTTGGACTGTATGGATGTGGGAGCAAAATAAAAACTGAGGAATGAGAGGAATAATTACCTACAGGTCTTCTATCTGCAATTAAAATGGACCATAGAATGTTTTTGCAGTGCAAATAATAAATGGGTCATAACTGTATCTGCTAACATTTTGGCCTTTTAAATTGTAAGAGACATGCAGTTGCAAAAGATAATTATTAGACCATCAAATGTAATCAAAAACAATGATTATGCAATCCAGTACTACTCCTGTGTGTATCATGTGACTAAAGTGGACAGAAAAAAAAGAACAGAATGCCTATAAGCACTGTTTTTGTCAGTACAATGCCACAGATACTGATGCAAGAACTTAAGTGATATTGGTTATTATCAAGAAAACATGTTAAATGGATAGACAATAGCTCTGAAATTAAACTATAATGAGCTATTTTTGTTGATATCATTATATTTGTTCAAACAAATGTACCTTTCGTCGTACCAGGCATTAAAATGAACAATAAATTGAAGAAAACAAGGGTGGTCTAATAATTTTTTTCCACAACAGTATTTAACTTTAAATGACATAGAGGGTCCACAAAGTCTCTTCACAATTGAAAACAAAACCAACTGATGAGATATATTAGTCAAATGTATTTTATGTGTAGGGGCCAGGTGTATTTTCATGTTATTTTGGGTGTTGTGCACATTTTTGTCAATAGGTGATGGTATCTGTTCAGGCCTGTGAATTGTCTATATAATCAGGTGGGTTAATCAGCACAGGTGCACATGATGGGAAGTGATATGGTTTTTGACCATGCCATGGCATGTAACACTGCAGGTCAGAGGTTTGTATTATTGTGATTGAGTACTGGGTAAAAGAACTTATTTCCCACGACCGTATGTAATAAATCAGCAGAGATGTATAGTAACAAAGTGGAAGCACTTAAGTACTAAAATGCAGTATCTGTACTTTTTTGGAGTATTATTTTTTCCTCCTACTTCCACTTTTACTGCAC
>JAQQZY010000027.1:23955261-23966694 GCA_030068375.1 Ostorhinchus rueppellii | reverse complement strand
TATCTATCTATCTATCTATCTATCTATCTATCTATCTATCTATCTATCTATCTATCTATCTATCTATCTACACATATATTTGAGGGGAGTTATTTTGCATTTTTGTGTACCTTCTTAGCATCAAACTAATGTTTATCGACTGTAATAGAGTATAGAAAAAGTGATTGCTTGGTGTATCAACTGGGCATATCCTAGTTGAATCCAGCATAGAATCCAGTTACAAAGTAAAGTTAATATGACATGAGGTTAAATTCATTTTCCAGAGAAACAGCAGATAGAAGTACACTAATATTCTACTCTGCTTGCCTGTAAAGTACTTGAAGTTGCACCTCTGCAACATACTTTTGCCAGTTTGTTTTTTACTTAAATACCTGTACTCAAGTAAAGTATATGTGATCTTATGACATTTCTAGAGGTTTGTAAGCATGATGCATAATAGTTTTGTGAATATGGGAAACTATTTGTGCAAGTTGTGCTTAAGTTTGTGGATAAAGTGCAATGATGCAGAGATATGTGAAGAAGAAATGTCCTACATCTAATAGTTAAGATACAGAAGTCAAGTGAAGCAATGAAGCACAGTGCAGTTGTTCATGCACACAAAAAGCATAGCTTATGAACCAAATGAAAAGGTGCAGCCGAGGTATCAAATCAAGTTAGGACAGAGGAACTGAGTGACACTCTGATGAACTCTCCTGCCTTTGATTTCCCCCACAGGTTTGGTGATGTCAGCCATCACCGTCATCATCCTGGTGCTCTACTTTGTCATCGACACGTTTGTCATTGAAGGTTTGTGTGTATGCAGGTTCAGGCCCAGTGACAAGTAGAAACACACAAACACACATCAGAAAGCATCCTTCTCACTTCCCTGCAGATTTTATGTCATTCTTTTCTTGTGGTGCCAAATGTTTACCACTCTGTTAAGTATGAGTCACTCTTTAAGGAAGACTATTTGTTTTGGCCTTAATATGAAGTGTGGTGTGTGTTGCAGGTCATGCGTGGCTGGCAGAGTGTACTCCAATTTATATCCAGTACTTTGTCAAATTCTTCATCATTGGTGTCACTGTGTTGGTGGTGGCAGTCCCAGAGGGCTTACCACTTGCTGTCACCATTTCTCTGGCTTATTCTGTCAAGGTAAGACCATCCATCCAGTTTAGTAAAAGGGCAGCAAAAGGAGACATAGGTTGTAGTTTATGAATATGTGATAGAAGCACAGAGATCTCACTGTCAAGAATCAAGTAAAGGGAATGAATCAGGATAAGAAAGTGTGTGGTTAATAGTCAGTGTTTCAGCCCCTAAATTATCCTTATCACCGTTTAATCAACAAAAACTTTTGAAATGCATCACAGGACTGAGTGACCATTTTTGTCATATCTCAGAAACAAATTCAATAGTTTATAGTTTTTTTTTGTTCCTCTTTGTTTTAACCGAACCAGCTCTAGAACAACACCTACATTGAATGTGTTAGCATACAGTTTAGACATTCTGCAGACACAGACAGCATTAGCATTTATTTGGAGTCATGTCACTGTCCGCTGACTCAATGTAAGGCCAATTCGAGTGCTCCTCTAGCCTTGAGAAAACAGGACTTATCTCAAATCCAAAATGCTCTGCTATGGTATCCTGCTGTCTGACATGTGGTTCTGAATAGATAGTGTTGTAAGTTTATCAGAGCTTTTTGTGGAGAAGAGCTGTTTACAGAGGCTGTAAACAATACTGAAGAATAAAGCCTGGCAGCCTGTCACTATGACACCTTACAGTCTACACGTAACAATTTGATCTATGTGGTGATATTAATTAGCTGCTTTAAGTTCAATAACAATCTGCTGGTATCATGAACAATGGCGCCAGTTTATTCCCCCTCTTTGCAAACAAAACCAGTAGGGACCTAAAGTGTCATCTAAAAACCCACAAATATTTTCTGTTTTATTTGCTTCTAAATGGTAACTGTAAGAAAACACTAATAACTATTCACCTGTTTCCCTCTTTCCTTCCTGTTGTCCTTCCTTTCTCCCCCTATTTATCATTTCAACCCCCTCGCATCTGCCCCACAACCGTCCCTCTGCTCTCCATCACTATCTCATTTGTAGAAAATGATGAAAGACAACAACCTTGTACGGCATCTGGATGCATGCGAGACCATGGGCAACGCCACGGCCATCTGCTCTGACAAGACTGGCACTCTCACCACCAACCGAATGACTGTTGTACAGACGTATGTAGGTGAGTGAAGAGCAAATTTGCAGAATATGTCATAGGGATTTGAGAGGAGCTACACAATTAATCACCATTGTAAAAAGGTGCATGTTTGTACAAGACAAAGTGCTCTCTGTTTAGTAGTCTGCTTATTGTTTACACCAAAAATAGAGACTGATGATAGATTTTTAAAGGCCTACATAATGATGACAGTTTGGAGCAAGAAAAAAGATGACTGATGTTGGACTGAATGTTTAAGTTAAGCTGTGAAACGTTTCAATAAATAAGTCTGAATCACATAAAATTCAAAGTAATTAAACAATCAATGTAAACATCTGAACATCAGAATATCCACAAAAGTTCTAGTTGAAGTGAAATTTTTAAAATAATTCCAGTTTAGAAGCCTAAAACTAGAAATCAGCCAGTATTGGTAGCAGCTTCTGCCAATACTGATAGTTTGTGAAACATTTTATCTCTAAAAGAAATGAGTCTCTGTCTGGATCCATCTTTACATACTGAAGCCTTTACATTGTACATCACATGATAATCGGGTGTGTAGACTAGTTGAAATGGATGCCAGGCTGTATGTGCAAAGATTATTAATCACACATTATTTCCCAGGTGATGTGCACCACCGTGTAGTCCCGGACCCTGGACAGATCAACCCCCGGACCCTGGATCTATTAGTCAATGCTATCGCCATCAACAGCGCCTACACCTCCAAGATCATGGTGAGTCATGGACAGACAAAGATACCACTGTTTTCTGGAAAGTCATCTTACTATTTCGCAGACCCTTCAGCAGACCTTCATTGTGAATGCTCAGGTGGATGCAGGGGGCTTCTGAAAATAATCTCACCTTTCGCTGTCCCTTTGTTTTAATAATGTCACCCTTTCTCTTTTTTCCCTTTCACGACTTTCTCTGCTATTCATCTATGTTCTGTCCTCCTCACCTTCCCTGCGTTTGTGTTTTCCTCACTGCCCTCTGTAATCCACCACCCCTACTGTCTGTCAGCCGCCTGATGTGGAGGGGGGTCTAGCTAAGCAGGTGGGCAACAAAACGGAGTGTGGCCTGCTGGGATTTGTATTAGACCTGCAGCAGGACTACACCCCTGTCAGAGAGCAGATTCCTGAGGAGAGACTGTACAAGGTAGGAAAACATGGACCGCATTTTAAGTTGTTCAGATGAAATCCTTTGAAACTTACCAGCTGAAGAAATTTATTTCAATTTATCTGACAAATTACATCATCACTCTTTCCAAAATCGCTGTGAATGCTTGTTTTTTAATTTTATCATGCTTTTTACTGAATGTCTCTAACAGTTTATTTGACCTCATATGTCTCAAGTGAAGTAAAATTCAAGTCGGTGTAGTTAGATACTTCAGATTTGCAGCCTTTTAGGATTAAAAGACCATGTATTTAAGATAGTTTTGTTGATATAATTTTCAATTAACAATAATAGTACTACCACTACTGCTACTTCTAATAATAATAAGTAATATGTGTATTATTATTATTATTATTATTATTATTATTATTATTATTATTCAGCATCAGTGATTATCAGTTTGTATTACAATGAACAGGAAGTAGGCCTATTTTGGTAATATGCTTTATTGCACAGCTTCATTGTAACTCACACTTTATGCCATGTAATTAGATTTTGACTGTGTAAATATGTACAGATCCTGTCAGATCAAGAAACCATGAAGTTAAACTTGTCATTTAGTTTCTTTCTCATATCAAACTTGCATTATTCAATATCTTGAGCTATGTTGTGAGTCATATATGTATGATATGTATGATTGAACACTTAGAAATCTCACCTTCTTTCAACTTTGTTTCTCTAAGGTGTATACATTCAACTCAGTGCGTAAATCCATGAGCACAGTGATCAAGCTACCTGATGGTTCCTTCCGCCTCTACAGCAAAGGAGCGTCTGAGATCATGCTGAAAAAGTGAGTGATGTGGGATAACACCTGACTGAATTAATGGGTGCAAACATGTTCATATTAAGTTGAGACTCTGACAATAACGTGGTAAATGATTGTTTTTGTAACATTCCTTTGCACGTCCTTTTTCTGTTCATTAACCTCTTCAGGTGTTCTTACATCCTCGATCCCAATGGCGAACCTCGCAGTTTCCGCCCGCGTGACCGAGATGAGATGGTGAAACAGGTGAAATATTATTTAACAAGTCACCTCTGCTTTCATTCACAATAAGACAATCTTCCCTGGAAAATTAAATACTAAGCAAACATTTGAAAAACTCCAGATGATGTCCAGTTACTAAATCCTGAAAATGTCTTGACAATCACAATATTCGCCCACTCTATTGTCATGAAGATCTTCCACACAGCTCTGCTTCAGGCAAGGCTAGCTGTCTTTTTTTAAACATGATTTTATTAGACTGCCAAAGTTTTTAAAAGCTGCTGAAAATCTTTAAGACAGACTGCTTTGCTGACTCAGTCTAGTTATACCTAAAATATTCACCAGCAAAAATAACTTTCACACTTTATGGATATGAAAACTGCCGTTCCAATCACACTAAACACCACAAGCATTACTGAACAGAATGTGAGTGAAAACTGTGGCATCAGCGTTGGCAGACTTATATACAAGTTTATTATACATAAAATCTTGCTACATCATCCTAGCTTTAACTACAATATCCACCATTAAAACACATATATTTATTCTCCATACAGTAGATTTAATTGACTGACAGGACGACTGAACGTATTTATCTCATAAAGCACACAGCTTTTGCCTTGAGAAAAATAGCTCTCTTTCATACACAAGTTTTTTCCAGCTCAGTTACTCAGTTTGCACTGTGGCAGCATTATGCCAGCTCTTCTTTAAATCATAATGCTTCTCTCTGCTGTCTGCATTCAGCTTGCAGTGTTTTCCCTACAGCTACATCATCAGACCCTGCCACAGATGCACCAAAGTTTTACGTAAAACTGCACAAAGGCAATTTAAGCCCAGTTTTAAACTTTTGTTTGGAGTAAAATTTTTTTTTTTTCATCTTTGCAAGAGATCAGTGGAGTGAGAGGTTTTCTACACTTAACTCTATGTTGTTATTTATCATAATCATTCCTTCATAGGTGATTGAACCAATGGCCTGTGAGGGGTTGAGGACTATCTGCATTGCATTCCGTGATTTGCCATGTAATCCGGAACCAGAGTGGGACAACGAGGCCGAAATAGTTACAGAGTTGACCTGCATCACTGTGGTTGGGATAGAGGACCCTGTGCGGCCTGAGGTATGTGGAAAAGAATAAAGTAAAAGTACATCTTTAATTTAAGTTACAGCTGATACTCTGAGATAAACTGCTCCATCTTGTGTGGCTGTAATCTGTGTGTAAGAAAGTACTTGGCATGAGGTTTCTGTGTGAACAAATATCTCTATGCGTCCAAGGTGCCTGACGCCATCCGAAAGTGCCAGCGTGCAGGCATCACAGTGCGAATGGTAACTGGTGATAACATTAACACAGCCAGAGCCATTGCTGCTAAATGTGGCATCATCCACCCCGGGGATGACTTTATCTGCCTAGAGGGAAAAGACTTCAATCGACGAATCAGGAATGAAAAAGGAGAGGTGAGTTGGAGTCGCAAGGTAAACTAAAAAAAAAATAAATAAATCGTCAGTTTAGAATAGGGGTGTTAGAAAATATCAGCTCTGCAATATATCATGATATTTCATTTCACAATACTGAATCGATATTAAAAAGTACTGTATCAATATTTTTAGATATTTATTCAAATGCAGATATAGCAGAAGTTCATTTTTGTTTGTTGTTTTTCTGTATTGCTTCTATTTTATTTATTATTATTTAACACTGTTTTATTAAACAATGGTTATTTGAAGCATCCTAAAAAGCACTTTTTACTGTTTCTCTGTTCGGATCGCACAAAAACAATGTTATGTTGTTAGTTATGAACTAATAGACTATGAACATTTGAGCAGGATCTTTAAACTGTAATGTCTGTAAAATATAATCACTGCTGCAAAGGAGGTTTTTTTTTTGCAAGGGTTTGTTTGTTTGTTAGTAACATAACTCAAAAAGTTATGGACAGCTTTTGATGAAATTGTCAGGATATGTCCGCTCTGGGTCAAGGAAGAAATGATTAAATTTTGGAGGTGAGCTGTATCACCGTCTGGATCTAGGAATTTTTTAAAGGATTTTGTATCATTGCAATATAGGGCATGGCGGCACAGAGCTGCGTACGAGGTCATTCAGCGCCATCTAGTGGAGGAAAGTACAAACACTCCCTTAAAACCAGAGCGGACATATCCTGAAAATTTCATCAAATCCATCCATAACTTTTTGAGTTTTGTTGCTAATGAACAAACAAACCCTTGCAAAAACATAACCTCCCTGATGGAAGTAAAAAAAAAAAAAATTTTACAAACATTACCTTGGCGGAGGTCTACGCTCTCCGAGTGCTTTTCTATTTTTAGTTTTAACACAGGAACATTTTGTGATACAGCATTAGATCCTGTTGTGATCAAATAAAAATGTGTTTAGTATTTGTGCATATTTCTGGTATAATTCAGTTCTTCAAGGAAATAAACATTTTTAAGAGAAACAACCAAAAAATTGCCTTTTTAACAGTATCATATCGTATCGTGATCTTTGTATTGTGATCTGTATCGTATCGCCAGATTCTTGCCAACACTTACCCCTAGTTTAGAAGCAAATTTCTTGATAACCCCACAGCTTCTTTTTTCCTTTAAAACCCACATCATATTTCACCTCAGTTAATCCTTAAGTCGAAATGTGTCCCCTCATCAATGCTGGTATATTTATCTTAAATGTTTTAGTTAGCACACAGCATTAAAGCTCACATTTGTTTAGCCTCGCTTTCAACAAACCCTTTCAGTGTCAACATATTAGCATTTAATGAGATGGATTGCTACTGATTAGTGCTGTTGAGTGAATGTAAATTTATATTTGGAAATGCTATGTGTAAATCATCATCATATAAGAGTACGAGTGCAGTGTAATTACTTTCAAGAGAGCACCATATAAGGACCACTTTCTCAGTGCCTCATTGATGCTTTTTCTCCAGAACACTCGCTTGTAGTTGGATCCACAGTGACATCTAGTGAAGATTAGTTCATATTTTCTCTATTATGGACTTCCACATTACGCTCTTCTCCACTTTCCTCTCCATTTGACAGATTGAACAGGAACGCATTGATAAAATCTGGCCCAAACTCCGTGTGCTGGCTCGATCATCACCAACAGACAAACACACACTGGTCAAAGGTGAGTCACATTTATCCTGCTCCAAACACACACACACACACACACACACACACACACAAACACACACACACACACACACACATACTGGTTCATACACACTCTATAGCCTTTTTACTGTTTGTGTCCAGGCATCATCGACAGTAGCGTTATAGAACAGAGGCAGGTCGTCGCAGTAACAGGAGATGGAACCAATGATGGACCTGCGCTGAAGAAGGCTGATGTGGGATTTGCCATGGTAACTTGTTTGAGATATTATTCACCACAGATGTTAATGTAGATTTTAAAGAAAAAACGCTCTTCTCTATATATCACTACAAAGCGAATGCCACAGGACATATTAATGATACATATTAACTTCAAAATATTTCATGTCTCAAATGTGTATGTTTCCTTGCGTGGCCTTGACGTTGACCGTGGCTAAGTGGTGACACTTGGCGACAGGACTACACGATATTGAGACAGTTGCACTTCAACATAATTTTTATGCTTGACTGCTTGCATGAATCATCTCGTAACTGTCAGTCCTTTTCTCCCTCTCTGTTGAAACCTCTGTCAGGGCATTGCGGGGACAGACGTGGCTAAAGAGGCATCTGACATCATCCTGACTGATGACAACTTCAGCAGCATTGTCAAAGCAGTGATGTGGGGACGAAATGTCTACGATAGCATCTCCAAGTTTCTGCAGTTCCAGCTCACGGTCAATGTAGTGGCTGTCATTGTGGCCTTCACCGGGGCTTGCATCACTCAGGTAGACAGCTTTATTAATAAACATATAAACACATGCTGACACATGTACATTTATATGCATGCGCACACATAAAATCACTCCATAGACATTAGTCACTTTTTGACTCCTGAGACAAAGATGATGAAAACATGCTTTTTTCCTCACACAAGTCAAACAGAGGCACATACAAATACAAAATTGTATGTTACTTGTTATCATTGTTGCTGATATTATTGGAATTTTATCATAGAAAAGGAGATTTTAGAGGCTTATCTTGAGTTCTTATCACCATAGCAGTAGAACCCTGCAAAGCAAATCTATAAGGAGTATTATATGGTCAGATTTCTAAACAAAATACCTCTACATAACAACTTTCTCTTCAAATTTACACTAAGCAACATTTGTTTGTGGTAGAGTCTGTGTTGTGCTGGTGCATGGCTGTGTTGACAGTGGACTTTCTAAGCTAATGTTGCATACTTTACTCCAGAGGAAGGGACAGAAGCACTGAGAGTCTTGGAATAAAGCATAAATATAATCTTTTGGAAGTCAGTATACAGGCTATTATCATGGATGTAGATCACTGAGAAAGTCTGGGAAGGTGCTAATTTTTAAGGTACATTGTAGTTTTTTCACCTGTCGGAAAAAGAGAAAAAAAAAGATTGCACAGAATTGCAGCATGCAGAGGCAAATCTTGAAGACACTAGAAAATACAAGACTGTAGTATGATATCTTTACTAATCTTGAGACTTTTCGTACCCATTGAATGGAAATATGTACTCCAATCAATATTCCACCATTCGTAACATTCCTAACTGTTGTAGATTCACCTTTATCAGAGCTGTTCATCGGATTGGCAAGGATTGGTGAGGCTACACCTGACCCTGACTTGCCAAAGACTCCTAATGGTGAATCTCTCTGCAGGACTCTCCACTGAAAGCAGTGCAGATGTTATGGGTGAATCTGATCATGGACACGTTTGCCTCTCTGGCCCTGGCCACCGAGCCCCCCACTGAGGCCCTGTTGCTACGGAAACCCTATGGCCGGAACAACCCGCTCATCTCACTGACCATGATGAAGAATATACTCGGTCATGGAGTGTACCAGTTGGTCATCATCTTCACCCTGCTGTTCATAGGTGAGTACACCCCAAACACAAGCTTAGATAACCAGGAAAATAGTTTGAGCTGCTAACGAAAGAACTGACTTCAGTAATGTCAGATTTTATGTGTGACTATTAGCTTACCAAGACTTTAACACTGGTGCAGACAGACACATAGATAGCACTAAGATCTTTGATGAGGCAGCCACTGGAACACTCTGCCAGAGGACTCAGGGTGGCTGGAAATCTTTTTTTTTTTTTTTTTTTTTAAGATACTTTTGGCCATTTTCAAGCTATTATTACACTTATACAGTAGAAGTAGACAGGAAGTTTGCAGGGAGACAAGAAGGGAGATGACATACAGCAAACAGCCACCGGGGCACCTCTGAGGTGGGACACAAAAACTCTGGGTTACCAATTGGTTAGATATGGTTTTTAACACTGTAAGTTTGTTGCTCTTTTTCATTCTTTTTTTTATAGTTGATAGAAGTGAATTATTTATTTATTTGTTTGTTTGTTTATTTATTTATTTGATTTGGACAGTGCATACTAATGAACATAAAAATCATGTAAAAATGCCGGATTGTAGCACATTGCTAATTTCCATCCGTAGTCCCAGTAACACAGAACAAATTTGGACAAACAAACATCATGAATAATACAGGCACAAACAGAGAAGAAGACAATTCAGAAGTGAATTACTTGATTGAATTTGTACAAAATAATTAGATTTATGGATTGATAAATGTGCAAATGCTTAACATTTAATTGTTCACATTTCTATTTCTCCTTTAACTAATTAACCCTAGAACACGTTCGCTATGAAAAGTAACACCATCACTATCACCGGGTGATTTTTACCTGATATAATATACCCAACAAAAAGTACTGGTGATAAAAATAGATCAAAATATGACAACACATGACAAATTAGAGGGGTTTTCTTTTATTTTCAATTGTGGTATGTCTAACAAAATGAAAAATAATGTCATGGGAAGACCCTAAAATAATGCTCCCAAATTACTGAAACATTAGGAATTCAAGAACAAAAAATTCCTACAAAAAAAAAAAAACGATACTGGAAACTTGGTCTTTGGTTCACCCATTCCTGGGACATGTGAGACTTCCCTGGTGAAGGCACAGACTCCTTGACACTCAGACAAACGCAACAGATTGAAAATCATGTAAATACATTTGCTCGAGTGAAAATCAGCCGGAGATAGTGCTCTAGGGTTATTGCAGACACTGATTTATGTACAAAAATATAACTACAACACACACACACACACAGTAATGAGGAAAGAGTCCACGCTGCTTTATGAGGCCATTAAGCCACTCCCCCAGTCTGAGTCTTCTTCATGTCCACATTTAATATTTTATGATCACGGAGCAGTTTTATTATTAGACTAGATGAGAACATTTAATTTTGCTAGCCTACAGGTCATTGATCCAAAGGAAGATTGTTATAATTTTCCTGAAAGCATCAGAAATAACCAAACCAGGAAATCTAATGTATTCTTATTCAAATGAAATATGTTGAAGTGTTAGGAGACAAAAACTGTACATTGTTAGCATTGACCTTGTTCCCTGTTCAGCTCATCAGACCTATTTACCCAGTTTATCTCATCATCCATCATCTCCTTCCTGTTCACCCACAGTGTCCGGCTCTGTTTTTATCACAGCAGATGTTCTGGTTCTGTCATTTGACAAACGTTACACAGCTGAATGCTACGTTGGTGCCTCCAAGCGGAGAAAAGACTGATGGAGAAAACCAGTCTATTGCAAAGCAGCATTAAAACCAGAACTGATAGTTTGTAACTGGGCTGATGCTGCCCTCTGCTGCAAGAAGACAAAATATACAAAACTGCAGCAGCTTAATGGAAGCATTTTTCATTCTCAATTGGGAATAGAATAAAATAAAATATAATAACTCTCAACTTTGCATTGAGCTTTTATGAACATCTACATAATCAGTGAATTAAATATAATACAATGCATGGATTTCATTGAAAAACACAAATCACAGAGGATAATATTACAGTGCCTGACAAAAGTCTTGTCGTTTATCCATTTTGTAGAAACAGCAGCTTATAACCTGACTTTTAACTAATCCATTGTTTTTAGAAATGGCACATATGAA
>JAQQZY010000027.1:23921866-23955161 GCA_030068375.1 Ostorhinchus rueppellii | reverse complement strand
CATGTGAGACTTCCCTGGTGAAGGCACAGACTCCTTGACACTCAAACAAATGCAACATATTGAAAATCATGTAAATATGTTTGCTCGGGTGAAAATCAAAAACACAAAACCTAATAAACAGTTCTTACTTTTCTCCACCTCTCATTTCTACTTCCTCTGCAACCGTGTCCTCCTTTCCTGTTTGATATCTCCAGGCGAGCGTATGTTTAACATCGACAGTGGCCGCAATGCTCCACTCCATTCTCCCCCATCTGAGCACTACACC
Organism: Ostorhinchus rueppellii; assembly: GCA_030068375.1. Lineage (NCBI taxonomy): Eukaryota > Metazoa > Chordata > Actinopteri > Kurtiformes > Apogonidae > Ostorhinchus > Ostorhinchus rueppellii. Next base: position 23,954,896 of record JAQQZY010000027.1, on the reverse strand, counting down.
ATCATCTTCAACACTTTCGTCCTCATGCAACTCTTCAACGAGATCAACGCTCGCAAGATCCACGGAGAGAGAAATGTCTTTGATGGCATATTTTCCAACCCAATCTTCTGCTCCATTGTTCTGGGGACCTTTGCTGTTCAGGTAAGGTTAAAAAGTCAAATGGATGTTGCACAAGAGGAAATGGGAAAAAGGAGCAAAGACAGAATGTATTATGACTCGACAGCTTGCCTAATTTGAAGTGTCACACTTTAGCCACTGGAGTTGCATCGTTTCACATTAGGTACAGATGAAATCTACAAAGTAGAGAACTGTTACTGTTCGCACATAAAAAACGAACAAAGACAGAGTGTAAGATTCAAATTTGGAAAGAGGGAAGTTTTCTGAAACCCCTCCATTCTGTGTGGTCCTCTAGGGAGAGACAACAGAGGCATGAGAGTGAGCTAGAGGATGATGGCAGTGATTTGGAGTGTGACAGTGACAAAGAGAGTGGAAGGAGTCATTTCAGATAAATAGAGGATATGTGCGAGTTAAAGACAGGAGGCAGCGTGAGAGAGGTGGAAGAGAAAGAGCGTGAGATAAATCGGAAAGCTGGATGCCTCATCTCTTTACAAAGATATTATTACTGTACTTGATACACTTTATCATAGTCCCATTGAGATTTATGACAGTGCAGTTCAGTGTCAAGATGATAGTGTCACTCTGTTAGACCTTGTTCTGGGGTGTAAATGATCATGTTGCTATTTAAAATGTTGTCTGTGAATTATGTGAATGTTTATGAGCGATGTGTTACTGTGACACAAAGTTGAAACATGCTACAGCGCTGTGTTTATAAAGGTACAAATATCAGTAAATAATTTTTCGAAATGTGTAATAATATCACTTAATGTGTCATTTTATGTTAGTAATATGACGTGTGATGGCATGGTCTTTTCTTCACAGCAGTGTTTCACATCTCAGTGCCTTCATGTTATCGATCAAATTAGGACATTATGTTCTTTTACAGTATTTTCACACTGAGTACTACAACATAGTACCACAGTTACACACAAATATGCTAGAAAAGACTTAGAACAGCTAATTGACGTTGTCCATGTCAGATTTCTTATTTGTTTTAGGTATGAAGTGGAAAGCTATACCTCATGAATATTTAAATGCAGTACTCAAACACAAATTCTGTGCTTGTATTATTACACTTGTAATTCCATCTTGACAGACTGCAGAATAGTGTCTGCTGTTGGCACATCCTGCTGTTATTGTTTTTCCTTCTTACTGTACGGGCTGTGTTTCGTGCAGCAGAAATTTGCGGTGCAGTGCCAGTTTCCACCTCAACGTTGTGTGTGTGTGTGTTTCTGTGTGTGTGTCACAATAATTATGTTGTACCCTGTGCTTCTGCTGCAGATCGTGATTGTGCAGTGGGGAGGGAAGCCCTTCAGCTGTGCCCCTCTCAATGTGGAGCAGTGGCTCTGGTGTCTGTTCGTGGGAGTTGGAGAGCTGCTCTGGGGGCAGGTAAGCATCTCTTCAGTCTGCTGAGTCAAACCACACAGAGCAAGTGTAGGCTGACAGGCCTGGTTTACCTAGATTTTCCCCTGAGGTAAAGCTAGGGAAACATTTTCACACTAGTTTAGACACTACTATTGTATTCTGCCTGATTCTGTTCTGTGTCTTGCTGCATTGTATCTTTCTAATTTGGCATGTGTTTCCAGGTAATTGCCACTGTGCCGACAGAGCGGTTGCCATGCCTAAAGGAAGCTGGGCTGGGCCTGGAGCCTGGAGAGGAGGAAGGGGAGGAGCTGGCAGAGGATGAGGAGGAGATTGACTGTGCTGAAAGAGAACTGCGCCGTGGACAGATCCTCTGGTTCAGAGGACTCAACCGCATCCAGACCCAGGTACTGTTTAACAGCAAAACAAATAACTTAATCCCAAACTCTTTCATGCAAAACTACCCAGTCAGGCGGCACGACACTTTGACCTGCCGCTGCATAATGTCAAAAGCCTTATAAGGTCATGATACACGTGTAGTTTAAGATGTATTCAGGGAAAATCAATCAATCAATCATTCAATCAATCAATCAATCAATCAGGTCAATCAATCGGGTCAATGTATCCAAAACATTTTAACAATTTGCATTGAATGCTAATTATTTAACAGGACATTGCTATCAGTTGTGCTGTAATATTACTTAAATAAACTACCAGTATCATGGCCTTCACTCATTTAATATTATGGGGCAATATGAGAGACTTTTGGAAAGAAAGAAAACATCTCCACAAGAAAACTATCATTGCTACTGTGAAATTGTTGTAGTTGATGATATATCGAGAATCATGATTTTTTTAACTTAATACTAAGTTGAAACTGACCCTTGTTTGTTTCTGCTCTTCAAAAGTCAGTCTCTATCTTTCTGTCTGTGTTGTTCTTCTGACATGTGCCAAACAGAATAATTCCATTTTTTTTCTCCCCAAAGCAGCAACTGTTTTGTTCTGTTTAAACACTGTGTAATGCATTTCTCAAACTTTTTCTTTCTTTTTTTTTTTCAACTGGAAGTGTAATAGGATATACTTATAAATGTTACGAGAGAGGCATAAATGTGGTAACTGGATGTGTGTTTAGCATGCACATTCAGCTGCACTTGTGTGTATGTGTGTATGTTTACATTTTCTGTCCAGGCTGAGGCTAAGTAGACAGGCTGTTGGCTTTGGCTTGATGACATTAATTGATTGATTCTCACACTGCTCTGTGAGAGAATGGAGGTAAAGACAGCAAAGCAGCACCAGCAACAACCTGCTAACGGCCTCCTAGCAGTGTTAGAGAGGCAGTCCAGACTCTCTGCTTAAGTGCCTGTCTGCGTAAAGTGGTCAGTTTTTCATTAAGAGGTTTGGTCTGAGTGTGCAGACAGCAGTACACATACACACACATCTTCATACCAACATGCAGTTATTATCTCTAATATTCTAATGTTTTATTCAAAAACTATGATACATTCACTGGTGCACATTTTCTTTCAGATGGAAGTAAAGTGCTATTGCTAGCAACATTAAATGTTTTAAAGGGACCCACAGTTTACCAGCACATGCAAACACATTAAGTACACTCAGACCAGCCTGTCCTGCCTTCACTGAGTGCTGCTGTTTTGTCTCTGTCCTGCAGATGGAGGTAGTGAGCACGTTCAAGCGAAGTGGTTCGTTTCAGGGGGCAGTGAGACGGCGCTCCTCTGTGCTCAGTCAGCTCCACGACGTAAACACTATCTCTACCCCCTCTCACGTAGCTCTCTCCACCGCAACAGCCAATACCAGCCCAGCCCCCGGGAGTGAGTCCGCCGAACGCATGTACACACATACACACATGTACATACACACCTGTAACCACACACACACCTGCAGCCAGTCACTCACTTTCTCTTTCGCACATTTATTCATTGACATGAACACACACACACACACACACACACACACACTGCTGCACGGCACGTGGACTGCAGTATTACTCTCTATGGTTGTGTCCCCTCCGCTCGCTGCTCGTGTGTGTGCAATGTCTCCTCTATTCTTTTCTCAATTCTCCCTTTCAAACAGCACCCAGTCCTGACCGGCTGTGTTAACAGTCCATTCTGGCCTGATCTGGTCTGGTCCAATTCCCAGTCTGGTCCCAGTCCAGAGTCTCTTTTGTTGTTGAGTGTTGGTTGGTGCAGGAGGTGACTTGCTGTTCTCTCTCTCTCTCTGTATGAGATTTCCTGACAGAACTGGATCAGCTTAGTTTATAGAGTCACAAAGGAACGTGATTCATTTCGAAACAACAAACAGCTGAACATTTCTAAGAAAACAAGTTAAGTTCAAGAAATGAAACTTCTGGACACATTGTCATGTTCAGAGGGTAAATGGCAGCACCTCCTACACTATTTGTTATTACTTGTCTGTGAAAGAGGTCAAGCGTGGTTACTGTGGTTAATCCTTGCTGTAAACATTTGTGTAAAAAACTGGTGTAATTTTCTCTTCTATAAAAACAAAGGCAGTATAAATAGTGTTGTTCTAACATTGACAGTTCTATTTTAAAAATGCTGTGACTAGAATTCATATTCATTTCAAAATGGCTTTCATATGGCTTCTGCAATTCTCTAAACTGTAAACCTTCGAGTATAAAAGGCCCATAACACACTGCTGTTTCCAAGACTGAAAAGATGCCCTCTTCCTCTATCGCTCTTGCTTTCTCTCTCCTTATTCTGGTCCTCTCACTTTTGCTCAGTGCTGCAATTGTTGTCAACTGGTTATTTCTGTAACAATATTTCCAGCTCCGACGTCACAACAACTTTGGCTCTCCTCCCCCTGATGTCTCCAAAAGTCCTGTTTTCTCTCTCTCTCTCTCTCTCTCTCACACACTTTCTCTGTCCAGTCTGGTTTTTCTCCCCTCTCTCCCTCACGGTTGTCACTCTCTCCTCTTTCTCTTGTATTTATGAGGTGTTACAGGTTCCCAGTGTTTGAAGTCAACAGGAATATTCTGCAAAATGTGTGATAATTGTTCTTCATAAATAGAGTTGTTCTTTTGTAGACACCTTAAAAGTATTTAGATTGTATCAGATCTAAATACAGGCTCTTGTGTAGCATACTGATAAGATTTCTTTAGTAAATTTTCATTTGTTTCTTTTTCTGTTCTCTTTTTATCTTACTTTGACCGTTACCTCATCCCTTTTTGTCATCCTCCCATCTCCTTTCTAGAGTAGCATCCACCCCTCATATTTTCTCTTGATTTATTTGTATGTCAGTTCTGCGTATGTCTGTGTTTGTGAGCGTGTTTACCTGCGTGCATGTGGACTTGCTGACATATCCGAGAGCCGCAGTTTGACTTCTGTGTGTTTGTGTCCGTGCATTAGTGTGTATGTCAACGTGTGCAGCTATGCTAGTACACTTGTGGCTGTGCGTGAGTGTGTCTGTGTGCGTGCATGCCTGTGTACGGCTGAGCTGTCTCTTCATTTGATTGTTTCATCAGTCTTTTCACCGTTCCTCCTCAGTTGCTTCTCCTTAGCTTCCTTGCTCCCTTCTCTCCATCCTTCCGTCCTTCATTCCACGCTGCCTTCCTCCCACGATGCTCCATCACCTGTAGGTGTAGCTCTAGAGAGGCTCTGGTTGGCGCTGCTGACACCTCATTGTTGACTGTGATCATTTTGTAGTAGGAATTATGTCGGCTACTTTGGAAACACATCCTTCTCTCCATCACTTTTACAGTCTCATTCTAATGTGATATATAATATATGATATTTTTACAAAGAAACCTCAGCTCAAGTCGAATCTGCCATATTGTCTGGCTGATATCAAAGACAGATAATGTGAACAAAGTGTGGAAGGAGGGATGTACTGTCAAAGTATGAAACTTGAGATAAGATCCGACCACCTCCAGTTCATTGCTTGCTTTTTCAATTCTTCTTCCCTAATGTAAAGAGGCTGTTGTTTCCAAATCTGTTATTCAGCTGCAGTGTGACACATTCTTGGATTCTGAAGTCATCTTCTTGTGGTTCTGTTCACAATTAAAAATCAAATGGATTTCTAAATAAATGAAACAAGAAGGGAATGTGAAGGAGCAAGCATTAACCTTGGTTTACTGTGACCTCAGGTTTACTTTTCTGAATCACATATGTCATGTCCTATGCAGGCAGTCTGTGGTCAACTGAAATTGGATTTATTTCTATTTCCTTGGACTGTCAGGAATATCAGGCAGAGACTTTATTTTAAAAAAAAAACTGTATAAAATTCACTTACAGCCAAAAAAACCAACAACAGTCCTATTTTATTTCACTAATTTCCAAAATGACATTGCTAATATTCTAGAAGTTACTGGCAATCCAAAATCAACAAATATAACTATAGTTCATTAATCTGCGTGTTATCATAAACTGATCTCTACTGCTACCACTGCTGTCTGTCCACAGTTAGTTTCAGGCTCACTACTTTACTCCATTACCCAGAGCTCTACTAGCCCTTAGACTTGGCACTGTGCCCCATTGCAGTACGATGTGCGTAGGTCTGACGTCAACATCATCATAAGGCCAAATCTAGTATCACTGGGTATGAAAAGAACCCTGGGCTATCTGAGTATATAACTAACAAATGTTTAATCGAGATCAGATGAAATAAGGTGCCTGTGTTTCATGCTTTCATCCACCTGAGCTGTGCTGAACATTAGTGATCCCTCTGGATCATTTGAACCGATCTATGGATCCAGTTTGTTTTCATTTCAGGCCGGTCTGCCTCTTATTTGTACGGTTACAGCAAATGGTGCTTTAAAAAGGTTAAGCACTGATCTGAATAGACTTAGTTTGGTTAGAAACAGTAAAGGGGAAGACAATGAATCCCAAACCCATCCTCAGTTCCTCAATTCTTTGCTGTCGTTCTTGTAAATGTCCATTTAATAAGTGGATGCTTGCTGCTTAGATGGGATGTGAGTAGCAGCCGTGGAGATACATGCATTGAATTAAGGAAATATTGCTGAGGTACTATTAACGGGTTAGTGCTCAGCCATGTCCAAGCCTCAGCCACACTTCTTAAAAGGCGGGCGTTCCTCAGAGTTGGGCCACACTGTGGGATATGGGAGGCATTAACCAGTCATTTACCTCACAGCTTCTCCCTGTATTTATGTTGCAGTTTCTTCTCATCAGCTATTGTTTTGCACACAGCAGCCTCTACCTTCCAGCGCCTGTTTTCTTCTCGTACTTTAACCATCACGTTTTTCCATCAAGCACTGCTGAAAGAGCCGACAGGGAGAGAGGGAGAGAAAAAGAAAGTGGGTGAGAGAAATAAGTAACACAGCAGTGCCCTGACCTCCAGGCATCTCTGGTCACACTGTGGGCGTTATATACTCGAAAGTTTACTCTTTCCATGGAGACAAAATGAAAACAAACCAAGCGCTGACCAAGTGAGAAAGTAACATTCTGAAACCTTCTCAGTCTGCATGAGATGTTTTTCTACTGTCTGACAGGCTCTTTGGAAAAACAGATAAGCACTGAACCTACTGCTTGACCGTTTGTCTGTCTGTACGTCTGTCTGTCTGTCAGTCTATCATATATAGCAGAGTCATATATAGAGAGTCCTCCTAGTTTGGCCAACTGCAGCACTGAGCCCATTCAGCTGCCTGAACATCCACCTTTCATGACCACAGTTTGGATTGCAGTCGGTGTTGCAGTTGACATAATGCATTACCATTGAACTCATTTGGCCAAACTGTCTCTATGTAGGGCTCTGCCTGCCTGTGCCTGTCAGTATATTTGTACTGAACTGTCTCTGTTTCTTTTGAGCTCATGCTGCTTCTTTTCCTCTGTTTGGGCTTTGGGGAAGGGTGCATGGACCAACTGCCATGGCAAAGGAATGTGTTTATGCACGCACACACCATACACTGCATAATGCACCTTGTACACTCATAGACTTCACTCCAGTGTGTGTGCGAGAGAAAGAGATGCGGAGAGCGTAAGTGACAAAGGTCTGATTCAGCATGACCTGGCTGCCTTTCTGTGTCACAGGGCTGATGCCCAAGCTTCGCGTTGGCCTTTGAACCAATCACCTTCTGTTTCCAGTAATCTAACCAATCACATATTGTTCTAACCTGCTGATTCTCTGTGATGTCACCTTTCTGTTTTGCAAGACTTGTTTTTTTATATCCTGCAGCAACATCATCAGCATCATCATCATTTCAATCACTCTGCTCTCCTCTGTCTCTCACTGCTGCATGGCCAAAGTACATTTTGCACATGTGCATGTGTGTGTGTGTGTGTGTGTGTGTGTGTGTGTGTGTGTTTGTGTGTTTGCAGAAATGCTGACTGGCTGAATCAGTGTTTGGCTGCCAATATGTCAGTGTGTTTGAACCTACTCTCTTAAACAAACAGCACTCATGACTGATAGCGATGCATGCAGATGTCCATGCCTCCAAGCTACTGTATATGAGGTTGAAATGACCCACTGTTCCTTCACTTCTTTACAACTGCAACTGCATGCATATATATGTATATGTGTGTGTGTGTATTGTGTGTGTGGTCACTGCTATAGGTTCTTGCCAATGTCTTACTTTATTATACATTAAACTAACACACTCACAGTTCCTGCTTCTTCTGTCCTAACAACCATCCTCATTTTTGTGTGCATGCATGTGATTCAGTGTGTCCGAGTGTTTTTCACCACATGCACTATATCATCCAGCAAACCCTCATACACACACCCACACCCACATGCATATATATATAGTATGCTATGCGTGTATGTGATGTGAAAGGTCTGCAGCTTCTGTTGTCTTTGTGATGGTGGATCCTGAATGCTTTTGTCTCGTGAGGTCTGATTGGTGTAAGAGAACTGACAAAAATGTCATGAGCCAACTTATTTTCAAATGCCTTTATTTTTTATTTTTATATTTGGAGACACACAGGATCAGGTGGACAGATTGTTAAAATATCAAAACATTATACAGCTCTGGAAATAATTAAGATACCACTGATTTTACTACTTGGAATATGTTTGAGAAGAGTGAACATTTTTGAAGTTTATTATAGAAACTATAGACCACAAAGCTCCAAAATTCCAATTAAAAAAAACATTAAACCATGTTAATTTTCAAACTGCACAATACTTTGCATGAACTTTGGAGCATTTCAATATTTGATGTAATGATCTTGATTTTCAGTGACAGTTTTTCATGTATTTTGACGTGTCTTTCATACTGCTATAGGTACAATATGCCACTCCAGGTACACAAATACAGCATATCGCTTTTGATGAGTTTCAGAAGGGTTCAGGTCAGAAATTGTAGAGTGGTCTCTTAATTTTTTCTAGACTAGACTTTTTCATGCACACTAAAGTTGAAAAAAGTGATCACTAACAAAATTAGTACGGTTGTGGTATAATTCTGTCCTTTTGGCCTAATCCCACCAATAGAACTAAGCTAGAATCAGCTTTAAAGGTTCAGTGTGTAGTATTTAGTGACATCTAGGGGTGAAGTTGTAGAATGCACCCTTCTCTCCTCATCTCATTCTGAACTATAGTGGCTGTGAAAAACAAGCCAAGTACTCTTTAGAGCCTGTTAGGTGTGTCCTGATCTGGACTTTTTTTTTTTAAATAACTGATTGTTACTGATGATACTAGAGCAACTTAATGCTAGATTCTGTCCACACAGAAAAAAAGAAGAGGAGAAGGTTATTTCTGAGTTACTATAGAAACAGGGTGAACCTGCTCCCTCTGAAAACATGATTTTTGATATTTTTTGTATTTTTATACACTAATGACAATATAAATATGAATATTGCAGTATATTCCTTATCTGAAAATCGTATGCACTGGACCTTTAAAAGCAGCTCTGGGGCAAAGGAATGTTTATCAATAGTATTGCCTTATGTAGCATGAAATGCCTCATCTTTACAAAATGAGACTGTCGCCACCTGGCCCTGAATGCCTGTCCGTTTGTCACTGTCTGTTTGTCTGCTGGAGGACACAAGTCTGTCTGTCTCTGGGTTTCCATCCTCTCCTTTTCCCACTTTCACATCTGACTTTCTCCTTTCCTTTTGTGGTGTCTTCTTCTTCTTTTTTCTCATCATGGCAGATGCGAGTGGTGAAAGCATTCCGTAGTTCACTGTACGAGGGCCGGGAGAAACCAGAATCCCGCAACTCCATCCACAATTTCATGGCCCACCCGGAGTTCCTCATCAATGATCTCATCCACAACATCCCGCTGATCGACGACACCGATGTGGACGACGAATCAGAGCTCAGCAGATACCAGCACCTGCACCCGGCCCTCCGCAAGCCGCCACCCCCTCCCACCCAGCCACAGCCCCCGGCCCGCATCCGCCCCACCCGTCCTTACCGCCAGTACAGCCTCCCGGTGACACCTTGTAACAGAAACAATAACAACAACAGCAGCAGCAGCAGCAGCATCAGTTCGACAGTCACCCATGACAAGAGAAACGACGTAGTAGCCCCTTGCAACCGGAGCCCCCATCACCATCAGCGCCATCAACACCACCCTAACCATCATGGCAGGGACAGGCCGGTGAAACCCTCCGCCCCTCATCTGGCCCATCTCTACTGCGTGGAGACCTCCTTATAACTGAGCTGAAAGTGGGTCAGGGAGGAAAGGGCAATGGAGTGTTAGGGGAGGGGAGGAAAGGGGAGCGGAAAGGAGAGGGCTGAGGACAAACATATGACATTTTCATCATCTCAGATCTCACTTATAACACTCTTCACAAGTGGGAGCAATGGACGAGGGAGGTACAGGAGGGAGTGGACAATGGCCGGAGGCTTCTGCTTGCAACTCCCTGAGAACAGTGTGAATTTCCCTCCCTTTGCCCTTGCTCCAGTCCTCTCGGTCTGACCCACCCCACCCATCGCCTACCGACACTACCCCCTCTCCCCCTCCCACAACCTTAAACCTACCCCGAAGAATCCTCCCCACCCGCCTTGACCTCATGCACACTTGTCACATATACATGCACAGGTCTGCTCGTGCTGCATTGTCTTGAGTAACGGTGGGTCGGGGAGGTGTTGGGAAAAAGGACACGGTACCGGATAGGAATCACAACAAACAATACACTCCTCAACACTTCAGCAGAACAGGGCCGTCTGGCTATGGGGGCTGACTCAATCTGTTTCTATCGGTGTTCATTTTTAGTGTTGTCACCCCACCCACTTATCTACCTGCCATGACACCATAGTCACTGTCATCAATTACCCAGCTATAATCTACAGCCACTTTAAAATCACTACTTTGCTTGCGATATAAGTAACGCTTTGTTAAAGCTTTAACTAGACTTCAGTCTTTTCCATTCACGTATTAATTTCCTTCTCAACATAATGGTGCTCATTCATTTGTTTCTTTGTCGTTACTTCTTTTTCTCTCTCTGCTTGTGGTTTTTACATTGAGCTTTTTTAAAAATCTCTTTTACTTTGATTCTCTCTCTCTTTCAGTGTGTATATGTGTACTGTCTTGTCTCTTCAGAAAAAAACCTAACAAAAACATAACAAAAAACAGAAATTACAAACAAAGATACTGTTCATTTAAACCTAATAGTAAATAGAATGGCTGCAAAAAAACTATAAGGAGGGGAAAATACATATATACGTATATATAAATATATGTATATATATAATTTGAATGTTCAGGAAGCAACAACACAGAAGTATTCATCTTCATCACTGCTCTTCGTTCAGATCCTTGAATGCTGCCCCATAAGTCCACCTGTTACCTGTAACACTGTCCACCCTGTTATGAGATGATACAGTGTGTGGGATTTGACATTATTTTTGATATTTTGATGTATACCTACATTAGCCTCATACACTAGAACCTTCATTTATAGCCTCCTGCCATGTTGATGAACTGACGAGTATGTATGGGTAAAGTTACCGGGCTGCACTTTGGGCTGAGCCCCACGGATGACGTCCACTTCCAGTGTCTTCATTTCTGTAACACCTTCCACCATCTTCTCTCTTGCTGTTCCTCAGTCCATTTTGTTGTTTCCCTGATGTTCACTTTGCTCGTCTTTGTCTCTTAAAGTCTTTTGTCAGTGGGTGTGTCAGCTTTTTTTTATTTTTGAAAAAAAGCTGAATGCTTGTGAAGCATTAACCCTTTAAACGCCATCAATCACGCAATGCACAGGCGATGGCCCTTTAAAACTTACATGCACTCACTCAAAACATCAACCCACTCCCGCTCTATACTCACTCGTGTCTGTCACGTGCCCTTTCCATTAGAATTGTGGACAAAGAGATTGTTTCGTTTGATTTGTTCAGTCTGGTCATTTTTACAGCAAAGATCTAGTTCTTTAAGAGCAAGCGACAACCTGAGCACCACTTGAGCAGTCAGGTCCATGTGTAAAATCAGTGTTCAGTTTCAGTCTGCTCAGATCTATCAGGTATGACCAGTGAGAGCTTACGTGTCATGTCCTTGTCAAATACTGTGCACTTCTGTCATCACAACGTACATGACTGGAATCCATTAATATGAATCTTGTTGAAGCAAACATAAAAGGGCATAATGCACTGCATGGGCACACCCCAAAAAGAAAAACAAAACCAGCCAAAAAAATAAATAAATCACTGAAACCATTTAAATACAGCCATCCGTGTGACAGCGGGTGCAACGCTCCTGACATCACATTCCACTGTTGCCATGCCGAATCCCACCTCAACATTCCATGGAACATAACATTCCAAGCATCACATTCCAGGTGTGAGAGTGCCCTCCTGTATCCTATGTTGCACTAGGTGTGGGTGAACCGCTGACTTCATGTTGCCTCGGAGCACGACTGCAATGCAATTCAAACCTGAAACCCCCCCACCCCACCCCTGTTTTTTCCCCTGCTCTCTCTTCCCGTCCCCCTTCCCTCCCTTTCAGTTGTCACCCTTTGACTTCCCTATTGAGTTTATCAGCTGGTCCCAACACCAGAGAAAGGCACGGGCAGACATTATGCAACAGACTGCCATGTGGGCACCTGTACCTGGGCACAGGAGTAGATCTAAAAGTCTAACAGGGATGTTAGCACATGCAAACACTGAGAGAGAACATGTCTGTCCTGCTGGTTCTGTTTCAGGATGTGCGCAGGGCTCTCTGGGAACACCCTTACCTGTACAGAACTCTGTCTTCTTGAATGCTCATCATCATCGCCGCTGCCCTGACCTGATCTCAAATCAGGCAGGTGGTGACATTGTATTGGTCTGTCTGTTTTGAAGCATGCATTTGGTATCATTAATGTCACTCTTTATGTGTTGGTAAATCATTTAGGCTACTGTCACTGCTGTGTGCTATGATCAGTCTCTTCATATTTGCCCTCGTCCTCTCTCTCTTTCACATACAAACACTCATGTCCTGTTGAAGTCTAACCTATTCTATTTCAGCACCTGTTACCACAGCTCTTTCAATGCTTTCTTCAGTCAACGAAACTCTCGTGCACATACTGACACAGACACACATGCATACCTAACACCAAACAGGCGGATTAATCTACAGTGGTGTAAATTTGACTGTCCAGTTCCAGCCATCTCTGTCCATCTGTCCAGCCACGTTACATCATGATGTTGTGAGACAATTTCACAGAAGGCAAACACAATGTGAAAAAGAATATATTATATTTATCAAAATTATAAATTGTACAACTGCACCACTACTGTACAGATCGCCCAAATGTGCACATGTGCATCTTTGATTTACAGGTACTATGTTCCTGTTACACTTTTTTTGATGTTTCTTTCTTTTAATCCTACTGCTTTTTGTAAAGAGAGGAACAACAAAATGGAAGCGCTTGTATATTATAATTATGATTATTATTGATTTTCTCCACCGGTGCGCCCACTGATGGAAAAAGACAGTTGCACATTCTCCTGAGCATATTCTGAGGGCTGTGTTTTCTGTCCATTGAACAGCCCCTGAAGTGTGCAAAGGTGTGGAGATGCTTAGTCTCTTAAGACCAGAGACACCACTCTGTAAATACAGAACAGGAGATACAAATGTACCTCATTATGATCTAAAGGACTGGACAAAGTGGGGACCCAGGGAGGATGGAGAACTGGAGGGCGATGCAGAGCTAGAGACTGCAGAAGTGCAATGCATCCTTTTGTATGCATTGTTTAGGCTGCTCTTTTAGATCTGTTACCAGTATTTACTGCCATGTCACGATGGAAAGAAATGAAAGTTTTACATTATTCATTATACATACTGTTGTAAATATTGTGTGTGGAATGGTCCCCCTTCTTGCACAACGCAGTGCTGTTCTACAGACAGAAAATGCAGCCTTAACTGTGCTGAAATAAAAAAGACCAAAAAAGAAACAAAAAACAAAAAAAACAACAAAAAAACATAAAGACTATTGAATATATTAAAGAGTTACCTGCCTGTTATTTAAGCGAATAAATATCTATATATGAGAAAGAACACACCTGTATACTGTAGACTAAATCTGTATGGAAATCTAAGAGAATTTAATGGGAATTAAGTCCAACACCTTTTGTCTGTATGAAAGAAAAAAATACATCAAAGTATTCTACAATAATAACTTTGACAAAGTCTGTGTGGTCCTGTGTTGTTTGTTCACAATGTTAGGTTCCACTCACATTTTATAAAAACTCTAGAGATGCATAAGTTTTGACTCAGCAAACATCTGACTGGAAATAGGTTTGCTGGAAACGCTGCACGATCATGAATGACAAGGACTGAAGGAAACACCATGACAATTTGGAATATGTCACATTCTGTTCCACATCCCTGGACCAGTGTTTTCATCATGCAGGCACAAATTCTGTTTTATAACAGATTTCTAACAGTCCTGCCTTTAAAAACTTATACATTTACTAATCATACCTTACTTTAATGTTAGTGCAAAAATATTAATTCTGGTGAAGATTACATTACAATCTTAATCTGAGGTATCCCTGTTGCTTTTCATAAGGTAAGTAATAATATGCAGCAGAAATAAAACAAATGAAATACTTCTAATCCCTGTATACCAATTTTTTTATCTACTTTTTGAGTACTTATTCATCTGACAGAAATGTAATTAAAGTTTTTCTCAAATTCAGACATGTCCATTAATTGATGCTTCAGTTTTCCCTAAAACATTCAAATCTACATTCAGTTTTTTTCCCTGTAGTGAATTAATGTCATCACTGTGTAGTGACTATTGGGAAGTGTCTGTGCATTTGACTACAGGTAAAATGGTTTTGACCAAAAGCTTTGGTACTGAAATGGACTCCTGTAGTTTATGAAGATGAGTGTGTAGTTATGTTGTGTTAAGACTTCTGAGATAGGATGTCCATTTCAGTAGTGGATTAGAACTATAGTGGTGACAGTGATGAATTAATTTGGATTTAGTGTTAAGTTATTGCTGAATAAATCTGGCTCATGTGAAGTATTGTTCATAATTTTGGGAAACCTGTCAGATTGTTACATGTTTGGGATGTTCAGTGAATGACAAACTGCAACACCAGCAGCTTTACACTGATTTCATACTATTTTTAGGTGCTTGCTCTTATACTGAGCGCTGAAATTGTCTGCTGTAAAAATGTCTTGGACCTTCTGTTCATTTATACACCTTGATGCACCTAAATTCACCAGAAGAGTTGTTTTCAGATTATTTGCGGCATCCTCCACCAGGTGGCATCTGGACCACTCCTCTACCCAAACCAGGTTATGTAATCCTCCTCATCCAGACAGACATCTTGAAGACAACTACAAACTGAAGGTCACAGAGGTGTTTTAATGTCCTGTTGCAAACCTTAGTTACTCCATAAAGCACTCCCCATCTAAGATCAGATATGTGAATAAATACCTGAACCTGGATCAGGTTGTGTTCAAGGTCAGAAACATCCCCCGGACAGATTAAATCCAACTGTATGACGAAATGACTCTTGCATAAACAGCTGCAGGTATTTTGTCAGCATTAACACATAACAGGATGGCGCTAATGCTTATTTGTTCAAATACTGACCTAAATCTATGGCTGTATAATCAAATGGTTCTTGGTAGTACACTTGAGTTTGTGCCGATTACCTGGACCTGAATAGTCCACTATCTACTCACACTAGTGACGAGGCTGAATTTATTTTTCAGGTCTCACGTTTTTATTCACCTCATAAAAATGGTCAGTATTTGCAGCCAAAAACACTTGCAAATCTACACACTCTGGATTAGTACTCTTAACCTAGCACTCCTTCAAACTAATGCAAACAGTGGTTCTGGTCCATTTAACAGGAGCAGAAAACAGGAAGATGGTAACAGCATGGCATGACTCACTACATTCTTTTTTTTTTTTGTAGTTTCACTAATTGATAAACTTTAAGTCCCCTGTGTCTGTCTTATTAGAAATGTAAAGCATCTTTACTGATCACTTTATCTCTTGCACTTACTGTTGAAATATCAGATCACATGTCCTGTGAAGAGTTGATTTTAATTTCAGTTATCACAATTACTTTCATAATTCTAAAATACTTCGCACCCACAATATATACCAGAGAAAATTCTACATAAATACAATATTTTTATGTCGAGGCCCTCAAAAGCTGATCTGCTTCAGATGTAGCTCTTAAATATGTTCCACTTCCATGAACTTGTACAGTATACATTACAGGATGCTACTAAACTACTCACTTCTAACAAGACCAGGGTGATCTGAAAACTAAATGATTTTTTTCCCTCCCCTCCTTTGTTCTGGATGACTTCAGGCCATTGTTGTTTCCTGGTGATGCGATATGAAACCAAACCTGATCTCAAAGTACCTTCACTAAACCTATGTAACTGGAGAAAAACATTTACAGTTAAAATATTACAAGTACACACATCGAGCGAGAAATGACTCCAAAGGAATAATCTCAATTCACAATGTAGGTTTTAACCATTTTCAAAGTAACACCTTGATAAATTAATTTGATATTGCATCCAGTCTTCGACGTCACTGGACAAAATCCCTTATAGGATGAAGTCTCAACTGTCTATTAAGTCTTCATACAAGCCCTTTACTCCTGAGCTCATAAATGTTACTATGCCAGGTGATCTTCAGTAGAAGACACAGTTTGGAGTTTAATTTCTGCATCTTATCGCTTTAAGTATCCAACTGCTGTACTGTGCCGGTTTTAACCCATGTACTGCATATCCTCCACATCAGGATACTCCTCACAAACCATTTTGTCAGTTTTTATAGTTGGTGATGTTTAAGTGCAGTATTAAACTCAACTTGGATTAAGCTGTATGGTATCTGTTTGTGGCAGTGCAGTCAACAGCACAAAAAAACCCATTTTGGGTTCAGGTGTTTTGAGTGGCAATCCAAGACGTGACCATCAGACGCCAAAGGAAACTGTCCCACATTCAGAGAGGAGCCGAGAAGAATGCACAAATCATTTTAAAATTTAATATTTCATCTCAGCTCAGGGAATAAAACAGCCCATGCCTATTGGAAGCTTCCTACTGGACTGGACACAGTAGTGAGTAGCCCAACTCAGCAAGGACTGATTTGTGTATTTTCTACCTCCCACAGGGATGAACTGAAATCATGTTTTGTCAGACAACTTGGATTACAAGTTGCGACAATGGTGAAATTATGGAATATTTGCCCAATGATGAAAAAACAAAAAACACTGCAAGACAAAGACGACGCAGCTTTAAAGTTGATAATGTGCATCCTTTCTGACAGTATTACTGTGATTTCACCCACTTCTTATGTAAGATGTTCA
This sequence comes from Ostorhinchus rueppellii, assembly GCA_030068375.1. Lineage (NCBI taxonomy): Eukaryota > Metazoa > Chordata > Actinopteri > Kurtiformes > Apogonidae > Ostorhinchus > Ostorhinchus rueppellii. The sequence continues at coordinate 23,937,718 of JAQQZY010000027.1, read as the reverse complement.
TTATTGCTGTATTGCACTTCTTTGACAAGACAGCTATTGTGACATTTTAGAAATTTAATCATAAGAATATTCTCCAACTGCACTATCACAAAATGACAGCAGAACAAAGAAAACAGTAAGTGTAGGGAAATGAGGTCACTTACTGGATCAAGGACAAAAAGGTTTTAGATTTCAACGGAATGTATGAAAGATGACTTGGATTTGAAGTAAATGGGCTAAAACATGCGACAGCGGGATGCACAGCTTCATCCCAGGAGGCCCTTACTCATACTGTGTGCTTTGTAACTTCCAAATGAGGTCTTGGTATTTGTTTTGAGAACCTTTACCAGACTTGACCCAAATGTTCAGGAAAAGTAAGATCTTTATCGGCAGAGAGCTTGCTGTTTAGAAAGAGAAAAAGAGATGCATTAATATCAACAGCACAGAAGAAAACACAGTAGATATTTGTAAATGAAACATAATCAAAATACCATTTATTTGTTCAACATTTCCCATGTCTCAAACATTATGTAATCCAAATTATATACACATTAACACATTTCAGCGATACTGGCGTTTCACCGCCTACAATAGCTCACTGTGGATGTATTACTGAATACATTCCAATGTGTCAATATAGACAAGAGATAAGGAGACATATGCCTCTCAAAGCTTTACTCCGATTAATGGAGCAGCTGCAGTTAACTCCAACAAATGAGCTGCGATGACAAAGAGCTAAAGATACTATGGCGTATTGGTGAAATAAGATCACATATACCATTCGTTACCGATACTACCTTTAAAAAAATACCAGGCCACGTTGACAGCAGCTTGTCCAGCCTCTTCAACTTCCACCAGCAGAATCCACTTTAGCATAAAGAAAAATAGGTGCCGCTAAATGAGAAGTATTCTTTTGTACATTGGTGACTGTTCACAAAGAGACTGTTTGGCCAAAACAAAGAATTTCACAGATTTATATTTTAATGTGGATTATTCCACTTCCAATTTGAAACAGTGCTCAAGATCCCTCTTTGTGGACCTTCACCTTTATCTTAATATTTTTATGCTATTTCACACAATAATCTTTTTACAGTTAATTCTTACTTGTACATTAACTAGTGAAATAAGAATCAAACAAAAATTAGACAAACTCAAAGTCCACTAACTGGAATAACTGCTGTATAAAAATAGAAGAATTAAGGTCACTGCTGAACACCTCAAGCCTGTAAAAAACAAAATAAAGAAAGTCTTGTCTTGTCCGATCCTTACCATGGAGTCAAGCAGGTAAAGGTGTTCAGAAAGCCACTCATCTCGCTTGGTAGATCAACCATTACCTAGAAGAAACTGTCAACAAGGTTTAGCAGTAACGTGTACTCAATCTCATCATACATAAATACATGCATATTCAGCAGTTCTCAGGTAATTTTAACTAATTCAACAGTGTTCTGTCATCCTCAGAGCTCAGTTTACTGAGTCAAATCATGTTCAGTCTCAATATCTGAAAACAGAGATACAGAAAGTACTTGACCCTACATTTTAAGCGATGTGCTTGCACTCTCTGCACATTTTGTGCAGAACTCCACTGAGACATGGTTCTTGTCCACGTGCAGACACACGCCTCCAGATGTCTCTTTCTCCTCCACTTTCACCCGTTTCCTGGGTAAGGCATAATCGTGGTCATTTGAGTCGCACCCCTGGAAAAGCGAGGAGGATAATTTCATCCCATTCACACCGCTCAGTCTTGACAAGAGCTGGGCTAACATGCTCTCATTGGCCAGCACAGCCCTCAGGTACCTGGTTTCATCTTCAAGCTCTTCAACTCTCTTGGTCAGCTGAGAATTTTCCTGTTTAAGTGTGTTGTTTTCTGCTGACAGAACACCGACTTTCTTCTCCAGGCTGCTCACATATTCTTTCTTCTTTAGACGATTCAATCTGGCAGCAATGGCGTTTTTGTTGATCACACAACTAGACTGGCTTTGCCTGTTCCTCTTCAGATCAGATGAATTTCTTTCTGGGGAGGAGGCTGTTGAGGCTTCAATCCCAGAGTCTTGCTCTTTGGCACTGTACACACCCAAGTCAGCCAACCCGATATCAAAAAGAGGGGAGGATGTGTTTCGCTCAAATGTCCAATTCAAGTCTTCCATTGCAAGTAGGTCTTCAAGCTCCATTCCAGCTGTGTCCAGGTCATCCACTGGGAATCCCTCAGATGGACTTGGGAGATCTTCTGCAGCGTCGGTCACTTCTACCTCCACAGGTTGCACCTCACAGCTGTTGGCAATGCGGCCTCTTCTTCTAGTGATCATTGCTGTTTACTAATGAGACAGCAAGGATGGTTTCCAACCTAAAATTCTTCACCTGTGGACAGACAGACACAAAGCCACTTAATATTTCAGATATTAAAAAAAAAAAGTGTTTATCCTTGTTACTTGGACATACAATTATCATTATGGTATAATGTGCAATATTGAAAGTCATTGCTTCACATTCTATTTTGTTGCATTTAATCCAAACGTGTGCCAATGTCACAATTACGTAAGGTGTTTGAGCGAAACGTATGTGCAACGTATCTGGCTTCTTCCTTGATCCAGGCCCAACAGCACTGGCACTCACTTGGAGGAACTGTAGTAATTTTTTTTACGACATCTAATGTTATCTTACTTGACACAAGTTATATTTCGCAGATGAAAAGAAAATGACGAGAATTGTACATAACCTGTTACATTCATTTTTAAAACGTCGACTAAGTAACCTAGCTTGCTAAGTGAGGCCTACTTCCTTACCCGTTTGCAGCCGCTTCAATTACAGACAGCTATAACAATAATATTTACCACTGTGAAAATATAAATGTTATTTATCAGGTTAATTTAGTTTAACTGGCTGCGCAATGGAGGAGAGCCTTCTTAGTAATCTTGTTTTTGATGGACTTAGCTACATGTAGCTAATAAAGGCCATGAGGCGCCAAACAGAGAACACGAATGACGCAGCATCTATTAAATAATAAAAAAAAACAACTTACCGTCTGCTTCAGAAATACAACTAAGCAGGAATACAGCAGTCAAGGTGGGTTCTTCGACCAGATGGCACTACCCGGTGACTAACTTTGACAACTTGCAGTCCAAAAACAAAACAAAGTAAAGCACAGATCACGGTGAAGTCTGCGTCTACGAACCCCGGGCGTCTGGATGACTGCGGGCACTTCCGGTTACATTTTCAAAGTAAAGGCATGTTGACCTCTGCTCAGTGGGCAGTACTTCGGTTTATGATCACGAAAGGAGGCATCCAGATAAAGGAACACCCAAGTTAGTCAAGTGTGAACTATAGTTGTCCAAACCAGGCTTGTGTGTTTGTCCTTTAGGTGGCAGTTGACCAAAATTTCAGTGCATCACCTATGTAAGTAACATCCAGCACTATTAGATTATTATTAGTAGTAGTAGTATTAGAGGTTTCTTACTAGTAGTAGAAGTATTATTAAAGGTAAAGGCCCTTGTGTTGTGAATGATAATGATGAATGAAACAAGGCTCTGCTGTCATGATATCACTGACATATCAGTAAAATCAGTATTATTCCATTATTCATTTTACACCTGTTTACTGCCCTGTTCTCATCCCTCCTACAGTGCAAATAGACTACATTTATTTTAATTGGTTTAAGATAAACTCTTAAACTCTGTTATTTCAATAGTAAACAGATTCAAATACATTCGTGCTCTTCTACTTTTTATGTACTTCTAATATCTCTGGTTATGTTAAGGTCTGCCCTTTTATTTTGCAGTCTGCCATATATTGTTGATTTGTCTGGATGCTCCTTTTAAGAGATACAAGCCTAGTCTAGAAAAAAACTAATTATAATCATACATTTCATTTTTTTATTTACATTGTTTGGCAACACTTGCAAAAGAAGTTATATTGAAGCAAATAACTGTTCCTCACAGTTATCACAATAATAATGACAATAATGTTTATTTATGTAGCACTTATCAAATAAAGAATTCACAAAGTGCTTCACACTGAAGTCAGAAGTAAAAGGCCTAGGCAGAAAAACAGAAACAAAACACAGCTGCATACGCAGGTATTAAAATATAAAAGCAAATGGTCATAAAACCCATCCCTGACTGAAAGCCTGTCTAAACAGGATCTTCAGTTTCTTTTTAACTCAATTGAGTTTAGTGTAAAGGGCCAATGGAAATGCATTCCAAAGTCTCTGGATCATTGCTTAAAATGTACAATCCCCTCTAGTTATGAAGTGGGTGTGGGGGATGACCAGCTGGCACTGACTCGAGGATCTAAGAGTCTTAGTAGCGTTATGCAATTGGGTAAGAAATTTGGGTTGTTTTTGCTCCTTAATGTCTAAAAGAACAGCACGTTTCTTAAGGACAAAAGGCTTTTATTTAGTATACATCCATAATGCATTACAGAAAAAAACACCTTCTGTTTACATTACAATAAGAATTTTGCCAGTCCATTTTAGCTGACTGTCATATTCAGAAACCCTCTGAAAACAAATATAACTGAAAAATAATTGGTAGCTGAGATAGGCTCCAACACCCCCCCATACTCCTCACAAGGACTAAGTACATCACAAAAAGGATGGATTTAACATAAGAAAAATGCACTTGACTGTCAATGCACCATCTGTCACATGTATCAAACTATACCAAGATTCACTTTTAACTTGGTCGATTACATAGGCCTATATTAATGACATTATAAAGATTCTTTTTACAAAAACTTTGCAAACCTCACACATCCAGAGAAAATACACATTCTACACCTGACAATTTTCTTAACCTGTTTTGAGCATTTTTGTTTGTGTTGGTCTCAAGTGTCTAAACCATAGAAAGCATGAGATACATAACATACTGAGCTTGCCCCTTACAACCTGCATTTCACATTATCATTAATCATCTTAAAAAAGCTGCAGGCCAGACTTGAGCTTGTTGACATCACTGTGGTTCCATAGAATGCCTTCAGTTGTTCTCACTGTGGCTGGGGCTCCTGGGACATTGTGTTGTGCTGTGCTCTCCAACTCCACTGGCTGATCAAAAACAGTCATTGTTGAGTAGGTGTCCACCATGAGGCATGAAGGGTCATCTGACTGTCCAGGTACCTTACCAAGGGGATAGTTTTTCCACAAAACCTTGTCTGCACAAATCTGCCATGGAGAGCCTCTGAGCAACTTTGCTTTTTCTGCCTCAGCATCTGCCCACTTGTAATCATGAGAGGCCTCACTCCTCTCAAAGTTTGCCCTGGATCGCCATCGTCTTGAATGCTGGAGCTTGTCGTGTAAACTATCGAGTGTGTATATGGGCTGTTGTTTCTGCTGTGGAGTGGGATCACATTCTGGGCGTGAGGTCTGTGTGTAGATGGAGGAGAGCAGCAGCAGCCTCTCTCGGGTTTCCACAGGAAGTGGATGCTCCATGTCATCCAGGATTAATTCAAGCAGGTGAGGCGTGCTAACACATGGAGCATCCAAGCATGCAGAAAGCAGCTGTTGCCACCTCAGCTGGATGCGGTTCACAAAAATACTGCTCTTGATTCTGGCCTTCTTCTGACCCTTTGTCTCAAAATGGTACTCAAACTTTTTAGTGTTGCAAACAAAAACTTCAGAGATCCAAGCAGAGATATAGTAAGCCTTGTGATTATTGGGCTCTGTGAAGAGCATTTTCAGTTCACTGAAGAGCTTCTCCAGAAGCAGGTGAATAAAGGACGGTGAGTTAAGCATCTTCAGGAGGGGCAGCCAAAAGCGCAAGAAATTCTGAGGGAGTCTAGGGGCAGAGGGGCTGGTGTTGTTAGAAGGGTCACAGCCTAGTGTTTCCAGCTGTTCAACAGTAGGCACCAGAAATCCATCCTCCAAAAGTACATCAATAAGTAAGTCACTTGAATCCAAAGCAAGCTGCTTAATCTCAGCCAGAATCCAGTTCATTTCTGCAAAGGGTTCTGGTGAGCACCTCTTTTCTTTATATTCAGAACCTCCATGAAAGCTTTGGTACTTCTCCCTTTCAAAAGATATCAAAAGTTCACGTGCATTCTTGTAAGCCTCCACCTCTTTTTGTCTTGCAACAAGCTCATCCTCTTGGGACTTTAAGTAAGCCTCCTCATCTTCTCTATCTGACTGGGTTTCCCACGCCTCCTCATTAGAGCCCCCTCCCAGTTGTCTGGACCAGTACTCTTGCTGGAGCCACTCCAGAACCGCCTTGCATCCTTTTCGACACCACTTCAATGTTGGGAGCTTCCGATGTGTAAAATCGTGCCTCAGATTCACAATCCATTCTGGGATGTTCAAGTTGCCAGCTAGCCGCCTAAGTGATCGTGCAACTTTCCCCTGCTGGCGCTCAGTGATGAGGTTGACAAACCTGACCATGGCTGTTCCGTAAAGCAGCACCAGGTCATCTCCGTCCAGCTGTCCTGACCGGTCCAGTACCTGACACCTGACCAGGTCGGCGGTGCAGTCCACGGCCACGGGAGAGTTATTAGCATATCTGCTTTTCCAGGCAGATATCCTCTGCAGAGCGAACTTCTGTAGGGATGGATCATTTGAGTAGAGATACTCCAGTACCTGGTCCCACTCTGCTTTGTTGATCCATGCTACCACATGGCGCTTCTTCACCGAGGTCTTTTTCTTCATTTCCGCGGTGGGAGAGGCTCACAGGTCACTCACGGATATACTTCGTTTATCTAAAGGCGAAAGACTTGTAAACTCTTGAATTCTGAAGATCCCCTTCTTTTAAAAAATATGTTTCTTACGGTGTAAAATGTTCGTAGCTCATTTTTCTATAGTTACCGATAGTATCACATCCAGGAAATGACTTAATCATTCCTCGCCCGCATTTGTTTACGTCATTTGGAGGCCGACGGCGACACAGCTGCAAAATGGCGGGTGGTTTGAAAGAAAAACAACTCGCGCAACATGTTTATGATTTATTGCAGGTAAAGTAAAAAAAAAGCTTTAGACATACGAAATAATACATGTCTTTGTGAAACGTCGTTACTGTAACTAAATCTAATGTAATCTGGATACATTAGTCAACATGTACTTCGTTACTTGTAAAGCTGTAATTATTATCAGATATCACGGTGGTAGCGTCTTCTTAATATCTTATTACAATAATCAGTATCATTGTTTACAGTTGTCTATCACGAGGTGGACCTATGTCAAACGTATAATTTGCCCCACTGTCATCCATTTGATATCTGCAAGTCCTTAAATAGTCTTCAAATATTTTACAGTCAGTTTCGTCTCTAGTAGTCTTAATTTTGGATGGGTTATGTATGCTATAGTCAATGTAAGTCAAGTTTATCCTAATTATGTCTTTACTTATATACACACCTAACTGATTGCAAAATGTAGATTAGCAAGGGAAGAAAGGGGATTTGTCCAAAACTCTGACTGAGATTTGGTTGCAGTTATCATGATCATGGTACGTCATCATTTAACAACATCTGAAAATCTAATCATCTGCCATTATTTGTTAAAGGCTGTGTCTTGTCCCTTGGTGGAAGGCTTGTTCCTGCAAGAGTCAGACAGTAAGCTGCAGCTCCTGTGTACTCCGTCTCAGCACCGCACTGACATACTAGCCTGGATCTGCAGCAGGTGAAATAAGATAACTGAAACTCTGGCTTTTGGTCCATCTTGCTTGAACATCAAGAATCATAATTACATTGTAATGGAAAATAAACGATTTGCCTTGTATTAATGTTACAGAGTCAACCCAAACTTTTCCAAGGATACGTCTATAAGATCTAAAGTCCCTGATATTTTAGATAAAGGTAACATGATCTTCAAGGGTTACTACTATACATACATACTACATAAAAATGTAGTTACAGCCATCTTATTTCTCCAATTTTTTTGTTGAGACAAGCTACTTAAGTTGCCTGATTTTTTATTTTTTTTTGTAGATGTGGCTGCTCTTGGGCAGGAGTTGATGTTGTGCAAAGCAGATGATTTGGATCTGATCAAGGTGAGAAGCTTCATTGTGATGGTCTTGTCACTTTAGAGAAAGGGATTTGGTCTCATCAGATGTTGTCATTAATTTTCATCCAAAATGTTCATGTGAGCAAATTATGTAAAGTTTGTGTGACTTTGCAAAACCCTAAAACTCTGCTCCCCACACTTTTAAAATTATTTCAGTTTTTTTAAGTTGACAGATTATCAATATATGTTTTATGAATATCAAAAATGCTAAGTATAGATTATAAAAAAGAGCATATACCAAATATACTGTTTTGTTTGTTTGTTTTTTTAATTTCCAGTCCACTAACATAATAACTAGTTGTTGAGTCATCAGACAAACATAATTATGATAAAAATTTGGCTCCTTCCATCTTAAGGACTTTTCAATGTCTGATGAATTCATGAGATGGTTTAACTTATTTCTTTTTTTTTTTCCAAGAATATCCATGACATGAACTGTGTGAGTTGGTAGAGAATCGCCTTATTTGTCTGTATCACATCACTTAGAAGCTATGTAATATTTTGCACCATTTGTCCAACCATTCGTTCAGGGTGAACGAAGTCCTCTCCAACAGCTGCAGTTCTTTGAACAGCTTTTAAGTTTAGTCCCAGACTGCAGGAAGTCACCATTCAAAACAGATGAAGAGATTCTGCTTAATGAGCTTTTTGCTGCTGAGAATCTTCCCCACCTCACACAAACGCTGAAACCCTCACTTGACCCGTGGCCTGCTCACATCAAGTACGTAAACTTTCTTGTCATTCTTTGACATGCATATTGTATCTTTTAAATCTGGACCTTACAGCATTGCAATGTTCATGTCTTTTTACACTCTGCCAGTCCCTTTAAACATTTGTCCCTCTTCACCTCTCTTATGTAATACATGTCACAGGGCTTTGCACAAGGGCACCAAGTCATCTAGTCAAAAACCAAGTAGTGAAGAAGTTGATGTGGCCTCTCTTCTGCAGTCAACACAGTCAGCTTTGGAGCAGCTGCAGTCCGAGGTAGAACACTCAAGTCTCAGCTGTAGTGTTTAATATCTTTAACTGTAATCTCCAAAAATGCACTGTAGAATAAAAACATACAGTTTCCACTAGGTCATGTAGGCCTCTCCCGGATGTTTTTCACTGGTGGTCATGTGTTTGCCGTTTCTTTTTCCCTGTCCTCAGTGTGACTTTCTGACAACAGAGGTTCAGAGTCCTGGCATCTTCTCTCCAACTGCTTTGCGTGTGACAGCAAGTGACCTTCAACAGTTAATGGCTACGTTCACTCATGTATATGAAACGGATTTAAAAGCCTACTGCAACAGAGAGCCTCCTAGTCTCAGCACAGAGACAGTCGTCTTTCAGAGAGTTCATCAGTTATTGCTGGCCTGCAACACGGTAATCTCACACATTAATCCACTGTCCCACCCCCTGCATCACACTGTAGAGGCCCTGAGTAGCTCCTTCATCACCAGACTTTCATATTCCCAGTGCAAGAAGGAGCGATTCCGCAGGGCATTCCTCTCCACAGCCATCAGACTATAAAATAGTTGTTTTTGATTGTGATTCTCTATTCCTCATTTTCTTTTATATTTAATTTCTCACTTGTTTGTGTTTTTTTTTCTACCTGTCTTTTCTTTGCACTTGTTTGTTTTATGTTGCTGCTGTTAACTGTGAATTTTCCCCATGGTGGGATAAATATAGTCCTGTCTGTCTGTCATCCATCCATCCATCTAGATCTAATTGTATATCGTCTACAAATGATTACGCGTTGACATGCAAAGATAAGCCTAAAAACTGTCCCGACCTGTGCAAACAGCTTATACTGACACACACTTGCATCTGATGTGTTTCCTAGGAATTACAAATGTTAAATGAAATCACAGAAGCATCTGCATCCATGACTGATGACGTTAGTAAACTGCAAATGCAGCCTCGCTACTGGAGTCGAGGGGAGAAGCGCACATTACGTATGTGAATACTTTACTGTTAAATGTACATCTACTCAAATAGTTTGATGCATGTTGTGTGAATTGTTCTTTTATTGGTTTGGCTTCTGTTGTCTTTTGCAGCTGACCAGTTGGAGGAACTCACAAGACGTTACAGAGACTTTCTGTCCCTCCTTCCTTCCCAGTGAGGCTCATAAGCACAGATGGCCGGTGTCGTCACATTGTATCACTCAGACACCAGCCAAAAACCTCAGACCACTGATGAAAACTTGAGTATCTATTCCAGATATAAGAGGGTCTGCCCGGAGTTTATATGCTAATAATTACCAGCAGCCACTGGTACTTTGCAGACATTTTAACAGAGTGCACATACAGCTGTCTGTGTCACATGACTGGGATGTTTAAACTAGTCAGTAAGTGAGGATCAGTTTGCATTAGACTAATTGTATCATAATTTTTCACTTCTTACTAATTCTACTTTTCACATTGAATTTTGGAATAAATTTGTTTATATTGTAATCCCAGCAGACTAAGATGTACTAATTTACTCTTTTATGCTTGTTTTAGTCTTTGAACAAAAATGGGCGTAGTATAATGAGCATACAAGAGCATGAGAACCTTGATTGTTTATATCGTACATAAGTCATCATGAACATGCCAGACACGGACATTTATGTGAACACCAGTCTCCGCTACTGTCCTTTTTAAAAGCAATTTTAAGGTCAAAATTAATGTAAGAAATGATAGATCAGTAATGACAGCAGCTGTCCTTATATTTTTTGTAAGCTCAGTTTGTTTTGTGGCTTTTTGAGTGTTGTAGTATTAAAAAGTTTTAAACAATGGACACGTTCTTGGCTGATAAGATACAAATATTTCCAATGTTTTAAATCAGGGGTGCCCAAACCTGGTCCTCGTGAGCTACTATCCTGTATGTTTTAGATGTGTTCCTCTTCCAACACACCTGATTCAAATGATGAGCCTATCATCAAGCTCTGCATAAGCCTGATAATGACCGTCAGGTGTGCTGGAAAATGGAAACATCTAAAACGAGCAGGATAGTAGCTCACAAAGACCAGGGTTGGGCACCCCTGATTTAAATGTTTTGCTACTTTGGGTCATATTTTTGGGATGGCACCCTTGAAAACATTTGAACTCATAAACTGAGAACAAGTTCAGATGTTCGATTGCTTCAATTCAAAGTAACAGCCATTACAGACTAGAAAAATGTCCCAAATGCTTTTAATAATGCAGCAGAAAGTTTTGATTTGTATATTTAATGTTACATTACAAACATATTTACATTGTTTCTTTATAATCCCATAAGTGCAGTAGGTCTCTGATTTCAGTAGAGTTCAGGAGGATGATGTAGTCACAAACTCAGCATTATCTTGGATCATCAGTCTCTGTCCAGATGTGACACCCTGCTGATGGTCAGGTCACCCTGTGCACCGGTGGTGGACACTGGGACAGTTCTGGGGGCTGAGAACGGTCTCACCACTCCAGTTAAAAGCCTTTACTAGCCAGCCACTCCTTCAGCTCTTTATCAAAGTGACCTTTGACCTTCAGGGTCTTAGTGACCTCGTTGACCTGTGTCGGCAGCTCTTTTCCTGTCACCTCTTTCAGATAGTCCTTTACGTCCTTCTCCAGAGCCCAGATGTCACCTTCCACTTTACGCACGAGCGTCATCATGCGGTTACCGTGGGTCAGGTCCGTGTAAACAGGGATGTTATGCATGCGGGACCGACGGATCATGTAGGGAAGAGGTGGGGGTGAGTCAGCCGCAGGGGTCCAGCCTGACGGGGTCGGCCCGGCGCGTTGAGGCGGCGTGGGGACCCGTGTAGGTGGGATGAGCCGCTCTACGAACTTGTATTCCTCCACAGACTCCAATATCACCTGCTTTTTGTCCTCTGGAGCAGCAGCAGAGATAAACCGAAGACCGGCAGGAACGACTGGTATCCGGCTGGGAAGGCTGAAGGCTCCCCGTAGTGCCCGCCGGAGCATCACGGAGTGAAAAGTGAAGCACGCCGCCATGTTGTCAGCGAGGAAACAAGCGGAAGCCGTAAGGCCGGAAGAAGGAGGAGGAGCGGCTGTAGCGCGCACTGCCCCCTACTGGTAAATGTTAATATATTTTGGAGGTAAAATCTAATAAAAAAAAAAAAACAAGGAGTAAAAAGGAAAACTCAACATAGGGAAAGAAAACTCTTTTAACCCTTTAAACTCCAAGCCTAAAAGGGTCTACATGCATTTTTTCCTATTTTGACTATCTAAAATATGTTTACTAAACATACTAAAATATGCTGTGAGCGAGTCTGTTTGCCCATTTATCCAGAGCAGCTTTCAAAATCTAGCAGTCGTTCACAATTTACTGCATGATATGATACTGCTAAAACGTCTTCTGCTCGAGCAGTAAAACCTGTAAAGTGCAATGTTTCAGTAGATTTCAGAAACTTACAATTTTTCCAATTGCACAAACACTGAAAGAGTTACAGCCATCCAAACTGCATATGTGCAGGGTGTATCAGTGATGACATGTCAGGTTTTAAAGAGTTAATGTAGCAGCATATCAGATTTGAGCGGCAAAATGACCTCAGTCAAAGCAATAATCAGTTTTTCACTAGGGCTGTCAAATTTTTAATGTTGATTAATCTATCATCATGATTAATCTGTTTAAAAATTTGAAAGCAATTAACCCATCTGCAGTGCAGGATGACTCTTAACATCTCTGGCAATGCATCTGGGGCAGTTTGTCCAAGTAGAGTTACCTTCGAACATGCGCAAATGGCCAGTTAATCCAGTATTGACAGGCAGCAGAACTAACCCATAAAGATGGAAGACACTAAAAAGCACATTGGCCCTCTGGATAGATATATGAGGACAAAAATAACAGAAGATGGAGCAGTTGTGTCGAGTTGTTTTGTTGAAACTGTTGAAGATGTTTAATAAACACATTAAGTGCATATATATTGCCTTCTTTCTTGAGTCTGTTTGCTCACAAAAAATGAAACATGATTAATATAGATTTTTTTTTAAAAAAGTAGTGATATATAATCATGATTAATCAAAATTAAAGCACAGCAGCCTTGTGATTAATCTGACTGAGATTTTTAATGGTGTGACAGCACTAGTTTTTACTAAATCTAAAATTCTAATACACTATTAAGTGTAAATTTAATAAGACATAGAAACATTGGCCTACAAATTAAACCTCTGCATATTGCAGACTTAAGCCATATATTTAATTTTCAATTGTTTATTAAATAATCTTGCACAAAAACCTAGATAGTACTCAAAGAAAAGTAGAATTTAAACAGAATCAAAAATGTCAACCACAAAGAAGATGCTACAGCTGTCCATCTTTAAAATAAAATGAATGATAATAATAATAATAATAATAATAATAATAATAATTATTATTATTATTATTATTATTATTATTATTATTTTTAATAATAATAATAATAATAATAATAATGTATTATTTTGTTGTGTTTAAAAACAGATGCAGTGAAAAATTATCATTAGTTTGTTGGAGCATGACTTTGAAAAAGCATCTTGTGTAATCACTTTGTAACTGTTGTAGTTTATAAACTCCTTCAGTAATTATTAAAAATGTATTATAAACTGTATTCAGGTACTGCTTTTGAGCCAAACAGGAAAGCACCATTTTCTTCTTCCTTTAAAAAAAAAAAAATCAGCACAACATAATAAAAAAAGTGTTCAAGAGGAAGTTTCTTCAACCAGAGAGAAACACCCACTGTGTTAAAGTGGATATGACAATGGGAGGGGTTTTTTGAGGTTTTTTTTTTTTTTTTTTGAATGTCCTTGTAACTGGATCTGCAGGACTTGTTGGTTTTGTCGACTCCCTTTCTCTGAAACTTTCTCTGTGAGAACATTTTGTGACATCACCAGTAGAACAGCAGATTGTGAAAGGCAACAGCATGGACCACAGAGAGAATATAGCTCTGAATAAGATGAATGACATGGAGGTAAGGATCAGGACAAGATTCTATTCTATTCTATTCTATTCTATTCTATTCTATTCTATTCTATTCTATTCTATTCTATTCTATTCTATTCTATAATTTTGCTAAGTGTTAAAGGGGATCATAGCAGACCAATAATAAGCTCATACTGAACATGTTTATGGCTGGGTAATTGATAACATATGGTTAGATTTGTCAAAGGCTGAAGCTGCAGATGTTTGTTATCAGAGAAACTGAGGCTGAGTGGAGACACAGTGAAACTTGTTGGAGATGCTGCTTTGTATGATCTAAATGGTCAGACCTTGTTTACTTTTAGGTAGAGGCTGCCTGTTCTGTATTTCACATTTTTACCAACTACCACTAGGTCCTGGGTTTTTGTCCTACAGCTCCGATAGTCCTGGTGGGTCATGGCTAGTACAGTAAGTTGGACCATTGCTAACGTGTTGTCATATCCTTGACTATAGAAAATGAAAAGTATAATTTATCATAGTATTTTTAAGAAGTAATATGTAAAAGGAGAGAGTGGTATATTATGCTGGTCAAATAATCCCTTGTTATCCTCTTTTGGATCCCACTGGTGCTCTACAGTCTATTTGTAGAGATGCCAAAGGTGACATAACACAGTCTAAAATCCGTGTTTGCTGCTTGTCAGCTGTCTGCAGAGATGAATAAAAGTGTTGTGCCTCAGGCAGTTTGCACCCAGGTGTGACGTCTCTCCTACTCGTGCAACAGGATTGGACAAGGCTGTGAGAAAAATGCCTTTACAGCTGACGTGGGTACACGTAGGGCTGGTGTGTAGGGACATTGTCACACTTTTTACCACCTTACCACTTGCAGTTTTCTTCTGTTTAGAGTAGAAAGAGAGCAGTTTAGTCTGTGCACGTTTTCAAATACCACAGTTACTTGAAGTTGTGAATACCAGTAGGTTCTCAGCACAAAATCAGTTGAACAAATTCTCTACATTCTTACATCTGTCGGTGAAAGCATGTTACGCCATGTTCTTCTCTTCATCTCTCTATTTGTCTTCCTCGAGCCCAGGTGAGTCAGTACCTGTTGCTCTGCCACTCCCTCTTCTCCTCTATGAGCCACACCTGTGAACGTTTAGCAACAAAATCCATAACAGCTTGGAAACTAAACACAGTGACACATGGAAATTTTCCATATGTACAGAACCATTCAGACATGTGACTTTAAGTGGTGACAGTTTGTTCCAGAAGGTGGACTTGTATGTATCCAACACTGCATGAAAGGTTCTTTTCTTGATTCTCTGATATCTTTTCTCTTTTCTTGACTCATAGGCATGCACAGACGCCAGTGGCAAAATACATCGACCTATGAACATAAATCACTATGCCACTAAGAAGAGCGCTGCTCAGAGCATGCTGGACGTGGCTTTGCTCATGGCCAACTCATCCCAGTTGAAGACGGTTCTTTTTGTGGGTCCTCAGTACCGCTTCTACATCCCCCTCATTGTGCTGCTGTCTCTGTCCATCACATTACAGGTCATAGTGGGGCTTCTGCTCGTCTTTATTGGTAAGTGACACTGACATTTCCATCTTCATTTCCATCAAACTGGGCTTGGGTTCTGTCAGATACAAGGATTAAAGGAAAAAAAAAAAAGCCAACTTTTAACCCCCTCATACTTTTCCTACTTTCAGTGTCTGTTAAGTTCAGTTTTGACCAGGTCCAGGAACCCTCTTGAAACAAGTATCTACAACCAAACATCTATTTAAAGCTGACATTAATAGATGGATAGTTAATCCTCAATGTTTCAGAAAACAGGAAGAGCGTGTTTTTCAGGTTTCATGCAACTCATTTATAGAGAAAAAGTGTCACATAGTGACATGATGTCCCTCATTTACATTTCAAATGTTGACCTAGAGCATTAAACTACTAAAAAAAATCCACAAAAAGTGGATGAAACTCAACATTCATTCATTCATTCATTCATCTTCTATACCCGCTTAATCCTCACTAGGGTCACGGGGGTCGCATGGAGCCTATC